>CM053622.1:273961834-274006696 GCA_028646595.1 Phalanger gymnotis | reverse complement strand
AAAACAAGATAGTATTTAGCCAAATCATTTTTACTGGCCTCAAGTTCCTGCTCACACTCGTGGGTCTACACACGGGTCAGCCCTGCTTCCGCAGCTTCCTGCTTCCGCTGTAGTTGTCTCTTGGCTCACCTTTCCTCGCAGCTGAGCTTCTGGCATTCTCAAGCCCCTCCTCAACGACCAGAGACCATTGATTCGCAAGTTGGCCCCTCTTAAGTCATTAATCTACACCCACACAGGTTTCACATCTGATAGGGCTTTGGGCCTGGGGCTTAGCACTTAACAGCTGAAAGTACTTCCACTCAAAAGAAACAAAAGCCATGCTAAGGAAACTATTTTGCTTAACAACACAGCATGTTCAGATAGGTTGGCTGGCTCCACATTTTATTTTTTCTTTTGAATGAAAAAAGCATTTATTAAGCATTTACTGTAGTAGATAATAATAACAACTGAGGAAATAATCCTAGTTATACAATTTATTACCAAAATGGACATAATAAATCGGTCAATGGACTCCCCAGTCAGTCTGAAGACCCTGAATACAGAGTGAGACAGATTGTTGTGTATTAAAAACGTTTAATCATATAGAGCATTTAATTAAAAGAACACAATTAACAGCATATAAACCAGGATGCGAAATTAGGTCATCTGATTTCTAATTGGAGGAAAGATTAGGGGCTTTATGAGTTGGGAGGGGGAGAACAAACAGATGCAATTCCCTGAAACAAGAAGAAGAGATATCTCACTCCTCCCAAGTGTCTGTATTTAATCAAAGGAGCATGGAAACAGTAACTGATCGGTGCGGGGCCAGTTTTCAAATAAGACATGTGGGTTGTTTCAGATTTATAATTGTGAGAAAACTCCTTGCATCAATCTTCAGATCTGACTGAGTTTCTGGTCAGCATAACCTAAGTCCTTAGGTAAAGGTCTCTAAGTAACAGGTGGAGGTGATCCAGCTTCCCAGCCACACAGGGCTGGGTTCGAACAATGCAATTAAGTTTTCTCACAATTCCCATAATTGAATCAAGTTTTCTCATAAGACAGAAATTGGACTAGACCCAAAATTGAATAAAAAGGGAACTGAACTAGATCCAGAGTTGAGAGTCAGTGTGGTTCAGTCAGCTGGAGTTGGCCCTGGATGCAGTGGGAGACCATGGCCTTTTTCAGTATTGCTTTGATTGTGATTACAAATCTAGAAAGCTTAGGGTGGAAGGAACAGCAAAGTCTAGGCAGATATAGAGGGCCAGGTGAGGCATTCTTCAATTAGGTCCCAAAACAGGTCCCATGGCAGTAGGATTAGAGATGAAAATGTTTAATCATCTGGAGTGTGGTCTCTGGTGCATCAGGTGCATCATGAAAAAAAGACAGCTGCAGTATGGCTAAAATTCTGCCTCTGGTTCACTTGATGAGGGTACAGTTTCTGGGAGCCCCCTTGAACTCTCCTTGAGTCTTCCAACTGGATCTGGCCTTCCCCTAAGGCCATGGGCCCTGCATTGTCATTGGGCCCAAGTCTCTGCCTAGCCTAGCCCTCTATTATCCAGCAGTTTCCCATCCTTAATCCTGATCAAAATATCTGTACCCTAGCTCTGTTACCCTAGCCCTCTATAGTCTGTCATCTCCAAGTAGCCTTCAGCTATTTGCCATCCTGGAGTCTGACCTCATCCCAGTCCCATCAAGCTCCTCCTTAGAGTCCTCCTCAAATCCCTCCCTAAACCCCTCCTCTAGTCACCCCAGAGCACCCCTCAATCCCTCCCACTATCTTTGTGTATATAATCTCCATCTTGCCTCCATGAGGGTGCTCAGATTCAATCTGGCTCAGTAGATTGAATCTGGCCAGCTTGTGAAAACAGGCTTCACAAAGGGTGGGATATCTTAAGACAACCCATTATGGCAAACCCTTAATAAACTTTGTCTTTTCCCTTGGCTGAGAAGGCTTGAGTCGAATTCTTTTGTAAGGACCTGGCCTGTTGGCACTTTGGGGCGTCAACCCCAAACTTCTTCACACTCACATAACTGAATTTTTTCTCTCAGAGGTCATGAATGGCTTCTTAATCTCCAAATCCAATGCTCTCCCTCTTTTTTTTTAAGTCCTTCTTAGCCATCCTGAAGCATTAAAAGTAGCTGGTGGCAAGTGAGAGAGGGCCTGGAGTCATGTGTTGGTAAGCAAAATGGGCTCTTAGCACTTAGTGCCCTTGAAGAGTTTGGCTTTTGTTTCCTTTGAGTAATTCAGTGTATTTCATTGCCTCTTACTAAGTGCTAAGCCCCAGGCTCTAACCCCTATTAGGTGTTAACCTAACTTATGTGTGAACTTCCCAGGGTCCTAAGGGGAGGGGCTAACTCAAGAGCCAATCATTGCAGTCTAAGTTCTGGTCATTCAGATGATGTGGATGACATCTGAAACCCTATAAGAAGAGAACACAGAGCCATTTGCGCAGGGCTCTCACTCGCAGTGGTGCTGATGCAGAGACTCTGGGCAGCTGTAGCTAGGAGCCCTCCAGCTTGTAACCTGGATGCTGAGACTTTGTTAAACTCTGGTAACTGTGTATTGGCATTTGAATCAGACAAGATGTCTGTTGATGTTTGTAATTTGTTTTTAATTTGCTCTGAAGTTCAGTGTGCTGGTCTTTTCCCCTGAACTAAATGAGTGATATTTGCGTGCTGAATTAAAGTAAGCTTATCAACCCCTTAATGTAGCTTTCCTTAGTTAAGCAGATCAATAGAACCTGTGCTTTTGCAGCATGCTGGTAGTGTTCTTGTTGTTGGGTTTGGGTTGGTCTTACACCCCCACAACAGCTGCTAGCCAGATTGTTCAAACAAGTCAGGAAGACCTGTGTTCAAATCTAATGTCAGATGTTCACCAGTTGTGCGACCCTGGGCAAGTCACCCAGCCTCTGTCTGTCTCAATTTCCTCAAATACAAAATAGAGACAAGAATAGCATCTGCCCTGCTGGACTGTTGTGAGAATCAAATGAGGTAATATTTTTAAAAAGAAACAAAGAAAATGTGCTTAGCACAGTGCCTGGCACATAGGCACTATATCAATGTTTATTCCCTTTTCCCTTCCCTTCTCATTTGAAACTATTGAGTCCAGTGGACTTATTTGAATTCTCTATTTGTTCATATGGGTCTTTGAGTCCTTTACTTCTTATATATTTTCTGTGGGAATGAACTATAGGCTTTTCTATTTCAAATACCCATCTCATACACTCAATACCTTTGTGAAAGGAAACTATAACCCACGAATGGGGGTGATGAGGGCACAGTCTCTGGGAGCCCCCTTGAACTGTCCTTGAATCTTCCAACTAGATCTGGCCTTCTCCTAAGGCCACAAGCAGATTGAATCTAGCCCACTTGTGAAAACAGGCATCACAAAGGGTGGGATTTCTTAAGACAGCCCATTATGGTGAATCCCTAATAAACTTTGTCTTTTCCCTTGACTGAGAAAGCTTGAGTCGAATTCTTTCAGCAGGACCCGGTGTGTCGGTATTTTGGGGTCTTGAGCACCCCTAGAAACATATGGTTCCCCTACCATCATCATTTTTGATCAACCTCTTCAGGGACACCCTAGATACAAGTCATATCTAAGCTTCGTTTTAAGGTAGGAGTACTTGAGGAAGTAGGAAATAATGGGATTAAGGCTATGGGTGACTTTAGCACATAATAAGGATACCTATGAAAATGCAGGAAGAAGAAGAGAATAGGTGAAGATTCAAAGTATTTTAGAAGAATGGGAGAAGATGTAAGAGCCCTCCAATACTGGGGAGAAAGGGGAGGAGAGGCACAGGGTACTTCTTCAGTTGGAGGGATCAGGTACCATCTAAGGACAAACCACCAAGTATATCCTTTCTCTAGAGCTCAAAGCCCTTTTCTCTGATTGGGCTTTGCCTTTTTCACCCAAAGGCTTCTGGCTTTTTGCAACACTGATCCCATTCTTATTCCAAATAGACTATTGTACTTCGAGATGTGTGCTCACGTCTTCCTTTTTTCTTTCCCAAGACCCCACGGGCTCCCAGCCACAAGATCTACTCCACCCTTATCTCCAGCAACCTGATCCTTACAATCTGTTATCAGCATAGCGTTCCAGACTCTAAGGACTTGTAATCAGGGGATCTGGGTTGAACTCCCAATGCTTATTTATACCTTTGTGACCCCAGAAAAGTCACTTAAGTCTTTTTGGGACCCAGTGTCCTCATCTGTAAGAGCTGGGAGTTGGAAGTTCAGCATATATTATGGACAGCTGTGTGCCTAATTCGTTCTGACCACAAAACTACAATGATTTTGGAGAGAAGGTACTAGCACCTGGAGGGATCATAAAAGGACTCTTGAAGCAAGTAACACTTGAGCTGAGCTCTGAATAAAACTAAAGATTCTAAGAGAAGGAAGTGATGAGAGAAATATTACAAAATCTTTCTAGGTTCTTTTAACTCTTTTGGTTCTTTTCTACCTGAGAACTCCTCAGTTTCCCTTGCTGGACTATCATCTACCTCCCACACTTCCCATGCTCTAAATAGGGGTGTTTGTGTAAGGTATTGTGCTGTTCTAGTGCTAGGAATACCAAAATGAAAAGCAATATGGCACTTGCCTTCAAAAGAATCACAATCTAAGGAGCAGTGGGCAGAAAGAAGGCAAGATAGATGCATAAATAAATATGATGTCAGTGTAAAGTTTCACAACTTGAAGGTGCAAAGTTCACTTTGTGGAGTTCTCACTGTTCTGAACCAGAAAATCCGGGAGAATCACTACCAGACACTACCCAGCAGATTGGCGCTGATTTCCTGTGCAATCACATGATTTACTAAACGAAAGCAGGAAAAAAAGGTTATTGAAAAATTGAAAGAAAAGAAGATTTGCAACATAATTTTTCAAAAGATAAAAAAACACTAAAATTTTTAATGTACATATAAGTCATAACCAGGTGTGACTCCCAGCAGTTGGTCATCTTCTGTAGAAGTGTGAAGCTCCCAGAAGGTGGTGGTGGGTATCACTCCCTCATAATAGCTAAGCAGCTTCCAGTCTGAGGTGGGGAATCCTCAACTTCCCTTCCAGCAGAGGGAAATGCCTTCAGGGTATTACTGGTTTGTTAAGTCCAAGAGATTAGGAATCATATGTCCCTCAGACCTGTTAGGTCCGTTTGCTTGTGAATGGAAAGAGACCAGGGACAACAGGATTAGGCAATCCCCTAGAGCTCTTTGTTACTGGTATACCAGGGCTTCCATCCTAATGATGAAGACCCCAACTCCAGGTTTAAGGCAGGTTTTATAGGGTACAGAAACAAAGAGGTAATTAGGGTACAGAAACGAAGAGGCAATTAATGCATAGTCAACATTCTGTTCTTTTCAGTTCCTGGGGTCCAGACCTTATCAGTTCCTGGGTCCGGACATCCCGACGCCCTTCTTCTTATCTGTAGAAGCAGACCGCACCTGGAGGTCAGGTCCCACCCAGAGGTAGCTAATCTTGTTGTGACAATTTTATCATTCTGTGCATTCTGGGCGTATTTTCAACTATTTCCTTGTTGAGACTATTAATCCTTTCCTAGGTCCCTACAGACCATGCCCTTTTGCCGTAAACCCTGTTGAAGCTGGAAACAAAACTCTCACCATTCCCAGTCTGCCGGGGGAGTTCAGATCACTAAAATCAGTTTCAGGTATGGTGACTCAAAATCTCAATAGTCTTTCTTCCTCAAACACCTTGAAGGAACATTCCCTTGGCCTATTAGAGAAGACCTCCTACTTGTTCAGAGTTGACAAAACACTGCATTTTCTTCCAAAGCATTTTTCTATAAGCATTGTAAGAAATGGGAGGAGGAGTTTTGTTTCAACAGAATTGAAGGTGTACTTTCCCCCTCCCCCACCCAGCTTTAGCAGAAACCAGGCCTCAGGTCAGTCAGGTGAAAGGTCAGAGGCTTGTACAGGCCATTTGAGGAGGGCATGACTTATACAGTCAAGGGGCTGTATCTGGCCAATGAAGAGCCTGGCAGGAGATTCAAGATGAGGGTCTATTAAAGGACTGGCATCCATCTGAGTCCTTTGTACTTTCTCCTGTACTCTGTTCAGGGGAGGTGCCCATTTATTCAGGGGGAAGAAATGTAAATTATAATTAAAACGTTCCTGACTTCCCAACGAGTCTTGCTTGTTGCTAGACAATGCGACTATGTTTCTAACAAGCATCAAAGAATCTTTTATTTTTTTTTACAACAGAGTAAAATTATTCAAATCACTTTTAAGGTTTTAACTATCCCTACTGATGTTTGGAAGGGCAGTTAGGTGGCACAGTGCATAGAGTGCCTGATCTGGAGTCAGGAAGACTGATCTTTGTGAGTTTAAATCTGGCCTCAAAGTTACTAGCTGTGTGACTCAGGGCAAGACACGACCCTATTTGCATTAGTTTCCTCATCTGTAAAATGAGCTAGAGAAGGAAAGGGCAAACTGTTCCAGTATCTTTGCCAATAAAAGCCCAAATGTGTCACAAAGAGTAGGACATGACTGAACAACAACAACAAAATGAGAGAGGGAAAAAATACATACAGACTTTAGAGTCATTTGGATAAAGGAGATTATTGAAGCCATAAGTAAAGATTGTAGATAGAAGGAAAGAAGGAAGAGGAGTAAGGTTGGAACTTTAAGAAGCACTCACATTTAGGAGGCAGGAGAAGGATGTACCAGGAAAGGAGACAGAAAAGGTAATGATCAGACATATAGGAGATAAGTCAAGAGAGAGTTAAAGGAGGAAATGAGCAACTTCTAAGAAAAAGGAATGGTCAATTTGGTCAAATTCTAGGAGAATAAAGACTGAATCAGAAACAAGCCTTATAATCTGGCAATTAAAAGATTACTGGTGCGGCAGCTAGGTGGCGCAGCCCTGGAGTTAGGAGGACCTGGGTTCAAATCCGGCCTCAGACACTTGACACACTTATTAGCTGTGTGACCTTGGGCAAGTCACTTGACCCCAATTGCCCTGCCTCTCCTTCCCCTCAAAAAAAAAAAAAGATTATTCGTGAATTTGGAGAGAATAGTTTCAGTAGAGTGCTGGGAACAAAAAATGAATTACAAGATATTGAGGAGAGTTAAGGAAAAAGTGGATGGCAAATCAGAAGACAATAAGTACAATAATCATGGCTATTATCAACACAGTACCTTAAAGTTTGCAAAGCATTTCACATCCATCATCTCCTCTGATCTTCACAAACACCTTATTTTGTACAGACATTAGTGACTTGGCCAGGGATCACATAGCTAGGAAATAGATGGGACAGGATTCAAACTCATATCTTCATGACACACTGTCTACTACCCCACTTAACTGATTTGTTTTTTTTTTTAAAGATTTAGCATAAAGGGAAGAGAAATATGAGAGAATAGTTTGATGGGTTAGTAGGTTTAATGGAAGATTCTTTATGGATAGGAAAAAAAAACCTTTAATTGTATTTGTTGGAAAAGTGGGGGGGACAAAGTTAGGGAGAAAGAAGAATGATGGTAAAAAAAAATAGAGAGAGGAAAATGGTGAGGATGGGATCAAGACCATTGCATATTAGTCATTTTTGTTCTTCTCTTCAAGATCTTCAGAGGCTGGAAAGTTCTCCCAAGAAGATAGGAAAGAAGAAAAGTAATCATAGACATAGAAAGGCTTTAGTGGAAAGAGCCCGGGGCTTGGAGTTAGTGAACTTGGCTTTGATGATTATTATTTGTGTGGCCTTTGACAAGTCACTCAGCCTCCCTGGGCCTCAGTTCCCTCATCTGTAAAATGAAGAGGTTATGTTAGCTGACCTCTGATGACATTGCCAGTTTTAGAGCTATTATTTTAATATGAGTTCATCAATTAAATGTTTTCTGGATAGAAGTCTCCCCCTTGTGGCTGGCTGGGAAAATAGCCCGGCAATCAGAAATTCTGCCACATTTTAAACCTGTGATACTTATCTTTAGACTCAGGCTATTATTCCTCGCTGTATAAGTTTGTTTATGATTCAAAATAAAATTGGGTTTTATATAAATTAACGCAGCATTTGGGGCACAGTCACAGGGATGCATTTTGGGGCACAGTGAGGAGTTTCCTTTGAAAACCATAGTGTTTTGGAGAAGTGCTTCCTTGACAGTCGAGAGTTCTCAACTAGCTGTGTGAGCTCAGACAAGTCATTTAACCCTCTGTAGGCCACATGGTCCTCATTTAGTTGTTGTTTGTCCTTTGTTCTGGAAGAAAACCATGACATCAGGAAGGTGATGCCATGACTTGCAAGTGACTAGGATTAGAGTGAGGGAGAGCCGTGCAAGGTCACCAGCCTCACTTTCTCCTCCAGAGCCATCTGGGTGTAGTGGCCTAATATAGATCAGGATGACTGGAGAAGTCCCTCCCTGCTCCCTCCCCCCCTTTAGTAAGGGAATCCTGGACTGGCTAATCCTTAAGTTTCATTCTATTGCCAAGTCTATGAGTTTTGAGCCTTAGAATTTGACTGTTTTCATTGAGTTTTAGGTTTGAATCTCTGGATATTTGGAGGGACATCAACCTCTTGAAATGGAAATGCCCCTCAAGCTCAAAATCAAAACCACTATCTGCAGTCACTAGAGAATAGACATCATTTAAGGTAAATTTATGGCTTGTATTTATTTATTTTTATTGGTTCTCTTCTGGCATTCTACTTCTAAAATGGAAAGCATCTTTTATTATATATCAATGTCTCAATTACTTTTAAAATGTCAAGAAATGACTATACCAATTCATTAGACATTTATTTTACATAATATTGTATTTCATGGAACCTATGGATCAGAATGGTTTCCAGAATCCTCCCTTCAAAGAACCTGGCAGTTAGCCATCTAGCTTCTGTTAGATCTTCACTTGCTTTTGGTTTCAACTGCTTATTAGTCATTTTAGATCTTTCTCTTCTCTGGAGAATATCAGAAAACTCTGACTTCATTTGTTCTCTTTGCTTTGTTATGCTTCTATGAGTAACAAAACATTCCATAGGGAGAATTTGTAAGTTACTTGATTTTCCCTGCCAAATGAAGTTTGAACTCCATAGCTCGCCATTTAAAACCCTTCACAACTTGGGTCCAAGCCTATCTTTCCAACTTTTTTTCTCCCTCCAACCTGTCTTTTAGGGACAACTAGGTGGCTCAGTGGATAGAGTTCTAGGCTTGCAGTCAGGAAGACTTGAGTTAAATTTGAACTCAGACACTTTGTGATCACTTAACTGACTCTGTTTGCTTCAGTTTCCTCAACTATACAATGGGGATAGTAACAGTGCCTACCTCTCAGGATTGTTATGAGATAAAAATCATATTGATATAAGAGGTACAAAACTTGAGCAATCAACCAACACCCTGAAAATTAGAAGGGGCCAAATAAAAGCTAATTACTCCACGAGACAGGAAGCATTATAACAAAAAATCAAAAGATTAAAAAAATAAAAGAAAATATAAGGTATCTCATAGTTAGAAAAAAAGAAACAAAAAACAAACAAAGAAATTACTTCAGGATAATTTTCATGACAGTGCCTGTCACCAGGAGAGAAAAGAGTTGAAATAACAAGTATACATTCTTGTTTTATTTAGTTTCAGAAAAATCCACTGAGTGACCTATCATATTCTTAACCTGGGGGTCTGTGAACTTGTTAGAGGGAGAGAGAAAGAGAGAGAGAGAGAGAGAGAGAGATAAGGGAGATAGATTGATAAATATGTATATATGTGTATATACACACATGCATACACAGATATACATACATGCATATATATGTGCACACATACATACACAGATACATATACATACATATATACATACACACATATACATACATATATACGCACATATATCTTTATGAGTGTATGTATATACACACCTATGCATACATATATACACATATACATATATCTATGTGTGTATGTGTATGGAGAGAGAGATTAGCTGTATGTCAATATATTTGATTTCCTTTATAATCCTGTGTATTTTACTTTATACATTTAAAAATATCATTCTGAAATGAGGTTCATAGGCTTCACCAGACTGCCAAAGGACTTCATGACACAAAAAGAGTTAAGAATCCCCATTATAGAATTACCTAAATGGGGATAAAGAGCATTCTTAATCCCAGGATTGTATTGTAAGTTCGAGGTAGCTATATAAATTCCTGGGGAAGAAATTCCTTTTGTGAATGGGTTGTGTGATTCCCTCAGAACTGTGAGTTCTCTTCCTAATTGGGGTTTGGGGAAAGAGGATGAAAGGAATGGGGGAATGGAGATAACCCCAGTGTGGAGGATAGGATCACAAAATCTTCTGTGACACAATAAACCTGTTTACTTGGCATGTGCCTCGTGTGAAACTTGGGACACTGCACTAGCGTTATTACCCAAACTGATGCTGGGCTGCCTGCAGAAGCCAATCACTTTTATTAACTACCTAAAAAGAGAGAGTGCAATATCAGATATGACCAGCAGGTGGTAGACTCAAGCCATCAGTCAAGGGTCCCATCAGAGTTATTTTTGCAGTCTGACTGTCTGACAATAGCCTTCCTCAAACAATTAAGGGCATCCTCCCTGGCCGCTACTAGTAATCAGTGAACAAAACCCACATTACCACCCCACACCCCCCTCTACTTGCACAGTTTCAAATATCAGCAAACAAGAGGCAAGTAAAGCCTATGTTGACCATGTTATTTATAATTTTTTTTTAATTCTGAACTTTAAAAAAGGAGAGTATTCATGTCCCCACAGAACTTGAAAGAGGATTGTATATGAAACTGTGAAGGTCAATTTCATATGGCTTGCTTATTTTTTTTTTAAGTATGTAATTCCATGTTACTTTTAAAACTCTTGGTTGGTTATGCTTCCTTCTAGGCATTTAAGCAAAATATCTCAATGGCCTTTATTTTTGGCATCACTATTGCTAACACATCTCCTTCTTCCATTAGACTGAGAGAATGAGAAAAAAATAACCCTAGTAACAAATAAACATAGTCCGTAAAAATGAATATACACAGTAGCAATGTCCAAAAACATGTTTCTTTCCTTATCTTGAGTCTATCACCTCTTTGCCATGAGGTGGATAATACACTTTGTCATACCTCCTCTGGAGACAAGTCTTTCAGAGGTTTGGTGGGTTTTTTTTTTAATATATAGTGTTGTTTTCCTTGAATCACTTGTTCTAATTCTGCTCACTTCACTCTGCATCACTTCATATAAACAAGGATTTTTATCTTTTGCCATTTCTTATGGTACAATAATATAATGTCATTCTTCATTCATGTACCATAATTTGTTTAGCTACCCCCAATTAATTATATTACAGTTTCTCTCTGTCTCAGTCTCTCTCTTCCACACATACAATCCTTTCAATCTTCCCTCATGAAATTTGCTTTGCTTCCAGCTCTCTCCAAGGCAGGCCCTCCCTTGTTCCCCAGCCCCAACCAGGGCAGGGAGGTGGGGGATGGACTTGCCTTCGTGAGTTCAAATCTGACCTCAGATACTTACTAGCTGTGTGACCCTGGGCAAGTCACTTAACCCTGTTTGTCTCTGTTTCTTCATCTGTAAAATGAGTTGACAAAGAAATGGCAAATCACTCCAATATTTTTGCCAAGAAAATCCCAAATAGGGTCAGAAAGTCAGAAATGACTTAGGCAACTAAACAAAAGCATTTCCTCCCCAGTATTATTATTCCTCTTAACTTCCCCCCTCCCCCAATCCCTGCTTTTTTTCTCTGTTGAGTATGATTTATTTCTACATTAAATTGTGTTTTCAAACTTACTTTGTCCATAGATTGAGGTTTATCTGAAGTCCCTTCCCCCATACCTTCCTTCATGTTTTTATTCTTCTCATATTAAATGTCTATTTCCCTATAAGATTATACCTAGCTTAGCAGGGTATTATTTTTGGCTGTAAGCCTCTTTCTTTTTGACTTACAAAATACTGTATTCCAAGATCTCCTTTCATTTATAGTAGTAGTATGCCAGGTCTAGCATGATCCTGACTGTATTTCCTTGGTACTTGAACTGCTTCTTTATGATATATGCAATATTTTTTTCTTTGATGTGAGAGCTCTGGATTTTGTCTATGACATTCCTAGGGCTTTTCTTTTAGGGGATTCTTTCAGGAGGCAATCCTTCTCTCTTCACATTGCCCCCTGTTTCTAATAGAACTGGGCAGTTTTCAATTATGATTTCTTAAAAGATAGTGTCCAGATTTTTTAAAAATCATGGTTTCCAGGTACTTTAATGATTATTTAATTATTACTTTTTAATTTATTCTCCAAACTAGCTGTTCTATCATTTTGATTCAATAGACCTACCCAAATGGCTGATAGTGACCGTGTTTATCAGCAGTCTACTGTTGCTCAGAGCTAAATCTTGGTAAGGAATTAGCAGAACTCAGACAAGGAGGACAGAAATTAGGTTTTTCTTGGGTTAGATGCTTTGAGAATGCTGAAAACTTGCAGGTCTTCAGCCTGAGTTGTCCTTGAGGTCCTGAAATAACTCAATAATCAATTCCTAAAGAAAGCAGCAGTAGAATCAGTCCAGACACTCCCTCTGGAAGGGCACAGAGCCTGGCCCTAAGACAAAGTACAAAGGCAGAAAGTAGTCTGAAAAAAATGAGAAGACAAAAAAATGAGTCCCATCATAAAAAGCTATTGGGCTAACAAGTATATTCAAAACACAAATGGAAGAGATTGACTCCAAAATATCCAGAAGCAAAGACTTAGAGGAAAACAAAGCTTGGGTATAAGTTCAACTAGAATTTCTGAAAAAGACGAAGCACAAATTTTAAAATTAGCTAAAGATGTTTTTTGTAAATGAAATGAGAGCTCTAGAGGAAGAAATGAGAAAAAAAAAATAAGACCTGTGGAAGAAAGAATTGGAAAGGGAATTAAAAGCTTGGCACAAGAAGTATAAAACCTTGCCTAAGAAACAAACTTCCTGAATTAGAATGGACTGAATAGAAGCTAATGACTTCATAAGACAATAAGGAATATTAAAACAAAATCAAAAGATTGAGAAAATGAGAAACAAGGTATTTCATAGCAAAAACAAACAAAAATTTATTTGGGAAACAGATCAGAGAGATGAGTTAAGAATCATTGGCCTACTTGAAAATCATGATTGAGAAAGAGCCTAGACATTATATTTAAAGAAATTTTAAAACTGCCCAGATTTCTTAGAACCCCATAGCAAAATGAATCACATGCTGAAAGAAACCCCAGCCAAAACCAGAGTTTCCAGGTCAAAGAAAAAAAAAAACTACTGCAAGTAGCCAGAAAGAAAGAATTCAAGTACTGAGTGAAGAGGTTTGGGGTTGAGAGGCGCTCGACACCCCAAGTACTGACACACTGGGTCCTGCCGAAAGAATTCGACCCCAGCCTTCTCAGCCAAGGGAAAAGACAAAATTCATTAGGGATTCACCATAATGGGTTGTCTTAAGAAATCCCACCCTTTGTGAAGCCTATTTTCACAAGCTAGCCAGATTCAATCTACTGAGCCAGATTGAATCTGAGCACCCTCATGGAGGCAAGATGGAGATTATATACACAAAGATAGTGGGAGGGATTGAGGGGTGGTCTGGGGTGACTAGAGGAGGGGTTTAGGGAGGGCCTTGAGGAGGAATCTAAGGAGGAGCTTGATGGGACTGAGATGAGGTCAGACTCCAGGATGAGAAATAGCTGAAGGCTACATGGAATCATACAGACTACAGGAGGCTGGGGTAACAGAGCTAGGGTATAGATATTTTGATCAGGATTAAGTGTGGGGAAACAGCTGGACAATAGAGGGCTAGGCTAGGCAGAGACTTGGGCCCAATGATAATGCAAGACCCATGGCCTTAGGGGAAGGTCAGATCTAGTTGGAAGACTCAAGGAGAGTTCAAGGGGACTCCCAGAGACTGTACTCCAGTTTCAAGGGGGTTCCCAGAGACTGTGCCATCATCACTGAGGAGTCAAAGTTAGAATCAGAGACAATTTAGCAGTCACCACCACAAAGCAGCGAAGTTGGAATTCAATATTCCAGAAGGCAAAGGCTTACAACAAAGAATAATTTACCTAGAAAAACTGAGTATAATCTAACAGGGAGAAAAATGGATAACTTTGAAGTGCAAACACGAAAGTCAAGAGAATCACAAAAAGGTAAAAATGAGTGATTAATCATAAGAGACAAACAAGGATTAATTGCTTACATTCTAATATGGGGAGATGATGTGGTGCTAGAGAAATCAATTATTGCTAAGGAGAACCCTGCCCCCAGCCCCTAACTAAAAAACCCCAGTTTGCATAAGAAAAACAGACTTAGTTCCTGTCATTTGGTGTTCAGCCAGTGTCCTTGGGCCCTGTGGTGACTGTTCTGGGGAGTGTGGACCGGTTGGCCAGAGGAGGGGCCTGATGCTAGCAATCTCTTTCTGTTTCCTGAGTGGGCTGAGAGAGGTCTCTATCTTGCGTCAACAAACCCAGCTGGAGCATCCCTTGGTCTGCCTATGGCCTTGAAGGATGAAGGCCTCAGCCCCAGACATTCTCTTGAATTATGTGACTGTTCCTTATTCGTATCTTATGAGTCATGTTGTGGGATACACTGTATTTACAATCTATTCAGGAGGTTCCTCTTTATGTATCATGATCATAAAAGTGAAATAACAAAGGCTTGCCAAGCCTGCTAAAAATAACACGTAAGTTTCAAGAGATAATTAACCACTGTACCTAGATTTTCTGTATAAATACTACTTCTTCACCCCATTTCGGGGCTGTTTTGATTTGGGCTTTTAATTGCCCCTGAACGGACTCCGGCTAATAAATTCTCCATTTAAAATTTATACTCTATGGCGCGTCTTACTCGCTCTTAGTATAACAATGACACGTATGTTTCCTAAGAATCCTGTCATGATTGCAGGTTATAGAGGAATCTAATTAGACAGAGGGTCTATGAATAGTTCTATTATGTTCTGATGACATTAAAAGAAGAATGGAAAGGGAGAGAAAGAGGAATACACTGGGAATGAGAGGAAGGGAGAGGAAGGATGGAGAAAATTATCTTTCATGATCAGGGTGCATAAGTAGAAGTCTAGTCAAATAAGGAGCAAAGCATTAGGAGAGTGATTGACATTTGAACTTTCTCATCTAAATTGGGCAAAGAGGGAGAAATACACACATACACACACACAGAGTTGGTTACAGTTTTCATTTTACTCCATAGAAAAAAGGAGGGAAAGAGGAGGAGGGAGAGATAGGAATAAGGAGGGTAGGTTAGAGAGAGAGAGAGAGAGAAAGAGAGAGAGAGAGAACAAAACAAACTCTAAAGATATACAAAACTATTTAAAGTGGCTCTTTTTGTAGATTTGGAAATTGAGAGGATGCCCATCAACTGGGGAATGGTCAAGTAAGTTATGATGTATAAATGTGAAGGAATACAATTGTGCTTTGAGAAATGATGAAGGAAAAAAAAAGAGAAATGATGAAGGGGCTGGTTTCAGAAAAACGTTAAAAGGGCTTATATGATAATTATTGCAATAAAAATTTCTAACTATTGTAAGAAATCTTATAAAAATAAGCACCATGACTTAGTTAAAAGAATAAATGGTATTGTAGAAAAAATAATATGATTGGAAAAAAGATGTAAACATTTTAGTATACTCAGAAATATCTGTACTATTAAAACAATTTTATATTGATTTAGATTTTTTTTCCCATAAAAGCTTTTTGTGATTAAAAAAACAAGACCCTAGGCTATAAAACAAAGTTTCCTAAATGCTAACTCAGACTTTAAATTTGTGGACATTTTTCTTGGGGAGGGGGTAGGGTGGAGGAAATATATTTGTAACATAATGAGTGTAGGAAATTCCCATACAAGAAATTCCCTCTATCAATTCAGATTAGCAACTGAACAGAAATTTTCAATTTTAGAGAATTTTCTGGGGGCAATGGGAAGTTAAGTGGCTTATTCAAGGTCACACAGCATTTATATATGAGAGAAATGAATTCAGTTCAGGTGTTTTGACTCTGAGGCTTACCCCCATCCACCACATCCTGCTTCTTCTCCAGGTTTTTAATACTTCCAAATTTTTTTTCCAAGTCAGTTATATAGCATCTTAAATAGAATTGTACCTTGCAAGAATTTTGTATTTGAGCTCTAAGAGTTCTAACTCATTAAGTGACCATAGAGACTGTGGACCTCAAAGGGGTATTGGGGGCTGGGCTAAATGCTAACTGCATTGTAACAAACTTCCAGGAGTAATAACCACTACTGTGGTTGTTTTGGTGTCCATATGACCCCAAATGAGGGCATACATTTTCTATCCCTATGGGCTGCCACTGAAGTTAGCTGCATCTTAAGCATCTTAACCTTACTTACCATTATTTTAGAGATGATATATTTCAACAAAAAAACAAGTTTTGGGAGAAGAAAGCAAGCAGGCAACAAACGTTTATTAAGGGCTAACTATGCGCCAGTGATGAGGGTACAATCTCTGGGAACCCCCTTGTACTCTCCTTGAATCTTCCCACTAGATCTGGCGTTCCCTTAAGGCCATAAGCCTTTCATTATCTAGGCCCAAATCTCTACCTAGCCTAGCCCTCTGTTGTCCAGCTGTTTCCCACCCTTGATCCTGATCAAAATATCTATACCCTTGCTCTGTTACCCTAGCCTTCTGTTGTCTTTCATCTCCTTCAGCTATTTCTCACCCTGGGGTCTGACCTCATCCCAGTCACCCCAGTCCACTCTAAACCCCTCCCTCTAGTCATCCCAGACTACTCGAGACCACCCTCAATCCCTCCCATAATCTTTCTGTATATAAGTCTCATCTTGCCTCCATGAAGGCACTCAGATTCAATCTAGCTCAGTAGGTTGTATCTGGCTGGCTTGTGAAAACAAGCGTCACAAATGGTAAGGTTTCTTAAGACAACCTATTATGGCGAATCCTTAATAAGCTTTGTCTTTTTCCTTGACTAAGAAGTCTTGAGTGGAATTCTTTTGGCAGGACCCGGCATATCTGTGTTTTGGGGTGTCGAGCACCCTAGAAAACACATGGTTCCCTACCGTCATCATTTTTCTTAAACCTCATCACCAGGTCCATTGCAAATACAAGCAAAAAGGAGACAGTTTTTGCCCTCAAGGAGCTTAAATTCAATGGAAGAAAAAAACACTAAAATAGGAGCTGAAAATTGGGGAAGGAAGTAGATTGTCTAACGTAGCAGATTGATGCTGACCTTGTCCCAGTTCCCAGACCCATGGATTGCTTGAGGCTGACCAGATATTATCATGTTAAAGTTCAGAAAGTCAGAAACACAGCTGAAAGAAGAATGAATGTTGGCAGGTCTGGGCCTCTCACCAAAATGGAGACTCTGGAGGAACTTACTAATGGGAAAAGGGGTCTGATGTGGGAGAAGGATCTTTGATGTTGAAAAGCCTACAGAGAAGGATACATGTTCCAAGGTGAAGAGGCTCCAAGTACTGAAGGATGTTCTTAGGGTAAGATCGCAGGTTCCATAGGGTGTTTAAGTCTGTTTAGCGTCTTAAAACACTATGTAAACATTATTTTCATCATGACTGGCAGTATAAATAAATAAATGAAGCACTATATTGTAGTCTTGTGACAGTATTGATGAGTTCAGGGTATACCCCAAGAATGTTGGGGTGCCACCTGAAATGATGAGGAATAGACACGGGTCCTATTGTCCTGAAAGAATTCAGTTGCTCAGTCTCCAAGTTAAAGAAAGGCATTTATTGGGGTGATGTACCCCGGTAGGCCTCCTTGTGAGGCAGAGCCCCAATGGGCTCTACTCCATGTGGGAGGCAGAGCATAGGCGGCAGGCCCTGTTCCCCCTAGGAGGCAAAGGCAGTTGTCGGGGTTAGGTGCCTAGTTTAAATACAATTTTACAGAATAGGGGGAAAGAGGACAACAGAATGGGAGGAGCAAGCTCTGAAATGCCTGGGATATCAGGTAGTGAGGAGGTGCCTTTATCCTACAGGTGAGCAAAAAGAGTAGGAAAGGAGAAGGGAAGAGTTGTTCTGGAATTGGGGTTGCTTTGTGAAAGCATACAGGTAAGTCCCCAATTGGAGCTTCAATGCATGGTCTGCTTTGATCACTTTTCTGGCTGGTCACCCTGCTTCTTATCTCTTATCTAACATTTTGCATCTTGCTTGCTCCAGCTGCTTCCAGCACTCTTTTCTACCTCATTATTGGAATCCTGAATTATAACATTTTTATGCTTATGAGGTTTTATATGTCTTTTATTATGGTATTTTCAACAAAAGTATTAGCAAAATATGCCATTTCCCCCCACAGACATTTCTTGATATAGTATCCTCTCCATTTAGCTATCCCTTGTCACAAATAAAACACAAAACCAAACCAGTGGACACTGCATTTGACAGCATATATAACATTTCCACACTCATTGTCTCCAACTTCTCTGCCTAGAGAAGGGAGGGGTGTTTGATTTTGAGCTCTCTAGAACTAAGCCTAGTCATTTTCTTTAAATTTGAATTTAGCTGCATTTTAATATTGTTTTCAATTGTAACAGTGTGGTGATTGCATCTATTGTTTTGCTATCTTGATTTTCTTTATTCTGCATTATTTCCTACAAATACTTCCATGTTTCTCTGAATTTTTCATATTTCTCATTCTTTATGACAGGATAGTATTCCATTATGTTCATGTACCGGTTTGACAGTGTTAGAAATATGCTTGACACTGAAATTCAGGTATCAAGGGCAGTTTATTATTATTGAGAAATCCAAAGGAATTGGTAAACATTCCTGGCCAGGAGCAGATTCCACCCTTCTTTAGGAAGGGGGAGTGGAGAATACAGGAGTGAGACCAGTTTTATTGTTAGACTGACACAGATTGATGTACCATCAGCTCAGTACCTCTCTTCAGAGAACAGATTGGTCCACTCCCTTCTGGGTTATAATCTTCTCTACATGCCCCCGACATGCAACTCCTTTTTAGCTTACTTACCTAATTAGCTTACTTAACATTCCTTTCTCTATAGCTCTTGGCTCCCCACCTCAACATACATCCTACCTTCAGAAATGGTGGAAAACTCCTCCCTATGGGTGTGTAAGGTAATATTCAATTAGCCAATTAAGTATGCCTGGTAGCCATTTGACCCAGTTTTCTCTTCAACCCTAACCATTATCTGGTCAGTTTAGACCAGTTTTGCCTATATCCAGTTTGTGGTTTTCAGAAAGCCACTAGCTATTCTCCAATTGGCTGAATCCATCTACCTTAGTTAATTTATATTCCCTTCTTTGTTCAAGCTGATACTTCATTAAATTATTCTGTGGAACTTAATCAACTCTTCCGTGGAAACCTAACTTTCCCTAACTTTTACCAATCTCTCACATCAATCATTCATTTCTTAATCAAACGGCATGTATTTTGTTACCAATTATTTGCTACCATGCACACACACACACACACACACACACACACACACACACACACACATACACACGCCTTTGGATATTTTGCCATATATAGAACTTATCTTTCTGTCTTTTTCTTCTTTGAGGTACATGCCAATAGTGGAATTGCTGGGTCAAAAATTATGAACGAGTTAATAACTTTTCTTTCATAATTCCAAATTATTTTCTACTAATAGTGTTTGTATGTTTGTCTTATAGCTACTCCAACATTTTCCATCTTATTTTTGCCAGTCTGATGAATATATGGTAAATCCTTAAAATCGTTTTAATGCGAATGACTTTTGATTAGTGATTTGTAAGATTTCTACATATCTTTGTTAAGAATTAGCAAATCTTTTTGAAATCTGTTAATATCCTTTGACCTTGTATGGCTCTTGGTTTTAACTACTTGTGTCAATTCCTCATATAGTTAGGATATCAGACCTTTATTTGCGATAGTAGATGCAGAAATTTGCCACAGTCAATAGTTTCCTTTCTTGTAGTTGCATTTATTTTGTTCATGTAAAAGCTTTAAAATGCTACTGTGCTCAAAATTGTCTTTTGTGGTCTCCTCTGTCCCTTTCTTGGTTATGAATTCATCTTTAAAATACCTCTGCGAGGTGTTCCCTTTAATTCCCTTTTAACTTCTTCATTGTATGACTTTTCATATTTAGACTAATTATCCATTGTGGTCTAAAGTTTAAGATATACATTTAAACCCTTGTTTTTCACCAAGCTACTTCATAGTTTTTCCAGAATTTCTTGTTAAATATGGAGCTTTTCCTCTAAAAAATTTGTATATCATTGTACCACTGTACTCATGTGATTCTAGGTCCTAGGAGGGCAGGGAACCTGCGGCCTTAAGGGCACATGTGGCCTTCTAGATCTTTTAAGTTAGGCCTTTTGACTGAATCCAGATTTTACAGAACAAATCCTTGTGGCCTCAAGGCCACAATTTCCCCACCCCAGTTGCCCATTCTGATCACTAATCTACCCTTTTATGTTTTGAACCAGAAATTCAATTCCATTCATAGAGCATTTATTAAATGACTACTATGAGGCATGACTGTATGTGCATGTGTATAAATGTGAAAACAATAACAAAAGAAAATAGTCCACTCTCAAGGAACTTATATTCTACTAGGGGTGAGGAATAACATGGACAGAAATAAACATGATGGGGTCATGGGACCTGGATCCCTAAGAGGAAAAGACAATGTCTTGGAAATCAACCCAGTCCTGGAATTTTCCCATACATTCCAGCAGCCCAGATCACTGGCCCACCCCAGATTAATTGACCACCTAATTAGATTACTCAACATTCCTTTTACTGTAGTTTGGGGCTTACCCCAGACTATATACTGACCACTCCTTAATTCCATCTACATTACCTAATTAACCTACTTGATATTCCTTTCACTGTGGCACTGGGCCCACCCCAGACTACAGACCACTCCATAATCCCATCCAGATCTTCTCACTGTCCCTTTTGGTATATAAGCATCAGTCTCACCTCCATTAAATGGCAGATACACTAGGAACTCTGTCCAGTTCTATAGGCATTACAATAAACTGCTCCTTAACTGAAAGAAGGTTTGGGCATGTGAATTCAGTCCCTGGGGGATGATGCCCTGTACCCTGACATTTTGGGGTTCCCAGCTACCCCAAACCAAATAAAACAGGCATAAAATTTATAAAAAGTAAACTTTTACTTAAATCTAAAGTTAAATCTAACTTTCGGTGAATATAATTTGGTAACTGCTAATTCAGACCCTTTTGTTTTCACAAAATTTCATCATTTCCTTTGAAATTCTTTGTTTTCTTTCTTCAACCATTCATTTGCCTAATTCTATAAGGTGGTCCTTTGGTAATTTATTGTAACACTAAATTTGTAAATTATGAAAATATCATATTTTTAATGTATTGTCATGGCTCAAGCATGAAAAATGAACCTCTCTAATTACAATATTTATTTCTGTAAAGACTGCTTGGGAGTTGTACTTATGTAAGACTTTTGAGTGTGTCTTGGTAGGCGGACTCCTAGACATTTCATTCATTTTGTAGTTACTTTAAATGAACTTCCTCCCTTCCTTCCTTCCTTCCTTCCTTCCTTCCTTCCTTCCTTCCTTCCTTCCTTCCTTCCTTCCTTCCTTCCTTCCTTCCTTCCCCACAGAAGGCAATTAGGACAAGACAGGCATTGCCCCAGGGTAGGGAGAAGGTGGCCAGTCTGGCCTGTACCTCTTCCATTCCTCCTCCCTGAGTTCTATTGCCCTAGGTCTGCTTTCACTTTCAACCCCCATAGGAGAGAGAAGAGTACTTTGAAAACTTTAGCTTTCTCCTTCACTTTCTGGCCCAGAGGTTGTTCCAGCTTATCTCCGTCTCCCCTATGGAGACTGTCCTCTCCACGGTGTGATAAAACCAGTTGCTTCTGCCCCAAATTCTTTTGCTCCTAGTGAAACAATACTTAGTTATGATTTTGCTGTTGTATACAAAATGTTATTGTAAAAACCTGTCCAAGTTCAGTGTTCATTCCCAAGAGTCTACTTTATTCCTGGTTGTGTCATATTTTTAAGTACTTACACAGGAAACTCTAGATTTGCAGATTCCAAAGACTGGATTTCAGATATTATTGGTGCACCTTTGATGAGGTTAAAGAAAAATGATGATGGTAGGGAACCATATGTTTCCAGGGTGCTCGAGACCCCAAAATAGCGACACGCTGGGTCCTGCAGATGGAATTCGACTCAAGCCTTCTCAGACAAGGAAAAAGACAAAATTTATTAGGGATTCACCATAATGGGTTGTCTTAAGAAATCTTACCCTTCATGACACTTGTTTTCACAAGCAGACCAGACTGAACTACTGAGCTAGATTGAATCTGAGCTCCTTCATGGAGGCAAGATGAAACTTATATACACAAAGATTGTAGGAGGGATCTAGGGTGGTCCTGGGGTGATGGGAGGCAGGGTTTAGGGAGGGTCTTGAGAAGGAGTCTAAAGAGGAGCTTGATGGGACTGAGATGAGGTCAGACTCCAGGAACCAAGAGAATGGGATTAAGGGTGGGAAATAGCTGAGGGTGTGGATATTGTTAGTATCAAGGGTGGGAAGTAGCTGGACAATAAAGGGCAAGGCTAGGTAGAGATTTGGGCCTAATGATAATGTAAGGTTATAACCTCAGGCCAAGCCTGGATCAAGTGAGAAGATTCAAGGAGAGTTCAAGGGGGTTCCCAGAAACTGTATTCTAGATTCAAGGGGGTTCCTGGAGACTGTACCCTCATCACCTTGACACAGATTCAACCACCTCAGGCTCCCTGGTTGTCCTCTCTGGCTCCAGCCCTATTCCTCCACCCCCTCCTTCCCACACCAACATTTGGCTGGCTGATGATTGCCTTCGAAAAGCTCTGAGGTAATGAGGTAAATCTGTCTTCTTAAATGTTGCACTTATATTAGCAGGCACTCTCACAGTTGTAAGCACAAGACTTTTAATAACACTGAAAAAGGGAGAGCTTTGAAGAGAAAGAAAATAGCTGTTTGCCACATTTGGTGGGAAACCTCTCATGACTTTGTCTTTTCCCAGGTATTGCTAGGATATTTTTCTTATGGAAAATGGAAAATGCATTCATCCTCTCTTCTGGAGGCAAATCGCAACAGGTTCAGTTTAGTACTACATGAATTTTAAAGCAAAAAGCTTATTCTTGATAGTGTTTGTAGCCTAAAGAATTAGAATTAAAATAGATATAAAAGATCACACACACATATTTAAATCAACATTATTGCTTTATCCTCCAGATGAAGGCATTACGGTGGTCAGTCAGTCAAGCATTTATTAGTCACCTACTATGTGCCAGGCACCATGCTAAGTGCTGGGGATACAAAGAAAGACAAAAGACAGTCTCTGCCCTCAGGGAACTCATGGTGTGATGGGGGAGGTAACACACAAACAACTGAATGGATGGCACTTTCAATGGCACAGCTGCCCCTCACTGCTCGCTGGAGGGCCATTGGTATGCTCCAACTAACTGAATTGAGCAAATTTCACCTTGGCTGCTAATGAAGAGTTTTGGGGTTGAGGGGTGCTCAACACCCCAAAGTACCAACACGCCAGGTCCTGCCGAAAGAATTCGACTCAAGCCTTCTCAGCCAAGGAAAAAGACAAAGTTTATTAAGGGTTTGCCATAATGGGCTGTCTTAAGAAATCCCACCTTTTGTGCCGCTTGTTTTCACAAGCTGACCAGAGTTAAGACTGAATCTGAGCACCTTCATGGAGCCAAGATGAAACTTATATACACGAAGATTGTAGGAGGGATCTAGGGTGGTCTTGAGTAGTCTGGGATGACTAGAGGAGGGGTTTCGAGTGGATTGGGGTGACTGGGGTGAGGTCAGACTCCAGGGTGGGAAATAGCTGATGGCTACCTGGAAATGATAGGCAATAAGAGCTAGGGTATAGATATTTTGCTCATGATCTAGGGTGGGAAACAGCCAGAAGGCAATCCAGAGGTAACCAAACAATGGAAGGCTAGGCTAGGCAATTTGGCCATGAAAAGCTAGATCAAGTGGGAATATTCAGGGTGGGGCTCAAGGGGGTTCCCATAGCCAGATTCAAGGGGGTTCCCAGAGACTGTACCCTCATCATTAATACTCGGCATAAACCTGCTTTGGATCAATATGACTACTTCTATTCATCCATTACTCTGTACTGCCCGAATGACCTCTTCCTTCACCCCTTCTGGACATGGTTAGCCACGCTGATATAGAGCTGACTCCTATGCCTGACTAATAAGCCTTTGGCTCTCATACTCAGACATAGGGCCTGTGAACCATGCTCCACATACAGATAAATCCTTGAGTGAGTGCCTGTCATCATTAGCCAGACATATGCCTCTTCCCTTCCCAGGCATTGAGCAGGTCAAGACAATGAGATGCAGACAACCTATAAATCCCTCTTGAATAAAGAGTAAAAGGTAGGCTAGCTTGTTAACTTTAACAACTCAGCTCATCTAATTTCGGTATCTGTGCCTATAGAAATATACTCATTCATATGGTTGAGGAAATAGCTTATTGCTGCTTGAAGTTCTGATAGACTAACTCTAACCCTCATTTGTCCACTGTCCATTGTCCATTGTCAAAAAAATCAACTATAGATATCTGGGGCCCAAATTATAAACCGGTCTTTAATCATAAAGAAATATAGTTATTTGGGGGCAGCAAGGTGGCACAGTGAGTAGAGCACCAGCCCTGGAGTCAGAAGGACCTGAGTTCAAATGTGGCCTCAGACATTTGACACACTTATTAGCTGTGTGACCTTGGGCAACTCACTTAACCTTAATTGCCCTGCCTTCCGCTCTCCTCCCCACCCAAAAGAAATGTAATTATTTTA
Source organism: Phalanger gymnotis (assembly GCA_028646595.1). Lineage (NCBI taxonomy): Eukaryota > Metazoa > Chordata > Mammalia > Diprotodontia > Phalangeridae > Phalanger > Phalanger gymnotis. The sequence continues at coordinate 273,981,959 of CM053622.1, read as the reverse complement.
AAATAATTCATATTAGGCAGAGAAACTAGATACAGTATTCCTGTAAAAAAAAAAAAAAAAACCAAAAACTCAAGTAATTGTTAGAATTACTGTTGTAATACTAGAGTAGATAGAGTGTCATTTAGAAAGTCAACACTAGTCTGTTCAATGAATTGCAAGTATAACCCATATGGCATCATCAATATCTTATACTCCAAAACTGGAGAGGCAGCTTTCTGTAGCTAATGGCTTCAAAGTCAGGAGAACCTGGTTTCCAGCCTCACTTCTGACGTAGACAGGCTTTGTGACCCGGGGTTATGTCCACTTTACTTCTCAGAATGCTCTCCACCCTCACCCCCCAGCAATTCTCTGAGACTAAGTTACACAGCAGGTGACTCATTTGTAGAGGGAATTTCTTCATCAGTTTATTATACAATGAAATTGCCAGTCTAGTCCCAAACCAAACCAAACCAAAATCTCAAACAAATCAACCCTAATTCTATCCTGTTAGGAAAACCTTTATAATGTGACTCTGACCTGAATCTGGCTAGGGTTAGGTCTGGTGCCAGGTTTTAGTCTTTGTTCTTTGCTCCTACCACTCTTACCTGAAAGGTCACAGCTTCTAATTTCTACAAACACCTACTAAAACAAATACCCCTACACTGGTCCCTTCCACAAGAGAAAAAAAAGTTGCCCAGTATTCAGCCAAGCTGAAAACTAAAGAGAGCCATAAAGGTGGGGTTGTTTAAAAATCACAGAGAGTTTGAGAAAGGGGAAGGGAAATTTGGCTCTTGAACTCAGGCTCCAGTTCTAATGAGTTAGCCTCCCCCAGCTACCACAGGTTGGATGCAGTAAGCCTAAAGACTTTTGCTTTTGTCTGTCTGAGGAATGGATTTTTCTCTTCTGGCTGTGGGGATAGCTTAAAAAGTTGTTGTTTTTGAAGAAAAACAACATGCAGGCTCTTGTAAGAGCAACCATCTATACTTAGATCTTAGAGACTACCAGATTCCTGAAAAGGAAACAATTAGCTCCTCTTTCTAACCCCCTTCCAGGACGTAGTGAATTATTTAGCTCCCCATTCAGTCTCAGGAAAACATCTTCACTAGCCCCCAAGGAAACCCCTTTCGATTTGCTTTTTGTCCTGCAGCCAGTCAACACCTTCCCCACCCTACCATCTGGCCAATTTTTTATATGCTATTTAGTAGTTGGTCTTTCTATTCCATCCTTACAAATTCCATCATTCAGATGGACTCTGACTCTCTGGCCCCTCTCTACAGCCAGCTTATCAGTTGAAAACCTGGAGGAGGGGATGGGGGTGAGGTTGGGGTGGGGGGACCCCCCACTTTGATGACTTAGTTTGTCAGACCTTGAGGCTGTTAATGTATTCTAGCACATTCCCCATGAATACTCATACTCTCAGGTCTCTGTAAGGACAGATTTCAAGGTTTTTATTTTTTTTTTCTAGCAATAAGATTACCAACAAAGGTCAAGAATATAATTTTTTACTATTTTTGTTAAAAAAACCTAACTGTACTACCTCCTCCCCCCAACTATTTCACTTAAAGTTGTGTTTTTGAGGAATCAATTAAAATTAATAGATCTATTCCTGTATGAACATTCTAGGCTCACTTAGCATAAATATCACCACATGATCCCATTAAAAAAAAACCCAATTAGCAATCTCACATCTGAGACTTTTGCTTCTGTGTGTTTAGTTTTTCTCGGCTCTGGGGTTTTTTTTATCAAGGGAAAAAGTTAAGGCCTTTCCACCTGCGCTGTTATGAAAAGATTGCTTAGGGCCAGTATGCAGTCCATGGTCATAAGCACTTAACCAGGGTCAAGAACATTCAGAGAGCCCCTCAAAAGCAGCAATCAAAAGTCAGACTCAGGCTGTCAAGATTAGGTTGGAAGCAAAGAGTGTGAAGGATTTGAGGAAAAACATATTCAGTAAATGGAATTGAGGTCAAGAACAGCTGCAAAACTCATCAGTGTTCAGGAAAGTGAAATAAAGTTGCTGAAATAAAGTTTCAAACACTAGAGGTCAGTGTATGATGGGATAGGAAAACTTGGAGCCAGGCAGCATCACAATTAAATATCTAGTTATCTTGTTCATCTTACACCCAGGTCACAAGCTAACTCTTACCCCATTAACCTCCTTTGCTTTAGTAATCTAATGGTTTCAAACTGGAGATAGAGCAGAGGTGGGAGAAAAGTACTTGAATAAGAATAGAGGCTTGGTCCAGAACCAAAACTTCACCATGTGCCCACTGCCCAGCCATCTCCATCCCACCAGAACCTAGGACTCCACTGCTACCTCCACTCTGATGGTCAGGAACCAGGCCTCCATACCATTTTCTGCATTCTCCCCTTTCTCCCTTTCCTCCATTTTATTCCTCTTTTATCGGCTATCTTCTTACACTAGAATATAAGCTCCATGAGGACAGGGACATGGTTGCACGTCTGGATCTTCAGTGCACAAGTGTGCCTGGCATATAATAAGTGTTTAATAAATTGTGTATCTATCTATTCATCTATCTGCTGTCTATGTTTCATCTGTCTATCTTTTGTCCATCTCTATCTATCAACTGTCTGTCCATCTCTCTATCTTCTATGTCTATCATTTGTCTGTCTGTCTATCTATCTTAAATGGACTTGAGAACTGAATGAGAACAGAGGAAGAAATTAGAACTAGAGTTGGAGTTCCAGAGTACATATGTTTCATATTGAGATTGTTTTTAAGCACAAGTGATGTGGATATGTGCATACAGCATGGTATAGTGGTAAGACTGCTCAATTTACAGTCAAAACAGTTAGGTTTGGGGCAGCTAGGTGGTGCAGTGAGTAGAGCACTGGCCCTGGAGTCAGGAGGACCTGAGTTCAAATTCGGCCTCAGACACTTGACAGATGTACTAGCTGTGTGACCTTGGACAAGTCATTTAACCGCAATTGTCCTGTCAAAAAACAAACAAACAAAAAAGAGCTGGGTTTAAATTCTAGCATTTCTATTTACTAATTGTGTGACCTTGGGCAAATCATTTTGCTTTTCTGGCATTCATTTTCTATAAAATGAGGAAATTGGATTAGAAAATCTTGGAGGTCCTTTCTATATCTACGGTAATTCTCTAGTACTCTAAGGTTCTGATAGAATCCCAATAAAGCTGCCCCCAGCCCTGATACCCTAACTTCCTTATAGGCCCCTCCGAACAGCAGGCCCACTGCCCCTACCTAGCCACCCTCCCCACCCCCCCAACCCAATATCCTAACTTCTTCACGGCTCACTGGAACAACAGGTGTGTCCATGAACTTATATTTCTCTCAGAACAGTAGGTGTGTTCATGTGATAGGATTCAAGCCATTGCTTCTAGCTAGCCACTGCCCCCAGACCCATTCCTCATATTTCCCATGGAAACAGCAGATGTGTCCATGCACTCAACCACAACCACATCCATCTAGTCTCAGACAGGACCACAATACTCAGCCAATCAGAAATCAGCACCACCAGGATGCCCAAGCAGGATGTGGACCCCAAAACAATAGAAAGAACTTTCCCTAAATAGGCACTTGTGCCGGGCTGTAATAGCAAAAGCTGTCCTTTAGGTGAACTTGTGATGTAGAGAGGCTTATTATATCATACATACTTACCCTCACCCCGAAGGGTTTTTCTGTATGCATTGTGGGTGATCACATGCATAGTTCCACTGTAGCTGGGACCCCTCACTTATTACCTAATCCCTTAACAAACTCCTCTTGCCTTTTTAATATTAATTTCAGTTATGTAATTGCTTCTTTTCCCTTTAAAAATCCATCTTGCTTTCCATGAAGTTTCTGGTTCCTCTTGGAATTTACCCTGCTTCATGAGAGACGTCAATCTCAATAAATGCCTACACTTGGATTAGAGGTGGTCTGACTCTGAATTCTTTGAGATGGTTCCACCACAGCACATCATGAAATTGCAACAGTTCTATGGTTCAAACAATGATAATAATTTATAGAAAATGCTGAAATTAATCCTTCAGTAAGACCATCATTTTAGCATTTTAGTGCCTGGTAATGAATAAAACCTATACCCTAGCTATTTTGAAGTAAACTTGTGTATGCAAATGTGTGTTTACTATAAACAAAAACTATCTTATAAATACTATCTTATACATACCTATTAAGATATTTGTAAATGTTAATTTGTGATAGGCCATAGATAAACTGAGAGGAAACAGGATAGGAGGAAAAATATAATGGTTTATTAATAGTAAGGAAGCAATCATTTATTAAGCACCTCACAAATATTATCTCCTTTGAGACTCATAACAACCTTGGGAGGTACATGCTATTATTATCACCATTTTATAGCTGAGAAAACTGAGGCAGACCGAGGTTAAGTGATTTGTCCAAGTGTGTTGGTAATTAGGTGAGACTTTTTACTGTTTTCTCTTTGAGAATGCTAAAGTAATCAAGTGCCAGGCCCACACCCTTTTGCTGATTAGGTATGAAGCCTTCGGGGCCCTGAACAGAGTATATAAACTCAGAGGTTGGCACTTTGTTTGGGGCTCTCACTCATTGGAAGAGTGTTGGTATGGAGTCTCTGGGTAGCCCTTGTTAAGCACTGCCCCACTTTGGAGAAAACCCAGATGTTGGTGCCTCTCTGGTAACTATTGTGATTTAGACAGATAAGAGGCCTGTCTGTTGATCTCTCTGTGTTATTTGCTCTGTTTATATAATTTCTGCTTGTAATTTCTGTTTGTATTTTCTCTGAAGTTCAAGGTGCTGGCTTTTCCCCTTGAGCTAAGTGAATGATATATGTATGTTTGATTAAAGTGAGATTGTTAACCCCTTAAAGTTGCTTTCCTTAGAAAAGCAGATCAAAGAACCTGTGCTGGCAGCCCTTCTGTGTGCTGGTGTTACACAGTGTGTGTTGGTCTTACACAGTCACAGTAGCAGCAAGCACATTGTTGTTACACCAGGGTCACAAAGCTAGTAAGTATCTGATACCAAATCTGAACTCAGATGTTCTTCATTCTAAACCCAGAGTTTGGACTACTGTGCCACTTAGCTGTATATAGAAAATAGGGAAATAGGAATATGAACAGAAGAAACTGGCTAGGGGGGGAAAGAATAAGAAGATAAATAAAGGAGCGCACTAAGTCAACACAAGATCTAGAGGAAAGCAGAGTAAAAAACATAACTAGGTGAGATTTATTGGTAAAAGGCCATTAGGAAATGTAGAGAGCATGATGTATCTGAGTAAATCTGTAACTTTTCTTTATTTTGGAATTGAAAAGAGGAGTGAAGAGAGATGGTCATGGTGTTGGAAGGGCTGAAAACACCATTGTAGTGCCCATGAAGAGAGGAGTGGATTAGTAATAGTAGATTTAAAAAAAGGAAAAAAAGTCTGCCACTGAATATTTGCCTTTCATCTGTGTAAATCTTTGGTAACACAAAGTTGGGAGTATTTTTCATTTAATTTCTGAGACTTATGTTTGCTCAGGCTTTCTTAGATACCCTTTCCCAGCAGAGAGGCTCCAGAAACAGGGAAGTAGGAATTTTCAAAAGCCACATACTGGGTAAGAGCAGGTATTTGAGTTTAGATAGTGCATGATTTTGTGGGACTTCACTTTGTCTTCTCAGAAATTGCTTTGATATTTAGGGGATGTGGTCAAGTTTCAGATATTTGGTCAAGTGTAGGCACCCATTAAAAGAACCATGTAAGAATTTCAGCTTTGTTTTTGAACAACAAAGTCATAGATGGGGTAGAAAAAGTCCTTGGATTTCTGTCCTCCTTTGTTACAGAAAGTAATTGTGTAATGGAGCCATGTTGCATTTGGGTGAAGGGGATACCTTTCTGACTTGGACATCTCATTTGCCTTCAGTGTATGAATAGTATACTTTTAATAGTAGTAAAACCAATCTGAAATGAAATAAACAAAGTAAGGATAACATTCTATTTGACTTTTTTGAATTTATAAATATGTTTGGGGAAGCAGGAAACATGCACATTTACGTGCTATACTAATAATGTGTCCTTGAACTACACAGCATATGTCTTGTAGTCTAGGTTTTGCTGAATAAACACTTTTCATCCACTCGGCAGTTCCAACTTTATCCTGCCTGTAGCAGATGGGATGTCCTCCTCCAACCTTGTTAATAGTTCTCCATATGTAATTCTTGAGGACAGAGTGTTTGGGATCATGCTATGTCCTGGAAAGGAAGACAGGAACTCCATAAGAATTCAGGAAAAGGAGTTTGAGATAGGAGGAATGTTAGGGGAAGACTATGAAGGGGAACTCGAACTACTTTGCTACTCCTCTTCTACATCTTAGTTCTTTTCTCTCTACTTCCTCTTCCAGACAATTTTTCAATTTGACCATGTGCACATGCATGCATGCATGTGTGTGTGTGTGTGTGTGTGTGTGTGTGTGTGTATGAATGTTTCAAATGCCTTTCTTTCTTTGAGCATCTCTTTACTTAACATTTTGGGTTGCATCTTGAGCTCCTTTGCTTTTCTGAACACATTATTATTCCATTCCTTTCTATAGTTTGTGATGGGTGTAGAATAGTCTTGTGTTATTTGAATTTTCTCTCTTTTATATTTGAAGAGCTTGCTCTCTTGCAAAATTTGTTTTTCGTTGGGATTATTAAATTTAGCCACTATATGTCTTGGAGTTTGAAGCATAGAATTTAGTTTTTGTTTTCTTTTCTGGAGGACACCTATAGATTCCTTCTATTGGCACTGATTCTTTTTTTTTTTTTTTTTTGTATTCTGAAGTTCCCAGAAGTTGTCTTAGATACCCTTTCCCAAAAGAGAGGCTCCCGAAGCTGGGAACTAAGATTAAGGAATTTCCAAAAACCACATACTGGGTAAGAACAGGAATTTGAGTTTAGATAGTGCATGATTTTATGGGACTTTGCCTTGTCTTCTCAGAAATTGCCTAGATATTTAGGGGATGTGGTCAAGTTTCAGATATTTAGTCAAATATGGGCCCCTACTGAATGTATCTTGCATTGTGGTATTCATATTTTTAACTTGTCATGTTCTTCTGGGAGGCCTATGATTTTTAAATTGTTTTACACATCCCTTTTTCTAGATCAATATATTTTGCTTATATAAACAATATAGGCTCTTCAACATTATTGCATTTTGCTTCTCTTCTTTTAGATTGTCCTTTACTTCAACATATTTGTACTCCCAATCAATTGTTCTCTCTTTTGCATTTTTGGAAACACATGCCACTGTGAGGCAGTTAGTCATTCAGTCAACTAATAAACATTTATTAAGCATGTACTATGTGCTTATGAAGCTACTGAGCTAAGTGTTGGGAATACAAAGAAATGCAAAATACAGTCCTCGCCCCCAAACAATATAATGGGGGAGATAATAGGTAAAAACAGTTTATGTACAGGATATATAGGAAATCAGAGTAAAAGACTTCTTGTAGAAGACGAGATTTTAATGGTGACTTGAAGGGAAAATAGAAGGCAGAGATAAAGGGGAAGAGCATTTCAGGCATGGGGGAAAGCCAATGAAACCACTCAGGGTCAGAAGATAGAGTATCTTGTGAGAGGGACAGCAAAGAGGCCAGTGTCATTGGATAGAAGAGTATATAGTAGCAGTAGGAAGCCTGTGTGTATGTAAGGTTTAAGAATAGAAAGGTAGGGGCAGGGGGGAGGGGCAGACTGGGTTATGAAGAGCTTTTAACACCATAAAAAGGATTTTAAATTTGATTCCGGAGGTGATAGGGAGCCATTGCAGTTTATTGAGTAGGAGTACAATATGGTTAGACCTGGACTTCAGGAAAATCACTTTAGCAGCTGAGTAGAAGATGGATTTTAGTGAGGAAAAACTTGTGGCAGGCAGACCAACCAGTACTCTATTGCAATAGTCCAGGTGTGAGGAGATGAAGGCCTATGCCAGGGTGATAGCAGTATCAGAGGAGAGAAGGGGGCCTATTCAAGAGATGTTACAAAGGTAAAACTGATGGATTTGGACATGGGGCAGGGAGTTAAAATATAATGAGGAGTCAAGAATAATACATAGGTTGTGAACCTGGGGGACTAGGAAGATAGCGTGTTAGTATAGTAATAGTATAGTTTCGAAGGAGGAGGAGTTTGGGGAAAACATAAGGAGTTCAGTTTTGGACATGTTGAGTTTAAGAGATTTCCAGCATATCCAGTTTGAGATATTAGTTAATTAGAGATATGCAACTGGAGGTGAACAGAAAGGTTAAAACTAGATAAATAGATTCGAGAATCATAAACATAGAGATAACTGAATCCATGGGGGTAAATGAGATCACCAAGTAGTATGGAGAGAGAAGAGGGCCCAGGACAGAACCTTGTGGGATGCCCAAAATTAGGGGGCTTGACCTATGTAAAGATCTAGCAAAGGAGAATGAGGAGTGGTCAGATAGGTATTAAGAGAACCATGAGAGAGTAGTATTTCAAAAACCTAGAGAGGGGAGGGTATCAAGAAGAGGGTAACCAAGAGTGGCAAAGGCTGTAGAGAGGTCAAGAGAAAAGGTCATTGGACTTGGCAATTAAGAGATCCCTGGTAACTTTGGAGTGAACAGTTTCAATTGAAACGATGAGGTCGGAAGTGAGATGGTAGAGAGTGAGAAGAAGTTTTTCTATTTTGCTAGTTATTTCTGCTGTGCCTGTCGTAAATTCTGCCGTTTGTTTCCTTCTAGCTTTTGTTCTCACATTTCTTATTTTTTTCTTGAATTAGTTGGGAACATCTTTGTGTGGTTCCCTGCTCTCTTGGGAATCCATACGGTTGTCTGTATCACCAAGTGTTGGTTAAATTTTCTTTATTCTGCAATATTTATATAGAGACATTTCTGTTTGTTCAGATGTTTTAGTATCTATTTTAATATCTTCCTTTTTGATCCCTTTGTGCTCTAAGTTTTAAACTGAAGTATCCTGAAATCTTTGGTGGTTTCAGTACTTTACCGGCTTTATTTCCCTATTACTTAGTCTTTAAATTCTTTCCCTATGATAGTAGATCCCCCCAAGGGCTGGGTATCAAAACTATCTCAGCTTCCTTTCATATTAGGGAATTCACTTTTCACCACAGTCCCTGCCCCAAGTGACTTGGGAGGCTGGGAGGAGGGGCTGGGAAGAAAGAACTGGCTTTAGCAGAACTTATTCCCCTTTCCCTCAGGTATGATGCAGCTCATCACATACATGCTTGTGTCCTACCCACTTCCTTCTGTTTTTATACTTCTCTGAGTGCTGATGGAGAGCAGAGCATGTTCTGCCTTCCTGTACTACCTAGAAAGTGGGTAAGTAGATTTGAGGTCTGCTGCTTTTTGTCATAGAATGGTGGGGTGAGATTAGCAGTAGAAATATGTTGGCAAAGACTGAAGCAGCAAGGAATTTGCTGAGTGGATCCCAGAGCATAAGCTGGTGGGTTGGGTTGTGTGCTTTTTTGAAGTATGGTGGCTGGTGGTGGGGGAGGGCTGGTAAGTGAGAGTATTCAGAATTATCCTTCTCTGTGGTTAGTTCACAAGGCTGTTACTGCCTTGGTAGGGTCCTTGGTGTCTTGGCCTGTGGAAACAACTTCAATTGCTTTAACTCTTTTGTGTATAATTCCTATTTTGAGGAGCTTTTAAGAGTTTGTACAGATTGAAAAAATGTCTAGTCTTCTGTATCATTCCTTCTAAACACTTGCTTTGCCATTATCATTCTTCAACAATCTCTCCTCCTTTGCAATTTATTCCATTAAATTATATCATCTCATCCAAATAACTGTTGGAGTCATTTACCAATCTTTAGGACACTATTTCATCTTCTTCATTGACTTCAACCCCAGTGTCAGTGTTTGTCATCAAGAGAAACTATCCTACTTTTAAGATCCAGGATTCCGAAGCCACCCTCTCCGATCAGTCTTCTTCCCAATCTCTTCCAGTGAATGGATTCTTCACCTTGAGCATGACCTCTGGCCCTTCAATACCTTCCTGTCCTCCTCTTCTCTGACTTCACTTAAATATATTGCTGTATTGGCTGTAAGTGGATGTGAGGATTGTGTGTTGGGAATGAGTGTTTCATATGTTTAGATACTTACTAACACTGTGAAATCATTAAGTTACTAAATAATCCAACAATACTTATATGGCTACTATGTACAATACAGTGTAATAGGTGCTTCAGAAAATACAAAAATAAGTGGAATTTCATTTCTTCCCTCAAAGTGGGTTTTACTAAATATCTTGCTCAAATGATCTAATTCATATGGCTGTTTCATCCAAAGATGTAGATGTAATCAAGCTTGTCTATACTGTCTGACTCTAATCTATGTCATTTTGCAAAGTTGCCAGTGGAAGTCTGCCCAGGGTGCTGGGGGCCTTCTTTGATTTTTCTCACTATCAAGGATATCAATGGATCACATAAGTATCTGATCATCCCTTACTTTTACCATGTTGTTGAGGTTTAGGGGTGCTGGGACCCCATAATAGCAACATGCGGGTCCAGCCCGAATGGATTCGGCCCAGCCCTTCTTTCAGACAAAGGAAAACAAGGTTTATTAAAGATACCATATTGGCCAGACTCTTAAGGAATCTGAATATTTGTATCACTAATGCAAGAGGGCCAGATTGAATTCTGAGCACTTTCATGGAAACAAGATGGATCTTATATACAGAAAAACCCTGGGAGGGATCTAGGAATGGCCAAGTAGTCTGGGGTGAGTGGAGGAGAGGTCTAGGGAGGATCTTGATGGGAATTGCCAATAGGCTGGGGTGACCGAGGTAACAGGGAAGGGCCAGAACACCAGGGACCAGTGGCCAAGAGAGAATGAGGTGTAGATAGGATCTAGGGTGAGAAGTCTAGGGTGGGGCCAGGTAAAAGACAATGAAAGGCCAGTTGATTGAGATTGGTAGATGCCTCAGGTGAATGCCAAATCAAGTGGGAAGATTCAAGGAGAGTTCCTGAGGGTTTCCAGAGCCTGTACCCTGTCAGTGAGACCAGCCATTTAGCCACAACTTTCTTCTGTATTCTAGTTTTCTTTATAACAAGAATGGCAAAAATGGTACCTTTCAATTCTTTGAGTTCTATGTTTACTAATTGGCAATAGCTAACTTATGAAAACTGTGATTTTAGTTACCCTTCCACTTACACAGGGCAGAATGTCATTTCATATATTTTTGTCTTTTTTGTGGGTTGGTATGGTCCAGTTGGGCAGCCCACTGGTGACAATCTCAATAAATATGGAAAGAGTTCATACAATTGTAAAAAAAAAATCAACTGTTTAGAATGATTCCCCCTCCCCCAGTGGAATAATATTTTAAATACTCTGGAAAAGCTTTCTATTAAAAAAAACTTTGTCATGGATCCTTTAGTATAATTTTGTCATAAATTTATATTTGTGCATATTGGTTATATTTAAAGGGAGGAATACCAGCATTTTAAAGGGACAGATTTCAGTGTAAAAGAGTCCAAAGTCCTGAGTTGAGTCACACCTTTGCCACTTCTATTGTGATTCTGGGTAAGTCAATTCACTTCAATGAACCTCCCATTTTCTCCATTTGCAAAACGAGGATAATACTTATGCTAACACAAAGGGTGGTAATGTTTGGCTCAAACAATGTGAGCAAATTACTTTGTAAATGTAAACAATTATTGTCATTTTAAATGATAAAGAACTTCACTTTTGAGTCTAGGTTTGGCCTAAGAAAATATTTGAACCATTTGTAAGATAAGAAAAGTACTCAGAAGGTTAAGTTTCTGAACAAGTCAAGGTTTGGCAATAAAACAGGCAAAGTACATTCTGAAGTAATTTTTTGTATGATTTATTTGATTTTTGGCAAATAGAGAATCCCAATAAAACATTATTAACTTTGAGACTTTTGGGGGGGGGTGCACATAGGGAATATTTTGTGACTATGCAAATTTTTAACCTGGGTTTCCTCAGGGTGAGGAGGAGGGGTGTGGCAGGAGAAAGAGAAGGCAGATCTTTATGAAAATTAAACTTTTAATTTACAAAGAAAGGAAATCAATCTTCCTAAATGAAGGAATTTCAAATTCATTCCTGTACATTCTCTAAATCAAACCTTTTCAGCCTCACACACACACACACACACACACACACACACACACACACACATCATACCAGGACTCATTCGTCTGAATGTGTGACTGGAAACTGTGCTAAATGAGGATTTTAAAGCTATGAAGTTGTTGGATTCAGACAGTCTTTTGCATGGGAGAGAGTTCAAGGAAAAGCCTCCTCTTAGGATTAGTGTGCTATCAGACTATTAGTCCATAAAAGTAGAGTCCTCTTTTTAAGCTTCAGGAGAAGAGCTGAATATGATAGAGGATGAATTTCAGTGGTCCTGTCCTTCTCATTGTTGCTTTGAGGATTTTTTCCCTGTCTAGTTTCTATGGCAATAGAGGATCTGTATTCCAGTCACAATGTCGGAAAAGGTTGTTTTCCTCATCATGAAAAAACGAGCCTCTACAAAAGATGGTACTTAATAAGAATTTCGTAATGTTAAAAACAATGTACAAATCTGAAGATTAGGAATAAACCCTAAATGTGAAATCTTACATAATGGGTTGCTTTTGTTGTTTCGCCATCCTTTAATAAATAAAATACCTCACACTGACTTAGGCACAAAATTGAAAATATGTGGTGCTCAAAACAAACAAAAATAACCTACCTACTAAGATGAGAAATCAATAACCAAGGCCTGAAATGTCTAGATTGAGGAGTGTTAAGAAAATGGTATGCTTTGCAGGGAGATGTTATACACTGTGTATAATTTACTTTCCTACACTCCAATAACATTGATTTTTCTGCTGTTTCATTTGCTTAAAAAATGAAAATTTCATTCCCTTGGCATATGGTAGTGGAGCATTTAGCTGTTGCCAAATTGCATACAGTGATACAGTCTAATTTAACTGTAAATAAATTACTGACAGTAAATAAATGTCAACATTAGAAATATCTAATGTATCACAACGCAATTGAAGAACTATTTGCCTGATCACGATTAAGGTAAATTGATTGTTTTTATCCCTATCTTTTTTTTAAATGAAGGATCCCTTCTTCCCCCTTCAAATTATGAGCCAACCTACTTAGAAACTATTTTCCACGTCAATAAAAGGACTTACCTTTTCCCAACCTAAATGCGGATACATTTATATCCTTGACGTCTACCTCCTCCTGATTTTAATTGCATTTAATTGCACAGACTCTGGATGGTGATGGCCACTTCTGAGATACAAATTCCTGTCTAAAACCCTGTTCCAATTTTTCAATTAATCAATAATCCAGTTCTTCCTAGGATTTGAGGGAAATAGGAACGTTTCGGTAGTGCAGGAAGGGGGCGCCAAAATGCTGCAAATGGAAGTTCAAGTCCTGGACACCGAAGCTTTTTACCCCAAAGTAAATTTCGCTTTAATCAAATCTAACAGCTGTTAATTGAAAGTTTTCCTCCCTTTCATTTTTTTATTTCCTTTTTTCCAAACGGAAGCCAGGTGCAGTATTTCCCAACACGCTGTATTTGGGGAATTAATTGGTGTGTCGGTTTTACATACTCGTGGCAGCTTTTTGCTAACATTAACTTGCCACAATTTGTCAGAGGTTGTAAACGTGCGGTTCTTTAGCTGGACAGCTGCTAGATGCCTCGAAATAATCCCTTCACTTGAGGCGTGGCTGCTCCCCACCCCCTTTTCTCTTTACCAGGACAGACCCGCTTCCTTGGCTTTTTCCTTCCTTTCTCCTGCTTTCCCAACTCCCTGTGCCTGTTGTCTTTGTGGGCTCCAGGGGCTAAGTAGAAGCACTCCCTTTCCCAGTCACAGTCCAGGCACTTGCGCGCATTTAGCCAACTGGCTCCTCGACCTCTCTTTATCTCCTCCGAAGTTGGAAGAGCCACGCTGCAGAGCCTCTGGCCTTCTGGGTGGTTCGGAGCTAAGGCCATCTCGTCCACAGAAGAGAAGAAAAGGGATGTTTGCTGCCGTAGCGGTCTCAGTCTCATGGACTTCAGTCTCTCGGGCTGAGGGAACAATAACCTTTCAGTAGCCCCCCAAACACCAGTGTCTTCCCACGCCGAGAATTTCTGGCAATAGCGAGGGAGAAGAAGCCTCTTTTCCCGAATGCTAGGATGCCCGCTGACTGGTAGCACTGTTTGAAAAGGTTAGCTGTTGCAAGCAAGGTACACTTATGGACCCTGCGTCCCTGAGCTCTTAGCACCTCTCCTTAAAACGTTGGGTCTCGACGCCCCCTTAAGACTGGGTGTGAGCGGGAGCGGAGTCTTTCCAATAAATAAAGCAATCAGAGCGGGGGGGCGGCGGCGGGGGGGGGGGCCCAGCAAACACACATTCGGAGCTGGCGTGGCTTTTGAACTACCCATAGACTGTTACCAAGAGGCGAAGGGGGAGGGGAGGCAGGCGGGGAAGAGGGAGGGAACGAGGGAGGGGGGAAGGGAAGGAGGGAGGCAGGCGAGGGGAGGGAGAATGAGAAATGCAGAGGCAGCAGCGGCGGCGGCGGCAGTAGCAGCGGCGGCATTGCTCCAATAGGCTCCCCTCACTCCAGTCTCCGCTCTAGAGCCCGGGAGAGACATCCCGCCACCCAGCCGCAGCCGAGCGGACACTAGGCTCCCCGAGGCTCTCTTGGTGACACCAGGGCGCACGGCACATACACCGAGGGGGCGGAAAAGAGAACAAATCCAGGTAAGGAGGAGCATCTCCTTTCTACTATTTACACATTGCAAACATGGGGAAGCATTGCTTTGGAGCCCCTTTGCCTCCTGCCTCCCTTCCTCTCTTCTCTCTCCCTCCCCGATCCCCTTCTTTCTTCCCCGGGAGCGGGAAGGTGGGGAGCTGAATTTGAAGGAGTGGAATGGGGGAAACGCCTCCACATTCAAACAGAGGAGCCGCCTGGCTGGGCTCAGGGCGAGCCTCTAGCTTCTGTAAGGAGAAAGCTACGAATTAATGCCAGGCTTCCAATAGGATCGAAATAATTGTTCAAAGTTTGCTCTATTTGTAAAGATAGGGAGGCAAGGACTGGGATGGGAGTGATTAAAGGGGGGGGGGGTGCGGTGTGTAGTGGGTTGAAGAGCATAGCCATGGAGGGAAGCTATTGAATATAAAACACACACACACACACACACACACACGCCTTAACTTGGATGGAAAGCAGTTTTTTGAGGGTTTAAAAAAGCATGTGTTAGTGGAGGGAATTAATTCTTCATGCTAGGGGTATGGCAAAGAGAAAAGATGGAGGGGCTCGAATGGGGGTGGAGATACGGATGGGGTGGGGTGGGGGTGGGGAGGAAGAAGGGAGAAGAAATGGGGGATCTCTTGGCACCTCAACTAGAAGGGAGACGGGAATAGGGTGCTGCTTTTAGAAATTAGCTATATTTACCTGTGGCAATCTTTGACTTTGGGGAGCCAGGATATCAAGATATATAGGCATTAAAACATTAATCTGAAAACAAATGCTTAGCCACTCATAGCTCTAGCCTTCGACATGGCAATGTTATATTTCCACTAACCTATTGTAATTGTTGGATAATTAATTTATCCTTCCTAGTGTTCAGTAAAGGCGCTCCGTGTTTTTAATTCAGTGACTGGTCACTGATGTATCTGCTTGGAATTGACAGCATGCTAGCTGCACGGAAACGGGGTTTAATCCTACTGTGGTCAACGCTTTATGCAAATATTTGAGGTTTAGCGGCTTGTGCCTAAAGCGAGCTAACGCTGCAATCAGCCTCCGGTTCCCGCCCTCCTCGCCCTCCCTTCATTCTCTCCCACCAAACCTCTACTCCCTTCCCCCCCACCCCCCAAACCAAATTCACAGAGCTGGATGACTATCGCATTTCTTAATTGCCAGCAAACTGCCTGGCTAGGAAGCGCAGTTTTTCCATGAATATTCATCGAATGCTTTGCTGGGATCCTTATCCCTGTGCTACCATAAAGATTTCAGCCTTGAAACTACATGGACTCCGCCTGTCCCTGCAATTTTTTCCTGCACTGAAGCAAACAGCATCTATACATTTTTAGAATAATCTGTATGAATACTATGACCCTATTTCCCCTGAAGCTTCTTCCCAGATGTTTAGTTTCTTGAGTAAACACTAAAACATCAGTGTCTTTCTTGTATGCCGGGCTGAATCCACCCCAAGATACTGCTGCTCTTGCTAATAGACCAGTACTGCGGTGAAAATGAATGAAACTGGACTGTAATTACCTATTCCTTTGTCTTTGCCTCACGCATGCGCCAGAGATCTGGGTGTGGAGAGGGACATAGGCAGCTTGATCCTCTCCATCACTAACCAACCTCACATCAGAAGCGGTGGAACAAAGGCCTAAATGTTGCTTTAGACCCAGGGATGTAATGGCAGGTCTTTGGGGGAAGGAAGGGAACGTTCTTCTCCTACAGGATGTCCTTTCTTGCTTTCTTAATGATGAATGTGACAATGTTAAAAATTTTTAAAAATCCAACTATATCCCTAAAATATTAAAGGTGCAATTTACTGTATCCTGATCTTTCTATACTTATTAATAAATGACAGCTTCCCTTCTCCAGTACTTTGTTACAAGTAACAATACTACTTACAGTATCTATCTGTTCATCCTTTGTCCTACGAACATGATTTTCTATTGGATCATTTGATTAAATCAGATCTGCTGACCATGAAGTGATCTGGGTGGTGCCTCTGGCATCACTGCTTAGGGCAGTTTACTACTGGAAAGCACACAAACAAGATGGCCTTCAAAATCTAGTGCGGAGAAAATGGTTACCTTTCTGAACATGTATTTTAAACCTTTCTATGCTATTTTCATTTCCATGTTATTGATAGTCTGCTTCCTTAAAGAATGGCAAAATGGAAATGCTAATTTACTGTGGAGACATTTAGAGTGAGGGCAATTGTTCCTATAAGGTTCCATAGTGTCAACAAGCATCATGGCCCAAATCAAATCACATTGGTTGTTGGATGCTGGCCCTTCACCAGATTCTTAAAAGTTATTCTAGCTTTAGGCTTCTAGATTTTTGTAGTCTATTAAATAGATGCCTCTTAGTGTGCTTACAAATGAAAGATTAAAATTTTCTCTTATATAATGGTTGTGTCTTGATTATGAAGTGTTTATACATCTAAATTCTAGTAATCTTTAACAGCTACAAAATGTGGCTGGATGGGTTAACATAGAACTTGCTTATGGTACTTGGTTATATTGTTTGACCCAAATTTCTCTATTCTCTAACTCTGACCCAAAATTTCACTATTCACCAGAAGTTTCATATGTAAGGTCAGGTCACATGTCTCTTAAGTTCTGAAAAGGAGAAAAGCCCAGTTGCTCCACCATTTTACAGTCAGATATTTGGGAGGGCCATTTAAAATTGGAAGGGTGGGGTGAGTGTTATATTTTGTTCTTTTACAAAATCCTAAATTCAGTAAATCTTGGATTTTAAAATAATCTTTTTTGTTCATTACAATTGACCAACTGCTTTATTTTCCCTTTCAATGTCCTTATTGCTTCTTTTTGTTTTTACTACTACTCTGCAAGGAAATAGGTGATGAAAAGGAGTTGAAATGGAGACAATTGTCAGTATATATTGATAGCCAATTATTAATATTTTGCTAGTGATATAAGATTGAAAAATTTATTCTTGTGCTTTTGCTATGGAGTTTGAAATAGACAACTGTTTTTCAGATACACTTGAATTTGAAAAGTTCAACTCAACAAAATAGGATCCCCAAGGTTTGTTTAGGCAGTTTTGCCTATCAAACCAAGATGACTTGTGTTCAAATACAACCTCTGACACATTGGCTGTGGGAGGACACTGGGTAGATCACATCATGTTTCAGTGCCCTAGGAAGCTCTTTATATTATAAATGAGAAGGCACTGACCTGCATTAGTGGATGGAAATTCCTCAATCAGTCCTATACCAAAAGGAATCAGAGGTCCAATTCCTAAGTTCTTGTGATTGCCCTCAAAGTTGAGACTTGGGGCTCTGTATCAAAGGCACTTAACTTTAAATTGAAAAGTTTGGGGGTGGTAGTGGTGGTGGTGATTATTTTACAGAACAAATAAAATGTCTAAAAATGATATATATTGTCTCTCCAGTTTTTATTTCAGATAAACCACAATTCATGGTCAAGATAAAGTGTACCAATACTGGGGACAAGTATGACTTTTGGGAAGGAGGGAATTATCTCTGTAAACACAATAGATTTTTGTAAGGTGTAGTAGCATTTGTGTTTGTATCTAACTGCATGATCCCATTTGTATCAACTTGAAATTATGATTTAGTAATTACATTTTGTGAAAATAAAATTTATTTTATGACATAAAACCCAACTATCCTAGGATGTCGTGTTGCAGCATTTTCATGCTGCTTTTGGAAGTTGATCGTGTTTTCTTAAGTTTTTTTTTTTTGTATAGCTTAAAAATGGGGCTATACAGTCTACTAGTGTGCCATTCTCCTAAAGAAAATGGGACCCATTGAAAACACCAACCTACAACCTACATTTAAAAAACACAATGTTACTTTTAGAAAATCAAGAAAGGAGGGATTCATAACTGCTATTAAACTAGGTGAATCAGTGGGATAAGTAATAGAAAAGATTTTAAAAATTGGCCCTGTTTTATATTAATGCGTTTATGTGACATTCAGATAGAAATAATGTACATTTATGTGTTATACATATAAATATGTTATATACATTATGTGTGTGTGTGTACACATCAACTAAAAAAGAAATTGCTTAGGTATATAATGACCCATATTAGCCCCATATTCTTTTCAGAAGATCTATGTTGATCTAAATCCTTTCTGGGACCCTCTAATCTGTGGTACAAACCTTATTAATTTACCTCCCCGTCTAACAAGATTACCATTTAGTTAATGGTAGTCTCACCTAGTTAAACTAGAGTGCAAACAGTTCAGAAATAATCTTAAGTATGTGGATGAGCTTGTACTGCCTTCAGGCACCCAAAAGATACCTTTGATCTTGTCTTCAAATGCTTGGTAAACCTTGGACTTAATTAAGTCAAGCTCAGGGCACAGCTTGCTTGCTGGGCCTTAGCTGTGGAAAACTTAGTGTTTCTCTTAATAGTATCTTGACAGAGGGACAGTAGCTTTTTTTTGTGTGTGTCTTTATGAATTTAGGCAAGGTAATATACATTCTCCTTTGGCTCAGTTATGGCAAACTTCTGGAAATGTATAGCTGGGGAATGGTCTTTTCTCATTCCAGTTCTGTTTGTTGGAGACTTCTTTGGTAAGTTTTTTTTTGACACCTTTGTTCTGTTAAGGTATCACTCTTGAAATTCTATTTGTCTGTTACAAGTTATAGAGTAATACATTAATAATTACTGTACACTCAAGAAGTATTCTATTTTATATTTAATTCTCCATACTTGAAGAAGAAAAATTTTAAAATTTCTCCAAACAAGTTGGAGAGCTAGGAAGGTGCTTTGATTACTTTGTCGATTTCCTAGCATGGTTCTGTGCACACAATAAAGTGCTTAATATTTGTCAAGGATGTGCTGATGTTGGAGAATAAGCATAGGTAGAATGTTAGGTAGAATAGGTAGAAGAGGCACAATTCACACTCAGTCATGCAACATTCTTTTACATGGAGTAATGGGTTTATGACATCTGTCTTACAGTTTTTCCTCACTGGAAGCCAGAATGATTAGAAATTTTTTGTGTATTTCCTTCCTTAAAGCCCTAAAGATTTGACTAACTCTAGCCTAAAGCACCTACTTCTTTCTCGAACCCTGGCTATGGAAACAGAAGAAACCAATACTGACAAACCAAAGCTGTCAGTGGCAATGGGACTGGAATGAGGAGAGAAATCTAGGAATAAATTCCTGAAAGCATTAGAGATTTAGAAATGGAAACCATCTGCAACACAATAGGCGCTCAAACATTTTTCAAAGGAAAATTTTTCAAGATAGTATCAGAAAATGGTGTTTAGTTGTGAATGAAAAGCACTTAGGGAGCATATGTCCTGTATCATTTTAGAATTTCATGAATTTGCTCCTCGATTGATTTTCTTTTTTTTTTATTTTTTAAATTTATTTTTAATATGTTTAGTTTGCAGCATCGATTTTCACATGCGTTTGAATTACAGATTTTCTCCCCATTTCCACCCCCCCCACTCCAAGATGGCGTACACTCTGGTTGCCCTGTTCCCCAGTCTGCCC
>CM053622.1:273923043-273961334 GCA_028646595.1 Phalanger gymnotis | reverse complement strand
TTCTATCTCTTCCTATCTCCTTCTCTCAATATATTCCTCTCTCATCCCTTATTCATCTTCAGCTCATCCTATGCCCTCTCTCTCTCTCTCTGTAAATATATATACATACACATACATGTATATATATACTTGATTGATTTTCGATCCTTGTTTGGACTAGTAAGGCACTGAAATTCATTGAACTTACTGGATTCCAGTGGTTTTATGAATGTCTACTTTTAACAAAGACTTGTTTCTTTAGGAGATATTGCTGTAGTTTTTTGGATAAAGTGATGTAGGATTATCATTTATGAATGTAGACATACTATAACATTTCTAGTGTCATATGTTCAGTAATCTTGCAAAAGTTTGTGCATATTTATTTGTTTACCCATAATAGTTACTATAGCTCATTTTTCTTTTGCATATAGGCTCACACATCTCTGAATGCAATCCTTGCACCTGTTGGGAAATAGAAGTAGATTATTCTAAAGAGTGGCAATATGGTCTAATTGATAGAAAACCCTTTTAAGCCCTTGCCTTGATGTAGAACTGACTTTGAAAAATATAGAGAGGTGGTCTCTTCAATAGTTTCTTTATCTGTAAATTAGGGGAACCTAATGTGGCTCACAGGATGGCATGTGGATTTGGGGAACAAGCTATTTGCCCAAAACTTAAAGAGTATGTGAAGGATTATAATGTGAAATTAGCCTGGAAAATTAGACTGGAGCTAGGTTTTGAGGGATTTAAATGCCAGGCTGAGGGTCTTTTATTTTAAAGGGCCACTGAAGGTTTTTGAGGAGGGGGGACAAAGTTAGATCATTTCTTTTGGGCAGATTATTTTGTTATGAACATTGGAATGGAGCAGGAGGAGACCAGAGGCAAGGAAGTTTGTTAAGAGGCAGTTAGAATTTACAACTCTTGAGACAGACCATCCTACTTATCAAGATGATATTAGATTAATAACTGATTTGAGTATTTAATTCACTTAAGCCCCTGGAATTAATTGGTTAACGTCATTGCTAAAGGAGTCAGTGCCATCAGCATTTGTAAGAAGCACTCTAGTACTGCCAATAAGAGTCAATAAACCAATCCAGATTAAAAAAATTCTACTTAAATTGATACTGACATCATTTCTGGCCCTACCCACAACCGAATAATCTTGAAGGTGATTTTTTTCCCCTTTATATTTCTCCCTCTGAATTTATGCTTCTATTTACCTAGCTTTCATTAGCAATGGTACAAAATATTATGCTGTTGCTTCTCAATAGTTTCTACCTAGAGATAGGGTAGTTCTTTTTTAGTGTCCAGAGGAAAGAGCCTTTGGGTCCGATATAGAAAACAAGCAGGACTGTACAGTTCTTAAAATAAAAGCTCATGCTTTAATTCCTTATTCCTTTGCTTCTTCATATTTTTTAGTTTGGGTGAGGTGTTTGAAGGTGGGTGGGTGCAGGAGCAGTTATTGGAATGATGCCACTTTTTGGCACCTTAAGGCTATTGTTACTAGTGTTCCACAATTTACATTAAGTGTTGGGTGCAAGGAAATTTATGCTTATAGACATGATGTAACTAATCAATAGTAGGCTCAGGACTAAAACTCAGGTATAGTATGTATCTTGGCTAAGTCCCTTGTTTTCCAATATTATAACACTCATTAGCAATTCTTTCCTTTTTTGCTCTTGGTAGGTGGTTAAAAAATGCTTATTGAATGACTAGCACCCACTGACTATCTGGATGGGGGCACTCGGTGTAAAAGAGAGTACTTAATTCTTTGCTTTAAACCAATCAATACATAACCACTTGTGTAAAGGCTCTGGGCCTGGGCTCTTCCCGTTGACTAGGTCTTTGTGTACAATACAGTAGTAACAATCATCATCTTTCTCCCAATTTTGTTGATAAAGTGGTGAAAAATTGAGCCAGTCTTTGGTATTTCAGATATTTTGGGTGAGTCTGTCTTTTGGACTCAGTCTTTGCATTTTTGGCATTTGAGGGCAAATGATGCTGAGTGGAGACTGACCCAATAATTCCTGAGTTACTTGTTTATCTGGTGTGAAGCAAATAGGTTTTAGGAGTCCCAGCAAATTAAATTATACAGAAAGGTTTAGATGATGAAGACATACTTGTTAAATATTACTAATTTTTACAAGCTAATTTACTTTTTTCCCATAGAGGTTCATCAGCCAATGGAAAAGTCTTGAAGCACATGTTGGAGATGATTTTGCATTTCCGAAGCTCTCAGCTTTTTAAATTTGAGAGGAAAAGGAGAGTTTTTAGGAGCCAAGCTGTTTAAAGAGGGGAAACAAACTATTTTGTCTTATTTTTTTGTGAACTCCCAAGTGAGACAGCAACTAATTTTTAGTCATGCTGACTTGTAACCCATATCCCTTTACCTGCATAATCTCGTCTAAATGAATATTGTTCATTATCAAATTACAACAGTATTACCTCTCCATATATAAAATTCTGTTTCAGCCAATTAGTAGCTCTGTGACTCATAGCCAGTAACTTAACCTCCCAGCCTCAGTTTCCACATCTAATAGCACCTACCTCATAGGGTTGTAAAGATCAAATGAGTTAGCTTGTAAAGTCATTTGTAGATCTTAAAGCACCATAAAATGTTAGCTCTAATCATGAGTGTGTATAATAGTATACGTGTTGTATAAATTGGATTGAAAGAAGTTAAATAAATCCATTAAAAAGTCAGGGTATGATTATGAAATGAGGTACTCCATTTGCCATAGAAAAACAGCGAATACTAGTTTTGACCCAGTGTCTTTTGCCCCTCTTTCATTTTTTTCCTACACAGGAGGAGATGAATCTGTTTTAAATGCTTGCATTCTTTTTTCTCTTTAAATTCCCAGTTACTGTAAGTGGCGTTACGTGCTGGGAATTCTCCAAATAAGCACATGGTAGTAACCCTAAAAAGAATGTCCTGTTTAATGGTGACTGCTTTTGAAGAATGTCATAAAGATGAGCAGGGGTACTTCTTGCAGATTAGAAAATGTACGGGGATTGAATTACTGATAAAAGTGTTTCCTTTTGACTCAGTAGCAGACACGTTTACAGAAAAGTGATAAATACAGCTTAATCGGTTTACAAGTGAAATCGGTGCTATAGTGAGTACTGGAACCATCTTTGCTAAAAATAATAATATCGGGGCAATTAGGTGGCACATTGAGTAGGGCACCAGCCCTGGAGTGAAGGAGGACCTGAGTTTAAATTCGGCCTCTGACGCTTGACACATTTACTAGCTGTGTGACCTTAGGCAAGTCACTTAACCCCAATTGCCCTGCCTTCCCCCGCCCCCCCCCAATAATCCTTTATAGAGCTGTGATAAATTTTAGAGAAAATTTACCTCAATCCCTTTTGCAGATGAAATCCAAATAAGTTAGGTGACTCACAGCTAGGTATTGGTGGAGACCATAGACTACATCGAGTGCCACCTTTCGATACCTTCCTACATATAATGAAAAAACTAGGAAATCTTAAGTTTCTGCCCTATTCATTGTCTTCTCCCCCCGCCCCCCAAGACCTTGTAATTTCTGGCCATCTATGTTACTGACTTTGTCATTCTACCTTTCCTTGCTCAGTAATCTACTTTCTTTTTCGATGATTGAAAATCTACTCACCTTTAAAACAACTCAAGGTCTAGATCTTAGAATCAATTTCAGTAAATATTAAGTGGCTTTTACTGTGGGCTAGTTAACTGTCAGTTAAGCCAATCAAATTGCTTTACATTCTTCTGGGTGGGAAAAGTCTAGGAATTTAATTCTCTCTTGGAGATAAAGGAGGGAGGGAACATATCTTTGTTAACTGCCTAAGGTGCCACCTGCCTAAGCACAAGCACTTTACAAATGTTAACTCTTTTCTTCCCCTAAACCCAAGGAAGTAGACACTATCCCCATTATATAGTTATTTCCATTTTACTGCTGAGGAAATGGAGGCACAGGAGAAATGACTTGCTCCAGGTCACACAGCTGCTAAGCATTTGTGCTTTAGGGAAATTTGAGGTGGTAGAATTAAGATTGGAAAATTAGGATGCAGCCAGAATGTAGAAGGACTTTAATACCAATCTGTGGAGTTTATTTTAGGAACAATGGAGAGCCACTAGTGATTTTTGAGCAGGGTAGTGATGTAAAATTTCTTCTATAAGATTATTTTGGGAGCTTTCCATATATTTTATTGGAAAAGGGAGAAATGAGAGGCCTGGAGACCAGTTAGGCTGTGGAAGTAGGACCTAGAATCTTAAGATTTAGGATAAGAAAGGATCCTTCAGAACACCTAATCTAATCTCTAAATTTTAAAGATTAGAGTTGAACTTAAGTAATTTAAGGTCAGCAGAATTATTACTTGCCTAAGGTCATACATATTGTCTCAGATCAAACATTTAGAACTCATCCAGTGTGACCTCATTTTCTAAATTTGTAAATGGAGTTTCATGGGTTAAGATAAGATCACACATACGCGAATTATCTTTACTGTTAGTTTGACATTTATCACTTAATGTCCTCTATTGAAGTTATTTTTCCCACATCAATGTCCCTAAGTCCTTAATTTCAAATTTATAGTGCATATCAACTGTACAGGAGTTTGGAGTGTGCGTGTCTGTGTGCATCAGTGTGTGGGTTTTTTTTGGTGCATGTGTGTATTTTTGAATTCTATCTTCTTGCCTTTTAAAAAATAGGAATTGAGGAATGGGGCTAGCCCGATTGATGGAGTTGGAATAAGGGGAGTGAACAGTTTCTTAGAATATAAGAGACACTCAGCCATGTTTGAAAACTTTAGGCTCCATTTTCCTTGGGCCTGGTGTAGGAGTGAAACTCAGGCTTAGGGATTGTTGGGATGGAAAGAACACCTAAGGTCCTCTAGTCCAGCCTTCTCCAGCATAATGATACCGCCTCTGGTGTAGTTCTGGAAAGTTTAGAAAGATACTGGATGAACATTGTTACGGAAATATTTGAGATAGATGCCCTTTTTATGCTGAGTTTGTTATCAGAGTTCATGTGTTTATGCTGACATTCTTAAATTAAATCTTCCTCTGAGCTTGGAATTCTGACCTATAAAAACCCTTCAGTTTAATTTGGATCATGGAATTTAGAGCTGGAGGAAATGTTAAAGGTCAGCTAGCCCATTTCCCTTGTTTCCAGATGATGTAACTGACGTCCAGAGATGGGAGGTCATATAGGTAGTAAATAAGTAAGCAGAACTAGGATTTGAACCCAGATCTTTTGATTTCAGCTCTTTTCAAAACATTGTGCTACAGATATACAGATATATAATCACAGATTTAGATTTAGAAGAGACTCTTAGAAGCCGTCTAGTGTAGATAGCCCTCTCATTTTACAGATGAGGAAACAGACCCACGGATATTAACTGATTTGCCCAAATCCATTGGCACTACCTAGTGCCAGAGGAAGCATTGGAAGAAAAGCCAGCTGACTCATAATACTAAGTAAAATATTTTAATCATAAGGATACTGCAATAATCTTATGAGTAGACCCCTGGATTTTAGACAAACTAAAAAACCTTTAGATATTTAATTTTAAAATACCTTAAAATTTTCTAATGATATTCTCATTCTGAATAACCTTATTTTTAAAAGTTATGGATTTTTGCTTCAGATTTTGAAGTATACAATTTTCTATATAACTTTAGTTCTGGTAACCACACAAGCTCTATACCTCATCATGGTCTGAAAATGACCTTGGGTTTTCAAAGGCCGTGGTACATACTGTGATAGCTACTTCCAAACTGGAAATGCCTTTAATTAACTATAAAACTGAGAGCTGTGATACATGCTTCCAAATTGAAAATGCTTTTAATTAATATAAAACTGCGAGGCTACTGGGTTGACGGCTAGGCAGTGAATCATTCGGCCTTGGGAGCCCATTAAAGCTTACATGAGAGAAAACTTTGTTCAAGCAAATTATTTTTAGATAAAAATTCTACTAAATATCTGACCTGGTTTTCAAAAAAAAATCGTTAATTTTACTACGAAGCTCTGAAATCAGAAGTTGAGTAAGATTATCCACAAGAATTAGAAAAATGATAGGGGAAATAATATAAAATAAATGAATTTTAGGACACCAAACTAACCCTGTGTTATGTACATACAGTAAATGGTTCTTATTTGAGCCATAATTAGGTGCTCATTTTGATTTGAAAATCAGTGCAGTTCATTGAACAGACTGAGAACCAACCTTTTAAAAAGAATTGAGGGTGAAATATAAATCAACTCATTGGATTAAGACAATGAAATACTGGTTCTTCTCTCTGAACTCAAGTTTCCTATATTGCTTCAAGAAAAGGAAAAAAGGAAGGAAGGAATGAGCTAAGTTGAACCCTGGGTACAGTTTGCTGACACTACTTCATTAAAGAAGCATAATGCTATACCTAAATTCTAAACCATTTTGGGAAAAAAGTTGGTCAAAACTAAAAAAAAAAAACAAAACAAAAACCTGTGAAATCCTCCACCAGTCAAGTAAACTTCTACTGATTGCTAGCCTTCTTTTTCCTTAGGTGGTTTTTTTTGGGGGGCGGGGGACAGGGCAATTGGGGTTAAGTGACTTGCCCAAGCTCAAACAGCTAGTAAACATGTGAAGTGTTTGAGGTCGGATTTGAACTCAGATCCTCCTGACTCCAGGGCCGGCGCTCTACTCACGGTGCCACCTAGCTACCCCTGATTGCTAGCATTTCACAAAGGCAATTTATGTGTAGACAGCTCTCAATTTACCGTATTTAAATACTTCTGCCATTAAATTGACCTTGTTTGCATAACTTGGGTTCATTCATATTCCTAGACTCTTGAGCCAAATGTGTAAAGAAAAGTTTATGTCCAGTTTGCCCTCACACATGATATAAAATATCTAAAATTTAAACCTATAGCAGCTAAAATGTTTCAAGTGGTAAGAATCGTCAGTCCATATATCATTCCATACGTATTTTCAGAGATATTGCTTTAGTGCAGTTTCTTAACCTGGTGCCTGTTAATTTGTTTCTTATTTGTTTAGTGTATGTACTTAAAAACCTCCATAACACACACACACACACACACAGAGGTTAAGAACCTTTGCTTTAGAATACTCTTGCTTACTGAAGAAAACAGGTGGGTTATTGGAGTAAGGGAGGTCAGTGATCCAAAATTTAGGAGATCTTTTTACCTTTCTAACTTGGAAGGTTGGGTGACCTCCTGCCTGTTTACCTAGTCCTCAAAAACCTGCCTGGATAAGACTTTTCTTGAATCTTCCCAGAATGACTCCTTTTCCCCAGGTGAACCAAGAAAAAAATCTTAACAATTAGAGATAACAATAGGTCCTGGGGCTCCTCTTAGTTACCAAACCTCAGTGAATAATGCCCTATTGATGGAGGTTTATTAAGGCCTTGCGTTTTCTTCAGTAGCCCTGGAGATCTTTTGTTCAAATCTCCTCCTTTGGTACGTTAGTGCTCCTACAACTTGGCTTCAAAAACAATTTACTTGGGTGAAGAATTCTCAGTGCTTCCCTTAAAGAAGCATGGTAACTTGTATTTTATATAAGTGTAATCTCTTTCTGTTGATAAAAGATTAACACATGAGTTTCTCTTTTCAGTGTGACTCAGATCTTAAGGGGAAATTTACTGTAAATAGGCTACCTCACTCACTCTAGTGGGATGGTTGGGAAGCCATTTGGATGAGGTATTTATTTAAGATAAGGTAATGGTGTCTTCTGCAGTTTTGCCCAATGGTGGTAATACAAACAGTAGTCCTTTGGACAGATCTTGGAGTCCAGGCAAGGGAACTAATTGAGTTCATAGCTGGACTACCATCACCTACAGTGAAGACAGAGAAAGGGACTATTAAGCATGTTCTAGTAAGGAAAAGAAATCTTGTAAATCTCAACAATATATTGACTAGTAGGATCATAGACTTAGGGTTGGAAGAGGTCTTCTAGTCGGTCTTTCATTTTGCAGAAAAGGAAATTTATGCCCCAGGGAGGGGAAGTAACTATCCCAGTTCATACCAGTAATAACATATCCAAATCATTAGAGTGTCTCCTGTTATATTCAGGTAAGCTGTGTAATTTAGCAATGGGCTAAATGTCAAAGCCCTTCCTTGCAAATAACTCAGTTACCATCCTTCTAAATAATCAATTTACAGCTAGAAGGGATTTCAGATCATCTAGTTCAGTAGCTCTCATTTTACAGTCAAGGAATGAGAGCACCAGAGGAGTTAAGTATAAGACCACATAATAATAATAGCAATAATACCTAATACAGCACCGTCTAATATGGCACTTAATGTGCCAGACACTGTACTTTATTATCTCAATGGTTCGCCACCATGAGAGGTAGGTTCTTGCTTTCCCCATTTTACTGGTGAGGAAACTGAAGTAAACAGGAGGTTAAGTCACTTGCCCAGGGTCACATAGTGTTTTGAAATCAGATTTGAGCCCAGGTCTTCCTGATTTGAGACCCAGCAGCACTCCATTCACTGTATCACCTAGTCTTAGGAGCAATTACGTAACATAGTAGATAGAGTATTGGACTTAAGAGTCAGGAAATGTTGGCGTTGTCATTTCAGTCATGTCTGACCCTTTGTGACCTCATTTGGGGTTTTCTTGGCAAAGATACTGGTGTGGTTTGCTATGTCCTCCAACTCACTTTACAGATGAGGAAACTGAGGCAAATAGGGTTGAGTGACTTGCCCAGGGTGGCACAGCTAGTCAGTGTCTGAGATCAAATTTGAAATCAGGTCTTCCTGACTCTAGTGCTGGCACTCTGTTCGCTGCAACCTAGCTGCCCAAGAATCAGGAAAACCTGAGTTTATATTCTGCCCTGGGGTTGTCAGTTAAACTTGTTTCCTCATCTATAAAATAGGACTAATAATAGCACCTAGTCACTGCATGGTTGTTAGGTTCAAATGAGATAACTTGTAGATTACTTAATCTTAAAGCACCAAAAAAATTCTAGCTGCTATTACATCCACAGGTAAATTGAACTGCTGCTAACCTTTAAAAAGGATG
Source organism: Phalanger gymnotis (assembly GCA_028646595.1). Taxonomy (NCBI): domain Eukaryota; kingdom Metazoa; phylum Chordata; class Mammalia; order Diprotodontia; family Phalangeridae; genus Phalanger; species Phalanger gymnotis. The sequence continues at coordinate 273,952,355 of CM053622.1, read as the reverse complement.
ATCTTGTTATCTGCATTGAATTTTAAAGAACATTAATGATGCTGGGCTTTGATTACTAACTTCATTCTTGCAAAATATGTTCTTCACAAGAATGACTTAAGACATTCTGGACTGCGGTGGAGTTGCAAATGGTCACTGGTTTCATCTGTTCTCTTAAAAGCCAATATAATTTTGAACTACCCCCTTTCCGCTCAGCCACCCCCCAATCAAGTTAGAATACAAATGAGTATCTACCTTGGCTTTGCCAATGAAGTACCTATCACCCTTGGCTGATTTGGCTGGCCCAAATAAACTCAGGATAATTTTACAGCAAAATATTTCCAGAATTACTGAAAGAAAACAAATTTAAGGCAGTTTGGTGTGGTTAGTGTTGAAAGACAGTCATCATTAAGGGAGAGGTACACATTTTTCCCCCTTTAGTATTTTGTAGGTTGGCAGCAAATTAACACAGTGATAAACAGGTTGCATGCCCCAACAATGTGGCCATCTATTTTGCATAGCATACCTGGTGGAGAAATATCTGGCGAATAAGCAAAAATATTTTCGAATACTTCCTAAACTTGGTATGCTGGTATATATATGTGACTAAGTCTGCTGGGGTAGAGTGAAATTTAAATCTGATTCTGGTATCCTTTAACTGTCTTCCTAGCCAACTAAAATCTTCAGAGAAAGAGTCAAACATGAGCAACATTTCTCATTAAATATCAAGTTTCTTTTCTTGAAAGAGTAATTGGTCTTGCTCAACGTAACCTTCAGTGCAATGTTAGTATTTCAGTTTTTCAAACCCTTGTTTTACTAGCCAGCATAAAACAGATTTGAATAAAAATATTCATTTTCCCATGTTTTTACTTTTCTTCTCTGATTTGAAATTAAATATACTGAGCAAGAGTTGGTGAAATGTTAATAGAAGTAGGTCTTGGAGTCAAAAGACCTGGTTTTGAGTCCTTGATCTGAGTTTAGTATAGCAGTGCAACCTCAGAAGGCCTCCTGTCATTTAACTGGCTTCAGGAACTCAATTTCATCTGTAAAAGTTCTTTTTCTTTCTGTAAAATTGGGGATATTGTGGTTGTTCAGTTGTGTCTGACTCTTAGTGATCGCATTTGGGCTTTTCTTGGCAAAGGTACTGGAGTGGTTTGCCATTTCCTTCTCCAGCTCATTTTGCAGATGAGAAAGGCAAATAGTGTTAAATAAATGACTTGCCCAAGGTCACATGACTAGGAAGCTGGATTTGAACTAGGGTCCTCCTGACTCCAGACCAGCACTTTGATCCACTGTGCCACCTAGCTGTCCCTAAAATGGGGGTAATATTTATTCTATCTACTTCACTAGGTTGTGAGTAAAGCACTTTTTCCTTGAAACACAATATAAATGTGAATACTATTTGGAGAATTCCTCTGCCCCAGGGGTGGAGAACCTTCACAGAAAAAATTCCCTTAATAAAAGGATTTGTTCTGTAAAACTTGGACTCAATCAAAAGGCTACACTCAAGGACCTAGAAGGCCATTTGTGACCTCTAGGCTGCAGATTTTCCCGGCTTTGCTCTACTCAGATTCTGAGAGCCTTCGGGAGGGTAATTCCTCCCACCTTCCCATTCCTCTTACCCTCATCCATTTGGCTGGACATCTGTAAATCTAGAAGCTAGATAATAAAAAGGTTAGTCTGCTTTAGCTAATGGGCAATTGCCCCTTAGCTAGCAATCCACTGAACAAAGGGAGACCTGTATGTCGGGCAGCCTTAGGGCAGGTAGCTGAAAGAGCCTTTCTGGTGAGGCTGCTCCACCACTTGCTTATTTAGTAGGTTGATGAGGAATGGGGTCAGAATGTCTAGTGATTGGGGTGGGGACATAGCTGAACTTTGGGGTTGTAACTTGCTAACCTTAGCATCTCTGGAATTGCTGAAGATCAGGTTTATCGGTAGGATCAATTCCTTCTGTAGTTAATCCCATCAGAATATCAAAGTGGGGGGGAGGGGGTTAAAATGATGGAGAACTCCGTCTACATAGAATCTGGGTGCATATCCTGTTGAATAAAACACTTTTCTATTAACTTTCTTTGGCCAGCAAGTTTACAATTTCTGGAGCAATGTAACTGCAAACTCAACACAGGTTTTATTCATTCCTCCGCAATACTAATAGTAATAATAGTTGTAGGTCTTGTGAATGTTTTTTTTTTGTTTAAACCACCAGCAGTACAGCATTTTCTGTGGTAGAGCTGAGGGTGGGGAGTAGGGTACAAGAACAGTAAAAAGTGGAAAGGAAAAGTGAGGAAAGGAAAGTGAGGAAGCAGAAGAGTTCAAGGGAGGAAAGAAAGATAAGAGAAAGGGAAAGTGATTGAGGGGTAAAATGTTAAGAGGTATTTGAATTTTTTTGTTGTTTAGTGGGGTAGCACTTAAAGACAGTTTTTAAAATGAAAAAAAAGAAAGAAAAAGAGTGTGCTTTTCTTTATTCCTGGGCTCTAAAAAAATCATGATGGTAGTATAGTGGCACTCAAGGGATTCTGATGTGAGAGATATTTCAATTAGGGAAATTAAGATTCTCAGTGACTTTGTGGATGTGTCTATATAAAATGCTTAATTTGGGAAGTTAACTTTCAGAAAAGATTATTACAAATTTGTGTGTGTGTGTGTGTGTGTGTGTATTCTTAAGTAATTCAGTAATTCACCCTTAGCTCCAGATTTCAGATCCCTGCGTGATTTACTGAGGGCTATTACAATAAGACATCAATCAATCAAACATTTATTAAGTGCCTACTACAATCCAGGCACTGTGCTAAGGGCTGGTGATACAAAAAAGAGGCAAAAGTCCCTGGACTCAAGGAGCTTATAATCTTAGCAAGGGAGACAACGTGCAAACAAATATATACCAAGCAAGCTATATACAGGATACATAGGAAGTAATAGAGGTAAGGCAATAGAGTTAAGAGGTTCTGGGAAAGGCTTCCTGCAAAAGATGGGATTTTTAGTTGGGACTTTTAATGTAACCTAAAGAAGCCAGTGGATAGAATTGAGGAAAGAAGGCATTCCAGGCATGAGGGATAGCCAGAGAAAATGCCCAGGGCTAAGAGATGGAGTATCTTTTGTTTGTGGAAGAGTAAGGGGCCAGTGTCCTGGATTGAAGAGGGTGTGGTAGGAAGTAAGGTATTTGGGATACCTGGGATACCTGGAATACCTGGAACATCTGGAAGTACTAGTCTTACAGACTGGAATGGTAGGAGGGGTTAGGTTATGAAGGGCTTTGAATGAGAGAGCATTTTGTGTTTGGTCTTGGAGGCAAAAAGTGAACCATAGGTGACATGGTCAGACCTGAGCTTGAGGAAAATCACTTTGTTGGTCAAATGGAGGATGTATTAGAGTAGGGAGAGAGTTGAGGCAAGCAGACCCAACTATAGTAATAGTCCAGGTGTAAGGGGAAGGCCTGCACCAGAGTGATGGCAGTGTCTGAGGGTATATTTGAGAAATGTTGAAAGGGTGAAATCATCAGGTTTTGGTTAACAGGTTGGATCTTGGGAGGATGGGGTGAGAGAATAAGTCAAAGATAAGTCCAGGTTTTGAGCCCGAGCGGGAAGATGGTGTTGTTCTCCACAGTAAATGAATTTTATTTGAGACATGTTGAGTTTCAGATGTCTATTGGACATCCAGTTCCAGATGTCTGAAAGGCTATTGGAGACCTGAGGTTAGAGGTGAGTGAGATTGGAGGTCAGTCCAGAGTTTGGTGCAGATTAGGTACATAATAATCATCAGTATAGAGATGATAATTAAATTACAGAGAGCTGATGAGATCACCTAGGAAAGTACTGTAGAAGGTGAAGAGAAGAGGATATAGGATGGAAAACCCTGAAGGACACTGACAGTTAAAAGGAGTGATCTAAATTACTATACAGCAGAGGAGTTTGTTGGGCAGCTGTGTATTATAGTGGGTAGAGGTCCAGGCCTGGAGTCAAGACAACTCATCTTCCTGAATTCAGATGTGACCCTGGGCAAATCACTTAAACTTTTTGGCCTCAGTTTCCTCATCTGTAAAATGAACTGGAGAAGGAAATGGCAACCACTCCAGTATCTTTGCCAAGAAAACCCCAAATGGGGTCACAAAGAGTCAGACATAACTATAGGACTGAACAACAAAGGAGAAAGAGGAGTGGGTCAGATAAGTACAAGAAGAATCAGGAGTGGTGTCCCCAAAACCCAGAAAGTAGAGTATCAAGGATAGCAAGAGAAGAGTAGTCAACAATCCCAAAGGTCAAAGAGAGTGATGATTGATTATAAGCCACTGGATTTGCCAAGTAAGAGATCATTGGTAACTTTGGAGAGAGCAGTTGTGATAGAATAAGGACAGAAGCCCAAACCGTAAGATATTAAGAGAGTAAAAGGAGACAATGGACATACCTGTTGTAGATTGCCTTTTCCAGTGGTTTAGCTACAAAGGGCAGAAGAGATACATGATGATAGCAGGGATGGAAGGATCAAGTAAGGTTTTTTTTCTCCTTCCAGGATTGGAGAAACAGACATGTTTGTAGGCAGTAGGGAGTTAGTAGATAGGGAGAGATTAAAAATAAGTGATAGAGTTGGGATGACAAAGAAGGCAAAAGACCAGATGCACTGGGACCACTGGAAAAAGTAGAGGGGTTAGCCTTGATAAGGAGTAAGGCCACTTCATCTTTTGAGACAGGGGTGGCTGTAGATGAGGAAGAGGAAGCTCATGTCAGTTGGATTCACTTATTTTCAGTAAAATATGAGACAAAGTTCTCAGCTTTGGGGGACATTTGAGGTTGGGGGAACCATGAGACATTTGAGGAAGGTTGTAAAGGAAAGGTTTAGAAGAGCCTTTTTGGAGAATGGGATGGTAAGTTGATAAGGCATAGTAGGATTGCCTAGCAGCAGACATGCAGAATTCCTCACAATGTTAATATTTTAATCAATATTAAGGCGATCACTCAGTTATTCACAACGAATTTCCTTAACAAGTAATAAATTCGTAACCTCAGCTAAACCACTCTTGTTCCTAGTGAATTTAAACTATTGTAACTGTCATTAAGATTTAAGTTCAAGGGACAACAACCTGTCACTACTGGAAGGAAATGTATAGTGCTTATGAATAATGAGGGGAGGGAAGGCAGGCAGGCAGGCAGGCAGGCAGGCATTTGTTGGTATTCCTCAGTTGTTGATTTATTACCACTCACTAACTTTGAGACCATGGGTTACATACCTCAGGGCCAGCTTACCCTTGAGAAAACAACCTGAGGTAAATGGTCTACCTGCCCTTCAGCAGAAAAAATTCTGATCCAAGGACTGAGAACCTGGGTTTGCATTCTGATTCTTGTCACTTAATACTGTGTGACTGTAGGCAAGTCACTAACTCTAGGCCTCAGTTTCTTCTGTAAAATGAAGAAGGTGGATAAGATTATATCCAAGGTTTCCTTGAGCTACAAGTCTATGATAATGAAAAACATTACTTCATGCCCTACTCTTTGAAATGATAGCAAAATACGAGTAATTAAATAACTAATGGAACTACTGAAAATTCCAGGTGGGTTGATTTACAAACAAATCTGGTGATTTTAATCTCTCATCTCCTAACATACAGTTATACACGTGCATGTACACCTACACATGAATTAAGCCATAATCTGAACTAAAAGCCCTATCACATGAATTTCATTCATCTTGGTTTTTCTTTTCAAATATCTTTTGTTATTTAAGACTTATTTTGCCAGAATTTCACCTTATGTGTCCGTTTGAAACCTTTATTAGAAGTTGTCTATTGGGGTGCACCATAATGATCACATTTAATTTGGTGTTAGCAACATAAGAGCAGAAATGTTTTTCAAGCGTTTGCCTGTTTGTGCTCTAACTTTGACCCGAACTTAGCATGAGCCTCTGCCCATCTCACAGAAATGTAGAAATGATGAATTAACATTTGGGGAGTATTTCATCAGACCCTCCTACCCCCTTTACAATAAAATACAAATAGGGAAAATGATTTTCTTTAGCTTAGCTACATAGGAATAATGGTTTCTCTTCAGAGTCACACCATAGTTTCAGGTTTTTTCCCTCTTTTTTGAAAGAATTTTATTGATGTGTTTTGTTTTTACATTACAGATATTTACAGATTATTCTCACTTCATGAGGGGTCTCATAACAAAGTAAAACAGTTTTCTTAAAACCAATGTCACCACAATGACCTCATCTGGGAGTACATGTAGCATCTCACATTTTTAGCTCTCCTCCATTAAAAAAAATTGAACAGAAATGGATTTTTCTCTCCTTCCTACCTCACCTCATTTGGGAAAAAAAGAAAATTTCTTGTAAAAAGTATTGACAAACAAAATCTCTAATTGGCTTTGTGTATCAATCATACTCCTTATAGCTCTAAAAATTTGTATTTATAGTGTTGTACTATATAAATTGTTCTTCTGGTTCTGCTAATTTCATTCTTCATTGGTTTATAAAAATCTTCCAAATTGTTCATTTTTTATAAAATTGATATACAAAATTGATGACATTGTAAATTATTCCTATTCTGTAACCTTCAATCAGTATCCGTTCATTTAAATCTTCTCATGTCTTTTTGAAATCCTCTACTTCCTCATTCTGTACAGTACATAAGTACTCCATTGCAGTTATATTCTACTACTTATTTAGGCATTCCTTAATTGATGGGCATCTTCCTAGTTTCTAGGGTTTCTCTATCTCTGCCACCACAAAAAGAGCTGCTATAAATATTTTTGTATAGAAAGGCCTTTTTTCTTTATTTTGATTTCTTTTGGCTACAGGTTTCCCATAAGTCTTAGTGCAGTTTTAAGGTATTACAGTTTAAAACTACACTAAGACTTTTGGGACACATTGTATATCAGAAATGAGACCTACCATGATCTTTATTATTTGTTTGATCTTCTCTTATCCATTGATCTGACAGTTAACTTTTTTCCTGTTTCTCATTCATTTATCATGTGACCATTTATATCTAGGTCACCTATAGTTTTGTCGCATTGTATAAAATGTGAGGTGTTGACATTTATTAAATTTTATTTAAATTTGTTATTGAATTTGTTATTAAAAATTAGTTAATTTAAAAAAACCTGATCATCTTGTAGTCAGATTTACATTACACCTACTGTGGAGGGTAGGACATAGTATAACTTGTGTGCAGTGAGAAAAGCCTTAGACAAGATGGCTTTCCATATATAACCAGCATTTTCCCTCTGTTCTAAGATGCTTACTGGATAGAGGAGTATCTGATGAACTCCAATTAGTATAAACTTTCTGTTTCTAGGCAGTAACTCTACTAGTAATTGCTTCAGTCCTGAGACATTAACAAGCAATTAGTACTAATGACTCCCACACTATTCTTCCTTCCCGAGGTTGTAGCTCTAAAGAAAAATTAAATCCTGTGTTCTTTATTGAGAACTAGAATGTATTACATTGTAGACCTCAGTTTCTGCAGCACATTGCTATGAGTGAGGAGTTAGGAATAAGTTGTGGAAGTCCGCAGACAAAAAAAATAGTGTTGATAAATCAAATAAATAATTTTTTTTAAATAAATAATTTAAAAAAATATGCTCACTTCAGTAACAGACTTTGTAAAGGTAGGCATAATATGCTATTAGCGAGTAAAGTGCCTTGCAGCCGGCCATATTAACAAGATGAAAAAAAATTCATTTAGTCCCTGCTCTGTGCAGTGATAATGACACGGTTTGCATGTACCAGGTGCTACCTGAGCTAGAAACAAATGTTCTTAATGAATGAAGCTTTTAACATGACTGTCCTCTGGCGTGCAAGGAGTAGAATGAACCAAAAACCTGTTTAAAATGAGAAATTTTCTTGTTCATGAATGTGATGAAATTTTGGCCAAATTCTTACAGGTTTGATTTGGCAAAGTAAACGTCTGCAGTGGTTTTCCACATTTCCATTTTGACTGTGATGGGAAGGGTCAACCTTTCAGCTGCTCGTTCATGACTTAGTGTCATTGGCCTTAGTTTGAACTAAGATTATTTTTATAGTGGAGAAATACTGTAATGCAAATACTGAAATTTTCTTCAGGCCAAAATGTAGCTTTCTCAGGCTGATCCTTAGAGATTGAATCATTTCCGATGAATTGTTCTTTTAAAAATGAATGTACTTCTTTAGTAGGGGACCATAATTTTTGGGAAAAGATAACCTATGGGGAGGCCTAATTTGGTCTGTTAAAAATAAAAATGTTACACTTAATCTTCATTGTAGAGTATGTAAATATTTGCATATGACTGCTTAGGAATTAATTTTTTATATTTAATAAGAACATCTTCATAAAGAACAAGGGGGGATAGTGCCATGAAATTTTCATGCTCTAATAGAATTGTGTTCTTAAATACATTTAACATGACCTTTTCTATGTTGGAAAATTATAGATGAGGAGACTGAGAGATCTAGTGATTTGCTCAGTGTTACAGTGATAGGACTAGGATTAGAACCCAAGTCCTATGCCTACAGATTGTGTGGGAAGGAGAGCTTGGAGGTCCTCTGACTCCAAACCCAGTGGTCTTTCCAAAGCTACCTAAAGATCTATGTTTAAAAGATTAAAAAATGAAGTCCTCTCCTTTTATAAGTACAGCTTTCCCTAACTACTAATGTATGTAGCTAATTTTCTTCACATTTCTACCAATAGGATGATTTTATTAGGTTGGATAGTCAGAGGGGTGTGTGTGTGTGTGTGTGTGTGTGTGTGTGTGTGTGTGTGTGTGTGCTCTGTATATGTATACACACATATATGCACAGTTTCCACTTTTAAAACTTGGATGGAAGCAAGGATATGTTGTAGGTCAAAGGACAGGTTTTCGCCTTAAAAAGTAATAGTTAAGGGTTTTGGGGTGGGGAGTAGATAGAATGAATGGATCGTTGTTTTGTTGGTCGGAGTAGTAATCAGCCATGCTTGGCATGGGCAGCTAGATAAGGATGGGTCACTGTGCCCCTGGGAGTTTCACTTGAAAGTGCTTTAATTAAGAGTAACAGTCTTGGAAGGAGCCTGCCAGTCCTCTAGGGAACTCTGGGTGGTGGAACCCTGTTGGTGAAACACTGCTAGCAGGTACTTACTCATGTTAGCTTGACTGAATCTTCACAGAATAGGGGTGTTTTGTGATAGTCTGTGAAACAGAAAGTGCCATAGTCCTGGTTGGAGATTTATTACATAGAAATGTCAGGGGCTATAGTGTTGCTAAGAGTAGTTAAAGTATATTTCAAGGGAAGTTACTTCCTATGTGTCATCTTTGTTTTCTTAAACAATCCAGCTAATCTGTGAGGAGAAAGGCAATATTTGTTCATAAATAGCATAGATAAGTAGCAGTAATATTGACTCTACCAAAGTTATTATAACAGGATGAGCAAACTTGCCTCAGCTTACTGGTAGTCATGTTTTGGCAAACATGTTAGACATGTTCTCATCCATGTGTAATATATTACATTTGTAGGAAAGGGTCATTTTGAATGTTGTCAGACCCAATCAAATGGATTCACCTTAAAAATCATCATTGGCTATTTGGTCCTGGCTCCAGCAGGGTTGGGTTCAAGTCACAGGACTTTTCTGGCTAGCATTGTAAACTGGATAAATCACTTTATGTCTCTGCGCTGTAGTTTCTCGTCTGCAAAATGGGGATATTAGTACTATTTGTTAAGAACTTAGTAATGGGCTTCTAATACTCATTTTCGTAGAGGGCTGACCAGTAGCTTTATAGTGCTATCACTGTAATTAAAACACTTTCAAAGGAAACTGCCAGCAGCACAGAATCTGTTTTTACTCTGGATGCCCATGTAAAGGATGGCTGATTATGCCCATGACAAACAACACAGCGATCCTATTCTTTTCAGCTACATATAATCCTTAATACTTCCTTGGCCAGCAGTCTGACCTTTGACCTATACTATCCTTGGTGATCCTACTTGCCAAAATGAAGAACTGCCTCCTTGTACACATGACACTATGCTTTTCTTAATGCTTTTCATTCTGCTATAGAATCATGGGTTTAGAGCTGGAAAGCCTCTTAGAGGTCATTTAATTCAGTCCCCTCATTTTACACATCAGGAAAGTGAGTCCCCCAAGGTGAGACAAAGGAAGGTAGGAATTAGAGATTTGGATATTATTCCATTAATAGAGGCAATGGATAAATTCTATGCAGGATATGGAAAAGATAGAAGGAAGAGCAGTTCTAAGTTGACCATAGTTGAAGCAGCAAATTGGGAGAACTGGGTTTTAATCTATGGGGAAAAATCATTCTATCTCTTGTCCTAAATAGTAAAATGAAAGATAATATCTTGGCACAGTGGTGACTCACTTACCTTCTCCTGTAGCTTGGGTATGAGGGCAAGAGGAGAGACCTGCTGATTGGCCCAAGTGAGCAGGCAGGCACATTCCAATTGTATGCTTGTTTGAGGCTGGGTAGATCAATAAAAAAAGGATCCTAGGTTTAAGAGATTTTAGGTATTATACTGCCCAGCTCCCTCATTTTACAGATGAAGAAATAGGCTTTGAGGTTTTAGGTGTTTAAAGCTTACTGTTAAAGCTGTATGGAATTCAATAGTAGTTTAGTTCAAAATATAGTAAATTAGATTTGTAAAAGATTCATGACCTACATCTTCGCTAATGGAAAGAAACCTTGATAAACAGTCTAAATGCGGATAAATTTCAAATCTTGTTGTTTAAATAAAGCTGCTAGCTCACAATTATGGGTTTCTTTCTCTCTTAAATGAATGACAGAGCTTCTTTAGTGACCCTTGAAAACTTGGCATTTGGAATCTTCCCAGTCCATGCCAGCTTTTCATGGAGGTATTCTAATGAAGCTTGATGTGCCCACACAATTAGCGATATAGAGTTGTCCTTCCATACTCTTCTGTTCATTTAGACTGCTTTCAGTGGTTTTTTTTTTTTAGCACCAAAGCATGGCCTCACATATATTATTACATCAACAACATGGACTTCCATTATTTGAGGATACAGCCCTCCCTAAATATATATAACTACTATAGACCCTTCTGATAAAATATCACGTGTTCCTGGTTATGCTAAATCAGTTAAATGATTTGTTTATATAACCTCTGCATTGTTGGTATCCATTGACCTTTTAGTCAGGTAAAGTAGCAAGTACCTGGACTTCTCATGTCTGTGTACCAGCATTGTTCAAATGTTTACCTGTCTGACAAAGTAATGGAGAGTCAGGATGTTGAAGCCAATCTAGGAACCAGAAGAAAGCTAGACCCTGCCTTGTCACCAAGGAATTTACTGAACAACACAGTGGATATTTTAGTTTATTAGGTGTTGATAGGAGAGACATCCTTGGGAGAAACAAAGTAAATTTATTTTACAAACCTTGCAAGATTTGGGCACACCTCCATAATGGAGGAGGCTAGGTAAAAGGGAACCTGCCTTAATTTATACTCTTAATGAAAAGATTCTCACCCACCTCTAACTCTTCTCGCCATTGGCTGGGAGGTGGGCTTACAGTCTAGGCGAGAAAACTAGACAGAGGACCAAGGTTGATCTGGTCCATTTAGGTTTTCCCTATCAGAACTCAGCTGCCAGGGGGGAGTCTGAAAGTCTAGGAGAAGAAATGGGGCAGGGGGGAGGAGAGACATTCCTGGAGAAGAGAACAAATAGCTCACAGGAAGTTCATTATCTTCTAACATCTGAGAGAGAGGGAGAAGGGCATGCCCACAGCTACAGGCCCTGACCCTCCAGAATCACAAGGCCAAATCCCAAACCTCTCCTACTCCCTTAGACATACTCTGTGAAGTCTTCACAATTATCCATCCCATTCAATTGTATCCTTTATTTAATCATTCATAGTTCTCTTTGAGTGATATAAGCATGAATAAAGATATATGCTGAGAATCTGAAACTTTTCATTCAAACAGAGCGTGGTAAAATAATAGAATATAGGGTTGGCATGATATGGTGGGTAGGCAAATCTGAGTTCAAATCTTGTCTGACTTTTGCTTAGGTTCTGGAAGGGTTTCCCTCCTATTGCGGTCTCTTATTCAAATGGATCTGGGATCTCATCACTATCCTATGGATCCCTAGTTTGCAACCCATCTGCTCCTCCTGCCTTCTTGTCCAGTTCTCCCACTTTTGCTGTTTGGAATCTTCTTTGAAGCTTGTGCCTCCTGACCAGCTCATTTACCATTTCTTTGATGACATCCTTTATTTTGATTTTTTTTCATTAGTAGTTCTTAGAATGTATCTTACCTTGCCAACCACCCACCATACTCCTCTCCTTTGTTCTCTGAGTGATATTCTTAATGCCTGCCTCTGGACCTGGAGTTGACCCAGTTTTTTTTTTAATTTATCCGTTTATTCATTTATTGATTTATTTTAAAGCTGAAGGCTAAACCAGATGATAGCAAGTCCTGGCAGGTTCTACTAGGCCATAAAGATTTTCAGTAGGGATATTGCCACAGAATGAATTTGTTCCTCATCTGAAGTGTTGAGAAGCTCCTCACCAGTAGGCTAGCCAAAGCTGCCAGAGAAACAAGGAAACATGTCAAAAAGCCCCCAGTCGTCTGTGGTCCTTTCTACTTCTGCAGTTACTATGACAGAAAATGGACTGGGGAAAATCTGACAGTTTTTAGATCATCTTTAAAATTTACCTTAGTTGATGGTATTCTAAATGTGGGATCCTTGTCATGGAATCATAGGGTCATGGATTTAAAGCTGGAAAGGATTTAAGAGACTACCAGTTCAATCCTCTCCCCTCCCATTTTAAAGATGAGAAAATTGAGGCATAGAGAGGCTAAGTCACTTGCCCAGGGTCACATAATTAGTAAGCATCTGAAGTGGTATTTTAACCCAGAACCTTTTAACACATAGTCTGATGCCCCATGGACATACTACTGGAACAACTGCAAGCTAAAAGGAAGAAGGAATTTGTAATTATATAAACTGGATCACTGGTTTTCCTTGAAAAGGAAGCATAAGGAACTGAAGGAGTTGGTTTTTATTATGTGCCCACAGGCACGTTTCATGAGATTGTTGGTCACCTCCTACACAATCTATTTCATATTAATAAAGTTATGACATCTAACAACAAAATCTAGCTCCACAAACTTTCATCAGTCCCTTATTGTGTGTGGGACCATGCGGAATATAAAGGAAAAAACTGACCTTCACTGCCCTTAAGGAGTTTAGTTTTATTAGGTTGGATATAGCACATAGATAAACACAAGAACCTGTAAGGAAGGAAAGAACACTAATATATGGGAAGATCATGGAAGACTTTCTGGGAGCATGTGATAAATATCCTTCTAGAATAGACTCTTGAGAGGAAGGTGAAGTTTATTAGAGGTGGGGATGTGGAACAAGTGCATTCTGGGATGCATATATCAAATTCAGAGTATATGAAGGGGAATAACAAGTAATAGATCTGGAAAGGTAGATTAGTCATATTTTGGAATCTGTATCTTGTATGCCAGATGAAGTCTTTTATAATTTTATCATAGAGGCAATTAGGTAGTATTGGAGGATTCCCTATGATTATTTTAATATCTCTGCAGAGGGGCAGCTAGGTGGCACAGTGGCTAGAGTGCCAGGCTTGGAGTCTGGAAGACCTGAGTTCAGATCGACAGCTGTGGAGGGAAGGGAGATTTGTATGTAGGGATATCAATTAAGAGGCCATTTTGATTGTTTAGACAAGAGATAAAGGACTTGAACCAGGGCAGTGACCACGTAAGTGGAGAGTCTAGGTCAGATTCAGTTAATGTTGTGGAAATCGAATAAGGAAAATCTGGCAATTAATTGTGTGTAGGAGAGTTGAGTAAGAAAGTAAGACAGAATCATGGATTATTTCAAGGTTACAAACCTGGGTGACTGGGAAGGTAAAGTTACACCTATAATGGTTGTAAGGAAGCTTGGAGGAGAGTTGAGTTTTAAGGGCTAAGGCAATGAGTTCTATCTTGGACATTTTAAAGTTGACATCCAAGAGGGAGATAGATCCAGGCAGCTGGATTTCCTGACTACAGTTCTGGAAAAAGATGAGGTCTGGATATGTTTGAAGCCATTTGAACAAATGAAAGAATTACTGGAGAGAAGAGGGAGCCAAGAACAGGAATGCTGCTTAGGGGGCTTAGAAGATGGGTTGACCAATGGAGACTGAGGGAAAATAAAGCAGTGAGATTAGGTGATGAGAGAGCTAGAATAAAGAAGTCAAGGAGAACAACAAAAGAAAATAAAACAAGCAAGTTCAGCAAAAGCCAAACCATCAGCTGTCCCCCAGCATTTGCAGTATTTCATAGCTGTCTCTTGAGAAAGAAGAAAGTGAGGTATTTGAGTTTTCTCAAAGGGCACCAAGTTTGTCATTTTAATTTCAGAGCCTTCTAGTTTGTTTTTTAAATTTACTTTGTTGCCATCAATCAATGATTATATAATCAATGATTATAACTCTCCCCTTGCCTCTCTGAATTAATCCTGTTGTTTCTTATTGTGCATTAATATTCCATTACATCCATGTACCACCATTTGTTTAGCCATTCTATAATTTGTGGATTCCTGTTCTAATTTCAGCACTTTACTACCATTTAACTTTTCAGTACCCTAGACAACTCTTTACACTCTTAAATGGCAGGGAAGTTGTCAATCTGCATTGGTAGATGAATTTTGAATCCCAAATCACCTTCTATTCTCATACCTACATTTTCAGCTTGGGACTGCTCAGATGCTGGTAGGTATTTAGAGAATACAAATGAACTTTAGTAATTTATTTAGATCAAAGATATAGAAGGTAAATCTGTGAATATATTGTTAATGGATAAAAATTACTTAAAAATTATTTGTATCCTTCTTTCCCATTATTCATTAGTGTGGCTAATCAAAAAGTTATCTTTGTAAAAAATTACAGCTTATGTTAAAACATTTTAAAGCTCATATATGTGTTCCATGAATTAAAATCTTCTCAAGTAAGCTTTTGTGTATAAAATAAGACTAGGTCAACAAATTGGCTGGTTTATTTGCAAAATATTGTAGGATTTTTATCTCTTTAAGGATTTATTTGGATAGCTACACTATCATCCTAGTATCACTATCATCATGTCTTCGATCTATGGAAGACTCATCCATTGCCTCCGGGTAGAGCTTTACTCAGATCAATGAAAAGAATGTGAGGGGCAGCTAGGTGGCGCAGTGAGTAGAGCACTGGCCCTGGACTCAGAAGGACCTGAGTTCAAATCCAGCCTCAGACACTTGACACACTTACTAGCTATGTGACCTTGGGCAAGTCACTTAACCCCAATTGCCCTGCCTTCCCCCTCCAAAGATAAAAAAAATAAAAAAAAGGAATATGAGTACTGTTATAGACATGTGCATTCTGAAATATAAGTAAATAGGTTTGTGAGTCAGATTACTTAACTATTAGTCAATCGACAAACAACGTAAGCCCTTGACTAGAACCCTAATAAACTTATGACTTTTACAAAAAACTAGTCAGAGGAGATGCATTTGATTTAGAAGCACTATTACTTTTAGGAGAAACCTCTTTAAAAATTTTACTGGGTTATTTTGGGACTTTGGCACTGGAATATGTGCTTTTTCTTTCCCATTTTAACTCTGTACCTTCATCCTAATAATAATACTAAAGCTAGGCCAACTAGAGATCCTTTCAATCCAATGCTTGAAAGCACTGAGGAGGAGAAACAGTTGATATCGATAGAGCTCTTTATACTCTCATTTATTTCTCAAAACCAGACTTTTAAGTAGGTGGGGGGGGGACCTTGCAAATACAGTATCACCCCCATTTTACAGATGAAATGAGGAGCCCAAAATCTACCTTAGCGTGCCTGATGACTAGGCTAAGTGGTATCCAAGGCCACATAGCTAGTTAGTGTGTGGACCAGAACACAAATGAAAATTTTCCAAGTCCCGTTTTCTTATTAGGACAAAGATATTCTTCACAGAAACAGTGAATTCAATAAATTCCAATCAGTCAGGGACATTTATTGAGGGCCTTTTACAGTATGTTCTGGGCACAATACTATTGTACTGATGATTTTTACCTTCTATGTAAACCTATAATGAATGATTTCATTTTTAATCTACTTTGTTTTATAAGAAATATGAAATATTAGGTAGAGTTCCATATGGAGATTGTTATGTATCTATGTGTATTCACAGGTTAATGCGGGGGTTGTAGTATTCTGTTGGAATATTCTACATGCCTCAAACATTAGGACTTTTTTCTTTAAAATGTAAATTTTTTTTTTGTGTATCATCACCACAACAGGGTTAATTATAATGAAGTGCTTTGTAACTTTTAGGGCTTTTCAGGCCCAGGTTCACAACCTTGATGTCTGATAGAGCTTAAAAGGACTCCAGAGACCATCAAGTCTCTAGATAAGTAAACTGAGGCACAGAAAGCTTAAGTGTCTTGCCCAAGGTCACCCAGACAGTGTCAGACACAAGATATAAACTAGCTCTGGAGTTGGTGCTTTTTCTCTTATGCCACTTTCCCCTCACCCTATTTATCCAATCAGTTGCCAGATCTTGTCATTTTTATCCCCTCAACATTTCTCTGGTCTGACTCCTGTCTACTAATACAGTCTTGATCACTTCTTGCCTTGACTATCATAAAAGAGCCTCCTAATTCAGTAAGCAGTCTCTGCTTTAAGTGTCACTCCACTCTAATCAATCTGTCTTCCACATAGCTGCTAACATGATTTTTGTTAAAGCATATCTGGCCATATCATTCTTATTTGATAAACTCCTATGGCTCCCTATTACACCTAGGAAAGTAAGCTTCTCTCTCATAATGTGGTCACACTGTACCTTTCCAGTGTATTAGGTATCACTTTTATATATTATTATTGTTGCATATCATAGATCACTTTCCATAATGTATCCTATGGTTCAGCCAAACGGACCTTACTGTCCTTGACATGTGACACTATCCTGACTCTGTGAATTTGCACTAACAATCCCTCACATGAGAAAACTGAGGTGTAGAAAGGTTAAATTATTTGCTCATTGTCTCACAGCTACTGAGCCAGGGGCAGTATTTGAACCCAGGTCTTCTGATTCCAAAGCCACTGTTTTTTCTGCCGTGCCACATGCCACCTTTACGTGAAGCTTTTCTTGATTTCTCTTAGCTCCTGGCAATTCCCCTCCAAATTAACTTGTATCTTTTTTTGAATATGCCAACATGTGTGCATTTTAGCATCTTGAGGGTAGGTGTAGTTTCATTGTGCAATTACTGATTTCTTTTGCATTAACATATTGAAGGGGAAGGGAATAAGTATTTATTTAGTGCCCACTATGTGTCAGACACTGGGTTAAGCACTTTACAAACATTGTCTTATTTGTTCCTCACAACAACCCTGGGAGATAGTTGCAATTATTACTCTCATTTTATAGTTGAGCTAGTTTCTGAGGTTGGACTTGAACTCAGGTCTTCCTCACTTGTAGGCCCAGTGCTTTATCCATTGTGCCACCTACCTGTCTTAACCCATATCTTATTTCTTGCAACTTGAGAGTGCCCATTTTTTTTATAGTATTGATAAACAGAACTCCTTAAAAATAAACAAAAAGCCACATCCAACCAAGCTACTAAAACTTGTTTAATATCATGGTTCAAATTCAATTCGACAAACATTTATTCTGTATGGTGCACCATACACCTGAAGGAGATCCAAAGGTCAGCCTGATAGCCTCTGCCACTTATTTTGGGGAAATTTGTGGCAGACTGAATCGGAGCCTCACAGGATGGGGAGGTAAGTCTGGAGCCAGTGTTCACATCACTGATTTCACCCTAAAGGAATGGGTGGCAATGTGGCAAACTTAAGTTGGGAAGTAGAAGACCCACAGACCCTCTGAAATCTGTCTCTGGACCATGGACCATGGACCATGGACCCTAGGTGAAGAAACCTTGAACCAGATGG
Organism: Phalanger gymnotis; assembly: GCA_028646595.1. NCBI lineage: Eukaryota > Metazoa > Chordata > Mammalia > Diprotodontia > Phalangeridae > Phalanger > Phalanger gymnotis. The sequence goes on along the minus strand of CM053622.1, from coordinate 273,934,478 downwards.
TAGAAGATTATAGCTTGGAGAGTCCTTAAAAGATCACCTGAGGCAGCTTGGTATAACAGGGCGTAGAATGGGAGTGTTTAATTTGGAGGCAGTGACTGTGAGTTATAATACAAATAATAATAATAGCTAACATTTATATAGTTCTTACTGTTTTCCTAGGTCCTGTGCTATAAGTGCTTTACAAATATCTCATTTGAGCCACACAGCAGCTCTTAGAGGTGGATGCTGTTATTATCCCCATTTTACAGGTGAGGAAACTGAGGTAAACAGAGGTTAATTGACTTTCCCAGATTCATATAGCTAAGGAATGTCTGAAGCTAAATTTTGACTTGGGTCTTCCTGACTCAGGCCTGTACTCTATCCACTGTACCACCTAGCTCCCCAATATCTTTGACTCAGTTTCCTTGTACATAAGATTAGGGTATTGAACTAGAAGATTTTTAAGATCTCTTCATGCCTGAAATTCTATGATCTAGTCCATTTTGCACATGAGGAAATGAAGTCTTAGGTGAAAATGACTTTTTCAAAGTTTTTTCAGGCATGCCCATGTCTCCATGACCGTATTTGAGTTTTTGTGGTTTGCCATTTCCTAATGTAGTTCATTTTACAGAGGAGGAAACTGAGGCAAACAGGGTTAGGTGACTTGCCTAGGGTCACACAGCTAGTGAGTGTCTGAAGCCAAATTTGAATTCAGGTCTTCCTGACTCCAGACCCAGCAGTCTATCCATTGTATCATCTAGCTTCCCAGAGGGAAAATAGTGACAAATATCTATGAAACAGACAGCACCTTCTAAGATCCTTCCCAACTACACAATTCCATTCTGGGTGAAATCTGTGGAACCTGATAAATAGAAACAACATTATCATTTTTCCTGTTGTATTTTTTTTTCATTATGTTAAAATTCAGAGTTAAATGCCGGGAATTATTTTCCATTTATAGTAGAGACATGCTTCTGATTTGGCCTGGATTAAATGTGATAATCGCTTTTTCCTTTACATTGAAGGAGTGTTGGACTAGGAGATAGTATGGTGTGGTAGAAAGGGAACTAGACCTCATTTGGGATTCTGACTCTGGGAACCTCAAAATAACTGGAACCTCTGCCTGTCAAGATACCTGTAAGGATCAAATGAGATACAGCATAGGTAAAGCGCCTTGTAAATTTTAAATGTCAGTTCTTGTTAACTGAGAACAGGAGACTTGGTCTCTTGTCTCATTGTGCTACTGACAAGCAATGTGACCTATGCTACTTACCTAGCCTTTGGACTTTCTTCACCTTATTAAATGTTGCATTGGAAATAGATGATCTTTTAGAGCCCCTTTGGTCTAACATGCTATGATTTCTAGGAAACCCGAAGACATTAATCTCAGACACTCCACTCTGACTTGATATACTGGAATCATGGTATCTACCAGGCACAGTGCTAAGGTTTCACATACTGTAGTTACTGGGTGACTGCTAAATAACTAAAGACTTCCAAGCAAAGGCCCTGCATCCTTGGGCTCCGATCCGTGAGCTTTCATCTTATCTTGCCTGGAACCAGGACTCTGTCATTTTAAGGCCATTTGCAAACCAAACCGCTTGATAATGTTTTTCCCCTATTTATCCTGCTCTCTCCCTCCCCCAGCTTCCTTTATATGTTGTCTTCCTCCTTCAGAATATAAGCTCCTTGAGGGCCAGGACTGTCATGCTTGCTTCTATTTGTTCCTCTGTGCTTCCACAGTGCCTGCCACATAGTAAACCCTTAATAAAAAACCACATAATTCATTTGTTCATCCATGGGCTGGCCTTTGATTTATTTCTTACTGTCTAATCCATTCCTTCTTCTGGGTTTAATAAACTATTATTCTTTGCTAATATTAGAGTGGAAAGCACAGGAAAACCAAGGCTGAAGTAAAGAAACTCAATTTATCAAGAAACTTCCTTTCCTTAAATGTCCATGGTTGGACAGTGACAACACACAGGAACAGGTTAAGGGGGAGGAAGAGAATAGAAGTTAAAACATATCTAAAATGCTTTCAGCCTGTCACATGGGGGAAGCCAAAACAGTTTGTGCATTTATATTTTTGCCATTTGTTATGAACAACCTGGAATTCAGAGATCCAACTATCACCTGCTTGTGACTAGAATGAGTTATAATCTTAGGGCTAGATGGCTATACATTTATGGGTAAGTTTCCTTTCTGGGTAAACTTCCTGACGTTTAGTTTTCAGCCAGCTACAGAGCAGTACAAAATAGAGAAAGCTGAAGGGGGGGTGGGAGGGAAGAATTTTCTTACAATTAGTATTAGTTTGAATCCTCACAAAACTGTGGTTTGATATAACTTGACTGAGCTGGAAGAGCTTATGTAGTCCAAACTCACTTTGTAGATGAACAAAGGGGGAAGGAAACAAATGTCTATTGTGCACCAAGCACTGTGTAAAGGACTGAGGTACAAAGAAAGGCCAAAAATAATCGCTACCCTCAAAGAGTTTACATTCTAAAGAGGAAGAGAAACATGAAAATAACTAGGCACATACTTGATGTATGCAGAGTATATGGAGGCAGTTCTCTGAGGGGAAGTCCCCTAGTAGCTGGGACAGGGTTGGGCAGAATGCTATTAAAGGCAATGAAGACAGGATTTGAGCTAAGAACTGTTGGAAGCCAGGAAAACTAAGACATAGGTGATAAAAGAGAGCATTCTAAGCCTTGAGGGTAGCCAGTGTGAAAACATGGATACCAAAGATGAAGTGTCTGCGTGAGAAGAGAAAGTGGGCCATTCTAGCCAAATTGGTAGAGTGATTGGATGGGTTGTAAAGTAGAAAGAAGACTGGACATAGGTAGGAAAGGCCTAGATTAACTTTAAATGGCAAAAAAGAAGACTATATTTTTACTTGTATTTTAATAGTGAGCTCTTCAATTCTGCTTAGTGGTGGGGAGGGAGTGACATGAAAAGGTGAGGTCAAGCACCAAAACCACACAGCAGTTTATTAGCCAGAGCTAAAAGTGCAAATCCCAGGCCTTTTGCCTTCCATTATTCCACTCTGCAAATAATTTATAATTAGTTTTGAGGTAAATCCTATGAAATGCTCAGGCTAGTGATTTCTGAATGCCATAAGAGTGTAAAGAAGCCATAGTGCCATCTCAAGAGCTTGAATTTTTGCATAAATGAAAGAGTCCTTATTTCTTTTTCAACATTTGTTCTGTTTATTTCTATCCTGATCCCTTAAACTCATGAATTGTGTGGCTTTTTGACTGCTTGACCGGACTGTTGACCACCTGCTTTGCTCTACTTTTTATGAGTGGCTTCCTTTTGGTTTTTGACTCTTCATCTGATTTCTGACTCATTCTAACTTCTGTCACATGTTATTCATGTGTACTCTGGTTTTGACTTGCCTACTTCATTTCAAGTTTGCCTCAGCATCCTTGGTTCTTAAATCCACCATCTGAAGTTAAGCATGCCTCAGGATAACCTTAAGGGAATATATATGCTTCCTTAGCTATGGGAATGTGGGGCATGTGAGGAAGGAGACTTTATAGCTAGGAATCTAGGGACAGAATATATTCCAGGTACTAATTCCGATTTCTTCACTTGCCCTCCCTGCTCATCGGCCGATGGCTAGGCATGTCCATACTCTAGAAGTCTTTTAATCTAGTCCAGTTAGGCATCCTTATCCTTGTTCAGGTCATGATTACCTACTTACTGCTTTATAGTAGAGTCTAGTGCATTTTTTGCTTTGCTTCCAGGGTTTGGAACCTGTAGTTTCATAGTTTCATAGATTTAGAAGAAGATAAAACCTTAGCAATTCAAATTCCTTATTTTTCAGATGAGAAAATTAAGGTCCAGGGGAGGCTTAAGTGGTTTGTCCAAGGTCAAACAGATAGTAACAGAGAAAGGGTAGTAAGCTTTGAGGGACTGAGTTTTTTTTCCTTTTAAGGCATTTTCTAAATGTGGAGATTAATGACCTTCTAACAATATGTGTCTATGATAAAAATACCATTTTTTTATAGTCATTCTAAATTCAGTATGAATTTGAGTGCCTACCATATACCTGCCTTCTTTCAGGCAATGTAGAGATAGAAATAGTATTATGCAATGTGTGCCAATTGCATAACAAAGCAGGATCAGAGCTTCCCCAGCTTGGCAGTGGACCCTGAATACGGAGGAAGACGCATTTTTATGCATTAAAAACAAGATATAAACCAAGATTAGGTAATCTGATTTCTAATTGGAGGAAAGATCAGGGACTTTGCAAGTTGGGAGGGGGAGAGCAAATGTGCAGTTCCCTGAAATCCAAAAAAGGAGTGTGCCACCTCACTCCAATCTGTTGTCTACATAACTGCTAAAGTGATTTTCTTAAAGCAAGTCTCACCATACCACTCTTACTCAAACCCCTGGCACCTAAGGTCAATAAGTGACATGATAATAGGTAATAGTAAAAATAATGATAATAGCTTAAATTTATAAAGCACTTATGTGTGCCAGGCACTGGAACTGGAACTGGAAGCAGGGGATAACCAAGACATTGTAACGGCAGTCATAGTTTGAAAAGGTCTCATCTAACCAGAACATGAGGTTGAATTGAAGAAGGTGGAATTGAACAGAGACAAATAAAAAGTCTTATACTTGGGTTCAAATGATCAACTCAGGTATAGGATGAGGAGACCGTTTTGGATGGTAGTTCATTTGAAAAAGAGCTGCTGGTTTTGTGAACTCCTAAATTGATCAGAGAAAATAGGGTGATGTGGCAGAAATCTTGAGAGTACATCAAGAGAGGCACAGGCAGCTTCTAGAATTAAGGAGGTAAGTCTTGCTGCCTTGGAGTATTGTGTTCCATTCTGGGTTTTACTGATAAGTTGAAGGGCAACTAGGATGGTGAAGCTACTCGAGTCTCATTCCAAATGAGGATCATTTGAAAGAACTGTGGAATATGTAACCTACTGAAGAGAAGACTTGGAGGGCCTGAGTTTAGTGTGGAGAATATAGCTGTCTTCCAAGTATTTTAGGTTGGGTGTCTCCTGGAGGTAGATTTCACTTCTAAGGCTTCTAAGGTCAGAACCAGGACAATGGATTGGATTGAATTTGCAGAGGTAGGATTCAGATTTGAAATAAAGGAAAACAACTCTTTAATAATTAGAACTATCCAAAAAATGGAATGAGTTGCCTCAGGAGACAATACTTTATCTGTCTCTCACTCAAAAACTTTAAGCAAAGCCTGGATTAGATGACCTAGGATGATCATAGTCAGGTATATGATTAATGAAATTCTTTTTCCCTGGCCTTCTCTCCCGAGAAACAAGCTACTTGATGGCAGGGACTGTCTCCCTTTTGAATTGTATTCTAGGACCTAGGACAACGTTTGGTATATAGTAAATGCTTAATAAATGTTTTTCCCCATTCATTATGTCCTGCTGCTGAAGACTGCATCTTCTCTATACATTACTGCTGCTACTACAACTGCTGCTGCTGCTAGCTAACACTTGTATAACACTTTAAGATTTGCCAAGCCTTTTATTTTTATTTTTAAAAAAAAAAATTTTAAACCTTTTTTTTTATTTTTAGTTTACAGCATTCAGTTCTACATAATTTTGAGTTCCAGATTTTCTTCCCTCCCCCCCCTCCCCCAAGATGGCATGGAATCCCATATAGCTTCCACGTATAACTTCACATTGAATTAATTTACACACTAGTCAAGTTATGGAGAAGAATTGCTATCAATGAAATGAATCATGGGAAAGAAGAAACAGGACCGCCCCTCCCCCAAAAAAAGACAACCCAAAAACAAAAACAAAAGAAAGAAAAACAAAAAAAAGGGGGAAAAAAGGCTAGCATGAAGTGTGCCTCAATCTACATTCATACTTCATAGTTCTTTCTCTGGATGTAGGTAGCATTCTCCTTTGTGAGTCCTTTGGAGTTATCTTTGTACCTTGTGTTGCTGAGAAGAGCAAAGTTTGTCATGGTTGGTCCTCACAGAATCCATATATCTGTGGTTGTGTATAACGTTCTCCTGGCTCTGCTCCACTCAGTCAGCATTATGTCATGTAGGTTTTTCCAGGTTGTTATGAAGTCCATATCATCCCCCAAGCCTTTTATAATATTATCTTGTTTTATTCTCACAACAATTCTGGGAGGCAGGTGCTATTATCTCCATTTTACAGATGAAGAAACTGAGGCAAATAGAGGTTAAATGCCTTGCCCCTGATCATGCTGTTAGTAGGTGTCTGTGCAAAAACAAAAGATTAAAATAAGTCACTTGGTGAGCATTTTTGAATATAACTAGACTAGTTTTCAGATAACAGGTATATACAGTGGCCTGGCCCTAATCGAAGTGTATCTAGTTTGTTAGGACCTGCTGAGTCTCTTGTTCTGCTACCATGATCATGAAAAGAAAGTGGAGTTACCTCCATGCCACTTTGAACCATTGAAGTAGGACCTCAGTAGAGGATCCTTCTTATGAGTAGTCTAGTATCTTAAGTGTTTGTCATCAAAAGGTTGAGATTCTGATCTCTGCTATAAATGCAACAACTGCTTTGACATGCGCTTCATTTAGCCCGTTGCTTTGTCAATAAAATAGTCTCCGGTAATATGATGCTCATACCCTGTGTTTCCCAAACCCCTCTTTGGGGAAAGTTACCCATAAGCATGTACTTTTCAGTGATTATGTAGTAAGCTTTATCCACTTCCTTTGATATGAAAGTAATTTTAATACCTTAAAGGTGTTTCCACCATGTGCTGTTGCTATGGATATAGCTAAGGATTAGTGTGCTGGGATTTAGAGAGCTAGAAGGGCATAGATTTTAGTGAACTTAACTCCTTCATTTTATGGATGAGGAAACTGAGGCCCATAGAGGTTAAATAGCTTTCCTTCAGCCATGTAATAGCAGAGCCTGGGATTCAAACTTGATTCTTCTCATTCCAAGTCTAGGGGTCTTTCTCTCTGCCCTTCACCCCCCAACTTAATGTGTGTCTCATGAGCTTTATTGTTAATATGCTGAACATGCTTAAGAAGAGAAGGCTGTTCTACAGGCTGTCATTTCAGGGAACATAAAGCTTCTTTTCTTTCCTTTTGTCTTAGTAGTTAGAGAACCACAAAGGACTAAAAAAACAAAACCCAGCATTTATTAACAATTTATTATGTACAAAACAGTGTGGTAAATGATGGGGATATAAATAGATTAATAAATAGAAATACAAAATTAAGTAGTTAGCTTTGGTATTCATTGTTAGAATCTTTCATCTTATAAACTTTGCCAGATTCATACATCACAGAAAGAATTTCATTCTGGATCTACAGTGCTCTCTTCCTCACAGTGGAGTGGAAGACAGTGTGTTATTATAGGATATAATACATTTTGTGATGGCTGGGCCTAGATTTGCTACCTAGCCATCGCAAGGAAGTGGTATCCTGTTGTGAAGTATGCCAACAGCTGTTCAAATGTGTTTAAAGGAAATCACATTAAAGGGAAAAGCTTTAGACTCCAGGGTGGCAAAACATTATTTTCTGAAAATAGTTTGCCATACAATTTGTATGGTACTTCACAACTTTCAGTCTCTTTTAAGTTTGTGCCATACTTTCTTGCTTCCCTGATTTCATTTCTCCTTATCTACTCTACACTACCCTGAAATGTCTCAAGCCCTCTCCAGTTGTTCTTTGTTGGTTCCAATACCATGTTGTACTCTCCCCTTCCCCGCCTTTTTTTTTTCTAATCTATGTTGCTTAGAAAGATGTCCAAGCGATATTACTGTATACTCTCTTCCCAGGACAAAATGTAGGTTGCTAATAGGAAGCTACCTCTGATACCAGTTATGAAGTTAGGTTCCATTAATTAAGGGACAAAGCTACCATTTAGGTCATTTAACAAGGCATTTTCAGGTAAATCCAGTTGTAACTTTCCTTTAAAATCATTTCATAATACATATATATTTAATATGAAGGTAACTCCTTACTTTAGAATCTTACCACCTCCATTCACCCTTAACCTTTGCACTTAGAGTCCCTTGCCAAGCCTAGCCTCTATTTCCTTGTCTTTTTTTTTGTCCTCAGTATAATCTGTCCTCCTCCTGCAATTTTTCCTTTTCATATCATACTATGTAACTGTATCCAGACGATGTCCTTGCTTCATTTCCCATCCCTTATTTCACTAATTGTTTTCTCTGATTATCCTCTTTAACCTCCTAATTAATGTTTTGTAAGATACCTTCTTATCCTTATAGGAAATGCCAGAGAGCACTCAGTTTAGTCTAATGTGAGCTTGTGCTATTGGGGGTTACTTCAAGAGATGTCTTATTTTATTAGTTCCTCTTATCTATTACACATATATTTTTGTTGCCACAGATGTTTATAGTTAATATCACTAGCCAACCTGATATAGTATTATATTCAGAGACCTCACTGGACATGAAATATTTTCCCACTTTTGTTCTTTTGTATTCTAAAAATGTGTGATTGGGAATTGATGTTTTGATTTTATTTTTAGTCTTCATTTGAAAGGACTAGACAAGGGCTTTAAAACTATCCCCTTATTTTAAACCAAATTTCAACTAGGGTAGTGGATAGTAACTTTTGTTTCTGTGAAATAATTTTGTAAATTAAAAAACATGTGAGTAATAATGAAAGCATGTTAGGTGACTGGGACAGCCTCTTGTAGGATATGGAAATGAAGTGGGTCAGTCCCATCAGCATTAATTAATTAAAACAAAGTAATTGCTCTGTTTTAGGCACTGTGCTAAGCATACAACAAAGGCAAAAAAGAGTTCTTACCCTCAAGGAGCTTACTTTCTGAAACAAAGCATTTGAATCAGGGCTGTCTTGATTCCTAGTTGTGCATTCTTTCCACTGGATCATGGTTTAATTAAATAGGAGCAAGAAGTAATGAAACAAAACTTTTCTGGGAGACACTAGCCTTGATACTATTTTCTTCCTCTTTGTTACATTTTGCTGTCCTTTTAGAATGCAGCGCTTTTACAGGAGTCATAGCACCAGAGTATTTCAGTCTCAATAATAGATTCATGGTAACGTTCTTGCTCAGTAGGGCCTCACAGTGCTATAATGTGTTCAGACCAGATTTTTTTCTGAACTATAAAATAAATATGTAATCATAACTATATCATATTTATAGTCTGAGTTCAAAGTGATACACGTTGCATCATTTATATTACCAATAGGACAAGTAGGGAGAAAATTATGTTACAAAACTACAATTTATTTGTTCTTTGTTGCTTTTGTTTGTTGTGTCAGCTAGCCAGTACTGTTCCCTTGTGAAGAAAATGGAATGGTCTAGAATCTAGAACAGTAGCTCTTAAAGTGTGGTCTAGGGGCTCAAGCGGGTTTGTGAGACTCCTTTAGGGGTCTGTAAAGGTAAATAATATTAATAGTTATAATAATATTAAGACATTTTTCTATTAAAATATTCCTCCTTTTTTCCACACTACATATCTGTGTGAGGCTGGATTTTCTTTATGTATTACAACCAAAACAACATTGCAACAGATTAAATGTAGAAGCAAATGTGAGAATCCAGCTATCTTTTAAGTCAGACATTAAGATTATAAAGTGGTTCTATGACTAAACAGCTTGAGAACCACTGGTTCTCAAGTTATTGAGATGTCATTACTTAAGCTCCAATGTTCTGTGATCGTAAAGGTACAAGATGGCATAACATTTTGGAGTTTTATAGCATCTCACATATGGTGATAGGAGGAAGTATGTGTGGCAAGGGAATAGGGCACAAGACTTTTCTGGCTACTTTAAAAGTTGGCACTCTTAGGCAACCAAGAACATGTTGGGCTTTCCTTTACATATCCAGATGTGTTTTTTTTTTAAACGACATTAAGAAATAAAGAAACAGAATAAACGTTGTCTTCTAGAGTTCTAAAGGGAAGAAAATGGAAGTAGTAAAGGGTGGTGTTCAGAGTCCTGGTTCTGATTTCCTTTGTTTTCCTGCTTGTAGGTAATAGGTGTTCCCACAGGGGCAGAGGATCAGCTTGTCTGGAAGGTCCCTGAGAAGTAGTATTGGGAAAGAAGGTTAGAGTTACATCATAGATACTGACCAGAAATACTGTCTATGTCATCTTCCCCAAGGAACTTCTGGTAAACATGATGCAAAGGATGTGACAGGAATGGTCACAAGGGGTTCTGCTCTACTGCGTTCCAGTCAAATTTGAGTGCTTACAGCTCCCTGAATTGACTACACTTTCTGTCTTATCACCTTTACTTATCCATCATTCCTACCTTTGACATACATTACCCCCAAACAACTCCCTAAATGTTATTTCTTTGCATTTGTGGAGAATTTTTTTTAAATGCTGAGAGTTCTACCACTATCACTCCTACCTAGTACCTACTAAATTACAGATTCAGACTTCTCTCCCCACCTAAAAAAAATCCAGAGGAGAGAACTACGTCCTGAAAGTCCGCGAAGAAGATTTTTGTATATATGTAATATACTTATGCATATTTCTATTTTGCCCTTCCAAAAAAAGACTTGTTGTTTCTTGATCTTTAAACATTCCTACACGTATTTCTATTTAGTAGCAGTGCTACAAACCAGAAAGTGATCCTGACTAATCCTTGTAGCATCCTTTTGTCATGAATAATGTTCTTGTTTTTGATGGTTGGAACTGACTCACTGGTTAAGGAAGCCTGTGTATGGCCATAGAACAAAGCTGGAATTAAATTAAAGGGTTTCTAGCTTCCACTATTATCTTGTGACCATGTAAGAAGAGAAACTGATTGTAGTATTTTTATTTAACAAAAGGCTGATACATGCTTGATTCTTGCCATTTCTTTTACTTTTAATGTTTTAGAATGTGTGTATTTAAGCCTTCATTTCTTTTATAATATAATTGGAAATATAAATGGCTTGTTCTGCTATGTTAATTTTGAAAGAAACATAAATTGTGATTGCTCATTTGGCATCTGATACTTTGATGTCCCCCTCCAACCTTGGCTAAGGAATTGTAGTGTTCGTAACTGACTGAGAAAAAAAATCTCTCCCTTGAACTGGGTAAATATTTACTATATGAATCTTAATATTGAAATGATTAAGCCATTTACTATTTAAAACACCTTGACCAGATGATCAAAGCACTAAGCAATACAGGAATATAGAAAAACATGTAACAAGAAATTGGGGCTTTATTCTACCACAATCTAACCATGTGACCTTGAGCAAATCACTTCACTTATCTAGATTTCAGTTTCCTTACTTAAATTCTTAGGTCCATTTCAGTTCCAATTTATAAACACTACAGCTGTCCATAGCAGGTAATATTAATGTAGTTTTGTCAATTGCTCCTCAGCACTGCCATGCCCCCCTTTTAATACCCCAAGACTCTGTTCCGGCCCCACCACATGATTTCTTTTTCTTTTTCTTTTTTTTTAATTTTTAAAATTTTTAGTTTATAACACTTGGTTCTACATAATTTTGAGTTCCAGATTTTCTCCCCTCCTTCCT
>CM053622.1:273912335-273922943 GCA_028646595.1 Phalanger gymnotis | reverse complement strand
TCATGCGAAAGAAGAAACAGGAACCCCCCCCAAAAAAAAAACCAACCCAAAAACAAAAGAGAGAAAAAGAAAAAAAGGGGGAAAAGGCTAGCATGAAGTGTGCCTCAATCTGCATTCATACTTCATAGTTCTTTCTCTGGATGTAGATAGCATTCTCCATTGTGAGTCCTTTGGAGTTGTCTTTGTACCTTGTGTTGCTGAGAAGAGCAAAGTTTGTCATGGTTGGTCCTCACAGAATCCATATATCTGTGGTTGTGTATAACGTTCTCCTGGCTCTGCTCCACTCAGTCAGCATTATGTCATGTAGGTTTTTCCAGGTTGTTATGAAGTCAGTATCATCCCCATTTCTTATAGCACAATAGTTTTCCATTACCTTTATATACCACAGCTTGTTCAGCCATTCCCCAATTGATGGACATCTCTTTGATTTCCAATTCTTAGCTACCCCAAAAAGAGCTGCTATAAATATTTTTGTACATATGGGTCCTTTTCCTGCTTGTGTGATCTCTTTGGGATACAACCCTACAAGTGGTATTGCTGGGTCAAAGGGTATGAACATTTTTATAGCCCTTTGGGCATAGTTCCAAATTGCTTTCCAAAATGGCTGGTTCAGTTCACAAACTCTACCAGCAATGTAACAATGTTCCAATTTTCCCACATCCTTTCCAGCATTTATCATTTTCCTGTTTTGTTATTTTAGCCAATTTGACAGGAGAGCACATCATTTCTTTTAATCTCTCTTAATTTGTGACCTCATTAGCTTCCATAGATTTAATTGTCAGCTCTGCAGATATCTGATCTATATGTCCAGCCCTACTCTTTCTCCTGAACACCAGTCTCCTGGCTGCTTATTGGACTCTTCTCAGTGGATAGCCTAAAGGCTTCTCAAAACAGAATGCATTATCTTTCCTTCCAAAATCATCCCTTTCCTGCAATTTATCTGTTGTTGGTGAGGGTACCAAATTCTAAGAGATTAAAAGTGAAAAGAATCAGATTTAGCTTACTATAGAGCAACCTCGTTCTATTTCTGACCTCGGTCATCATGGGAAGAACACTGCAATATGGAGACTTGAGCATGACTAGTTCTGGTTCATACCAGCTGTTAGCTGATGTGATTTGAGCAAGTCACTCAACCTTTTGAGGCCCATCCATAAAATGAGGAGGGTAATATTTGTGCTGCTCATCTCACAGAGCTGTGAGGAACATTCTTCATAAACCTTAAATCTGTATTCTGTTCTTCTGTTCTCTTGTGATTCTTTTAACTAAAACAGACTGGCCATTTTAGCAGGTAATTTTCAAAGACTTCCACGGTACAGTTTATGCTCTTGATGTTCAGTTTCAAGGTCCAAAAATCAAATAAGGCACTAGGCTTATTTATGAAGACATGCAGACGTAGAGCCCAAACCCAGATGGATCTTGGCTTCAATCCTTAATGTTTAAGAGCTGGACTCTGCTGAACATCTGAGAATGAATATCTCTGGTTTCAGGCGTTTAAAAGTTTGAACTTTTGGAGCTTCTGTATTAGGTAGGAGAGTTATTATTTTTACTGCCATTTTTTGGAGTACATTATATACTATGTGCTATGGAATGACACATAATATCTTTAGGATTCTCGGGTAGAGTTTGTGGGAGAACTTTGGACTAACCAAAATTCTTTCCATGATTATAGTGAAAAGTACATTGCATATTTAAACCAAGAACTAAAGCAATTTGACACCTATTAATGAGCCATGATTATATTCGTGGTCCAAATACTCCTCAAAACCTCCTCTTTCCTTTGCCCTCCTCCACAATCCTGTGTGAATTGAGAGTAATCTTGGGCTGGCTTAGTTTAGAGAGATGAAAATGTAGCTGAGTTTTGGCATGTTCATGTTTGTAATGAAAGGATAGTGATATCATGGGATGTATTTTGGGGGGAAATATAATCTTTGCCAGATGTATGAGTTTAAATTCAGGAAAGTGATGGAGGAGGAATGACATGGAAGAATAGAGAAACTTTTGAGAGTTCTCAAGTGGGGAGTCAGAAAGTCATAGAATTTTAGATTTGGGAGTGATAAGAATATCCATTGTAAATTCTCTCATCTTGTGGGATAGGAAACCAGGGCCCAAAGAGATTACAAGACTTGGCCAGAGGGACACAGTGATGACAAAGCAAGCTGTTTTCTTATTTTCTGCCTCAATGTTCTCTTTACTGTATATCACAAGAGACTGTATAGAGCAAACAGGTTACAAGTATCTAACATAGTCTGACAAAACCTGCTTCTTCCTTATGTCACCATGGCCAGGAGTGGCTACCCCTGAGTGCAGAGGAGGTATACCTAGCCCCCCAGGTTGGAATTTGGAATAATTTTTTCTTTTCTTTTTTTAAATAAATTTGTATTAGTATTTTTTTTAAAAAACATCAATATAGTTATCTCATGGAGGGGCCATCTCCAGTCATCCTGATCTATATCTTGCCACTGGACCCAGATGGCTGTGGAGGAGAAAGTGAGGCTGGTGACTTTGCACAAAGTGTGCAAAGCCCTCCCTCACTTAAATCCAATTCACTTCTAAGTCATGGTACCACCTTCCTGATGTCATGGTTCTCTTTGAGAATGAAGGGCAAACAACAATATCTCACGTATTCCTCTCCCTCCTAGAGAGCCATCCCGTGACAAATAGCATTTTTTTTGAGAGGGAAAGAAGTTATTATAAGTAAGTCCAAAAACATGTGCAATGTATCTCACCTTGTAATAGTAAGCAAAGTGGGACTTTTTGTTGTCTTTTGTTTTGGAGTGCTTCCCAGCGCTGGGGCAATCAAGTGAGTCTTGCCTTTGTTTGCAGGAAGGCCCACACCCTTTTGCTAGTTAGGTCATGAAAGGTGTGAAGTGCACTGACCCTGAAGAAGTGTATAAATATTCTGAGGTTGGCATTTTGCTAGGGGCTCTCACTCACTGGAGGAGTGTTATGTGATTTGACCAGAGGAGACTCTGGGTAGCCATTGTTAAGAGCCCCCACTTTGAAAACCCAGGTGTTGGTGCTTCTCTTTTTGGTAACTATGTATGTTATGTCTTGATCAGACAAAGCCTGTCTGTTGATCTGTTTGTAGGTCCTGTTTGTATTTGCTCTGAAGTTTAGGGTGCTGACTTTTTCCCTGAACTAAGTGAATGATATATGTATGTTTGATTAAAGTGATATTGTAAACCCCTTAAAGTTGTTTTTCTTAGGAAGGCAGATGGAAGAACCTGTGCTAGCTGCCCTCTTGTGTGCTGGCGTTATCGGTCTTTCACCCCCACAACAGCTGCTAGCAACTTTGTTGTTACACACTTCCACAAAGGGGTAGGTTGGGGATAAGTTCTTGTATCTCTTTATTTGAATCCCAGTTGGTCTTTAGAATTTTGTTACATTTACATTTGATTTTTTTTCCAGTGTAAAATTTAACAAGGTGTCAATTTTAGTGTTTTTTGGCCCTTGTTAAAGTTAATAAGCAACTTGTTGAAAACTCATTGTCAAGGAAAAACTTCTGGGCTAGTCACTCTTGGGCCTCAGTTTTTCTTATCTCTAAAATGGGAAGATGGTATAATAAGTATGGTTCTCAAGTGAAATAACATAAGTAAAGCACTTTGCAAATCTTAAAGTGCTAGATAAATATTACTTGAGAAATAATCATCTGGATAAATGGTTATTTTGTTCTAGATTCAAACAGCATTCTTTGCAATTCCGTGGCTGCTTAAGGGATGCATTATAAGGGAGAGAGGGGAAAAACAAGTACATCCTGCTTATGTGAGAGTTACTATGGATGGCAGCATAGTGCTACTGAATATAATCAAATATTTATTAGATAAATTAGAAGGCTTTTTTTTTGGTGGTGGTGGTGGTGGTGGAAATTGCAGTGCAGAGAAAGAAGGCTGGCTGTTAGTCCAGATGTGAGATGATGACAGCCTGCAGCTTGGTGGTGACTGAGTAGAGAGAAGGGGACATATGAGAACTGTGGCTGAGGTAGAAATGATTAAGACTTGGCAACAGATTAGATGTGTGGAATGAGTTTGAGAGAAAAATTGAGGATGACACTGAAGTTTTACACCTGTGTGACTGAGAGGGTAGTAATACACTTGAGGTAAGGAAGTTGGAAGAGAGGGAGGATTTTGAGGAAAATGTTAGTTCTGTTTTGGACATGTTGAGTTTGAGAAACTTATGGAACATATAGTTGGAGATGTCCAATAAGCAGTTACTAAGGTGAGGACTGGACTTTAGGAGAGAGGTTAGGTCTAGCTTTGTAGATACATGTAGGACAAGCATCATTATTGGACAACCTCCTTACTTATTCTGATCTTTTCAGGTGTCCTCACTGACTTCCTTTCAGTTTCTCATGAGTAATAGTTCTCTATTTTCCTTTTAACCAAAGTATTTCCTTTTTGATTCCTTGGAGGACAACTCCTGGCTGAGGTATGGCTGAGGCTGAGGCATTAGTATTTAATAAAATATCTTAAAACACATTTATTCAAGCAAAGAATACTTGTTAATCCCATTTGATGACTCCCTATGAGACCTATTCATTTCTGTCAGTCATCTAGACTGTGATCACTATCCTTTCCAGAGATGCTGCCCATCTTATAACAACATATTGTCCCTGTCTTATCATAAATTTAGTTTGAATGCCCATATTTTGTGCACTTTGTATTAGAATGTTCAAATCTTCTTTTGATGTGTCAGATTCCTCTGTGACATGTTATTATTGGGTATCATTGCTAAAACGGTGTTCTGTAGCATTCTTCCTAGATTGCTGACCAGCTTAATATTTGATAGGTACAAGTATTATTTAAGTTTAGAAAATTCTAGCACAAGATTAAAAGATTACAGTCATAGCATCCAGTTCCCCACAGTTATAATTACTGTAGTCACTTGACTGCCCATCTAAACTTGGCCTGCTATTTTTCAAATTGGCATGCCATGGGTCACTATCACCTTAATAATCATAGTCACAGAAGCCTTCATGGACTATACATAAACTTTAGTCAACTAGAACGTTTTCATAGACAGTCTTATTTTTTGCTTGCTTTTATTTATGTATTGTGTTTTTCCTTCATATTTGCTTAATATATTTCTTTCTCTGTCCCCTGTTTTCTTATTTCTCTTGAGACTTCTCTTGCACCAAATGTTAAAGAAGAAAAAAAAAACCTGTGCAATTAGATAAACCAGCACATTGACTTCTTTTTTTGGACAGCATTTGTAATATTCTATGGTATAGTCTGCCATCTTTGCAATGAAGGAAGCGTAGTCCATTTTTCCAACTATTCTTGGGACACGTACAAGCTTAGTCATTAAAATCTGGTAGCTTAGTTTTATGTCATTGTTCTTTTTTTTACATTGTTGTAGTAATAGTCTGTTGTTTTCCTATTTCTGCTTTCTTTACACTGCATCAGGTGTTAATCAATTTTCTCATGCTTCTCTGAATTTGTCATTCATCATTTCTACATTCACTCTCCAGTACATTCATATACTACAATTTGTTTAGTCATTCAAAAATCAGTGGGCACCTACTTTGTCTCTAGTGTTTTGCTACTACAAAAAAAAATTGCTGTAGTAAGTATTTTGGCATATATGAGATCTTTCTTAAGGCAACATATTTTTAGTGAAAAAAATTCACAAAAGCACAAGTTCACACTGGCAATTTTTTTTCCTTTTTTTTTCTTTTTTCATTTTCTTTTGGGGGGGGGCAGGGCAATTGGGGGTTAAGTGACTTGCCCAAGATCACACAGCTAGTACATATGTCAAGTGTCTGAGGCTGGATTTGAACTCAGGTCCTCCTGATTCCAAGGTCGGGGCTCTACTCACTGCGCCACCTAGCTGCCCCTCATACTGGCAATTTTTAAAAACAATCTATGGGGTGCACTTGTGGGGTTGATCTATTTCAGTCCTTCTAATTCCCTATACTGTTTACATCTAATATTTCTTTAAATGAGAATTTACTTTCAGAATTGTCATGAGATCCTCTATCATCAAAATTGAATTATGCATACTATGTACTACAAAGATAATGTGATGGTCATGGATAAAATGTCGGACCAGGAGTCATACTGGGGTTCAAATTAAGCCTTTGACATTTACAAATGTTGTGATGATGGTCAAGACACTTAGCAGAATAAAAAAGTTGGAAGGAATCTCAGGAGCCATTTAGTACAATCCATATATGAAAGGGAGCTGTGCTGTAATACATCTGACAAGTAATCATTCAGTCTGCTAGAAGACTTCCAAATGATGTGGAATCTGGCATTCTTTAGGTGGACCAGCATTCAACATTTGTATGGTTCTAATCATTAGGAAGTTTTTCCTACCATCACGTGAAACCTTTTTGTGCCTCACATAACTCTCTTAACACTGTAATTTGTGGAGGATAAGTTGCTTTGCTGGAGGGATTTCTAAGGCACCTGGTTTGACAGAGTGAGCTTTCTATATTTACTCTAGGCTCCATATACTAGACCAAGAAAATAAATTTATATATTTACAGAGAAAGCTGAAACAGAAGGTTTTCCAGATGTGTATTTATAAAATTGTTATAAACACAGTTTAAAGGTTGAATTTGGCCTTTATTAATTTTTCTTAGTAATCGACAGCTATAAATGCTAATATTCGCTATAGAATCCTTAATAGGCTAAAAAGATGCTCAATATTTTACGCAGTAAAATTTTCGTTAATTCAGGCCAATTAGAAGATGATGTTAGTAGGGTTGTATTCAAGTAAGACCTGAATTCAAGTTATATCTGTGACACATACCAGCTTTATGACATTGGGAAAGTTACTTAAATATGCTTATCCTTGGTTTTCTCATCTCTAAAATGAGCATAAGACATAATGTTGTAAAGCTGAAATGAAAAAAATATATTCAAGCACTCTGAATAAATGTTAGTAATTTCTTTCAACCAACAGAGGCAATCTGAAGCACTGAAAAGTCTGAATTGTAGATGATTTCTTAAAAATACACTTTCGGCCCGAGTAAAAGAACTCTTGTTCTGGAACTAACAGAGGATAAGTGACCTGCCTAGAGTCACATAGCTAGTAAATATTTGAGGCTGCATTTGAACTCAGGCCCAATCAATGTTCCATCCACTGGGCCACCAAGCTGCCTTTAATAGTACATAAATTAATTTCATATGAGTGATTTATGTATAAATACTTTTATATGGGTGATGTTTATAAAGTCCTTGAGGATGCCTAAATGCCTTTATTTCCCTTAAACATCTAAAAAATTCCTCCTTGAGTTTCTTCAGTTCATAAGTTACCCTCATTAAATACCAGGCAACATGACAGATTCAGAGGACAGAGACCAAAAGAAAAATCCAAATAATCCTTGCCCTCAAGGAGTATACAGTTACAAGTTAGTTATTTTTTTAAAATATACACATGTAAATGTAAAGAGTTCTGCTAGCAGTTAGGAGGGTTTAGGAAAGGCTTTGTATGGGAGGGAGGTCCTGAGCTGAGTTTTCAAAGAAATCAGCGATTCTTAAAGAAGGCATCCCAGGAGTATAACCTTGGTAAAGGCATAGAAAGGGGAGGTAGAGGGCCTGTCTGAGGAAAACTGGGCAATATCCAGTCAATAAACATTTAATATAGATGTTTTAACATCTATATTAAACACTTAATAAAGATGAATAATTTGGCTGGACCAGAGTATGTATGTGAGGAGGGAATAATAAAAGAATGCCCCAAAAGTTTTAGTTTCTTTTGAAGCTAAATCTTTAATAGCTTATAAGGTATTAAAACTTTTGGGACACCTTGTATAATAAGTCTGGAAAGGTAGGTAAGACTTAGATTGTTAAATGCTTTAAATATTAGGCAGAGAAATTTTTATTTTATCCTGGAGGCAATAGAGAACCATTGGAACTTTAGGTCAGAGAGATGCTTTGGAGTTATCACTTTGGCATCTTGGGGAGGGGGGTGTAGGGAGGATGAAGTAAGTTAGAAAGGGGAAGGATCTGAGGCCTTATAGGAATAAAAATTCCTGATTAGTGAAATTCATATCAATGAGGTTGTGATAGAGTAGGGTTGATATCTAGAAAAAATTGGAAATGAGCTTTCCCTTAATTAACGATTAAGGGGAAAAAAATCTGATTTAAATAGCAAGGTTTGCAAGGGTTTTCATATTGTGAAGTCCCATTTTAAAGAAATGTTATTGATAGGTTTTGCTTTTTGTTACAAAATTTAGAGAATTACTTCCACTCCATGAGAGTTCTTATAATAAAACAATTAAAACTAATAATACAGTGATCTTGTCTGAAAGTGCATTCAACTTTCCACATATTTAGCACCCCTATCTCTCTTTTTTTTTTAAACAGAAATCTCTTTTCTCTCATGTGAAACAAATTCTTACCTTACAGATGAAGAAAGTGAATTGTTCAAAGTCACTCGGCTAAAGACTGTCAGGCAGGACTTGGATCCTGATTTCCAATGACTACAGGTCTAGCAATCTGTCTACTTGACCACATTGCCTCTTTAATGAATGTAATGTTTAACATATATTGGCATATATCTAACATGTAATTGTTGTCTCAGTAAAATATGTATGCAGAATGATTTTTTTCTCCACTACAATTAGGGTTTTTTTGGTAGGTAAGGTAGAAAGCATATTGTTTCTGTAATCCAATGCTGCCAACACTCCTGGAACTCTATTTAGAGCCTTTGCTTCTTTTGGCAGATATTCATCTTCCAATGTCCAGGTGCGCCCTCAAATCAGGTATAACCAGTTTAATATGCTTGAGAGCTGGAATAGAGTTGATTCTTAAAAAGTCAGAATGTCCCTTTTAACTATATGTAAAATTGACCACTGTGGGAAATGGAAGGATGCACAGGCCATAGAAGGGAGAAATACAGCTTGCTCATTAACTACTTTATTGTAATTAATTTTGCTAGATATTGACCATTAAGAACTTTTTTTTCCCCCAATTAAACCATTTGAGAACATATTCATTGAATGTGTGCTGCCTGAATAACCTAATTACCAGATACTTAGTTTCATCTACTTTCACAAAAATTCTGCCCTGTCTCTTGTCTCATTATGGCATAGAGGGTGGCCCCTGGGTTTATGAAAGCTTTGTGGAAATACAAAATTTGGTAGTTCTTACAATGAAAGAAAGGCTTTGAGCATCTGTTCACAGATGGCCTGTATCTCTCTATCAACATGATCAGCCTAGCTGAGTTTAGAGATGCTTAGAGATTTGACCACTAAGTGATGATATCTTTAGTGGAGTACAAGAATAAAGTTACAGCTCCTTGTTGTATTGAAATAACTTATTTTCATTAATTTGGATTATGCTAATTTTATGTTTGGTGATAATGCAGAGTAGAACTACTTTGGTGCTTTGATTTGGATCTGGTATTTCTTGGCATTTCATGTAGGTATTTGCTCACAACCTGCCCACATATACTCTGTGACACTTGTTTTTATCTTCCCATAAATTCTTCACAGGGAGTCCAGGCAGTGGAGGGGCGGGGAGTGGTTTTGGGAGGCCCTTCTCAAGATTTCTAATTCTTACTAAATCCAAATGAGAAATAAGCAGCAAGACTTGGGATTACTATGCTCTATTACCATATTATGAGAGTCTTCTATAAATTGTCATTTTCTAAAGTAATCTCATTTATTACCATCACTTTATGGCTTCATGTCCAATATGCTAAGTATTGAGTAATGACTCACATTTATAGAGCACTTCAAAGGTTTGCGAAGCGATTTCCTCACAATAACACTAAGACATGAGCATTACAGGTAATAAATGAATATAACTATTTTTTAAGTCTTCTCAAATTTGGATGTTTAACGAGATAGGCAGAAATTCTTTCTGTTTCTTGGAAATAGCCAAATCTGTGAGCTTTACCAGACCACTGTTAGCATGTTTTAGTCCTTATGATGAATCTTGCATAATTGGAGAAATTTTACTCAGCGGAGTGCCAGTGGTTTGAGTGTGTGTGTAGGATTCGGAGTGAGGAATGTTTAAGTTCCATGGGCAAGCCACTTAACCTCTCTGTGTCAGCCCCCACTTCCCAGGGTTGTTGTGAGGGTCAAATGAGGCAGCATGGAGAGCTCTTTACAAAACTTCAAGACTACAAGTGATAGCCATTACTATTATTCCACATGGGTCCCAGGAAATCTTTCCTTCGAAGTAACATAAACAGGCATGTAAAGATGGCCAGGATGGAGCTGGGTTACACAATAGAGAAACTTCAGGTCTGGAGTCAGGAAGTCCTGACCTGAGTTCAAATCTGACTTCATACACTTAGTAGTTGTGTGACCCTATGCAAATCACTTAACCCTGTTTGACTCAGATTCCTCATCTATAAAAAGAGCTGGAGAAGGAAATGGCAAAGCTCCATTGTGTTTGCTACGAAAAGCCCAAATGGGATCACAAAGAGTCAGACATGACAAGTGCCTGGACAACAAAGATGACTAGACAGACTAAAATAGTTTATAACTGTGATTGTGTGTATATACATATATTTACATATCTTTTGCTGGAGAGGGTCTCAGTGAATGAGAAGGACTAAATTCCTTGCTTTCACTGAGATTATTTAGTATTTCTTATCCATTGATAGTCTATTCTTGTTCTGGGCTTTGATATAAGAATTGCTGTGAGTCTT
>CM053622.1:273883774-273911835 GCA_028646595.1 Phalanger gymnotis | reverse complement strand
CATGGGCATACCTTAAGATACTTTGGCAACAAAGCTAGGGCCATTATCTGAGCCAATGCTAGGGGGGCAGTGGAAATGGGGGATCAGTTCATTCAAGAGTTTCTTTACAACCATGGGGGCTGTCTGTTTCTTCAGCAAGGACCAAGAGACATTTAAAACCTGCTGGTGGTGGTTTGACTTCAGCACAATCCATTTCCCATTGTTTCCCTGGTTGTGCTTCCCCAGCAGCCCCACCCCCAGTGGAGCTGTCTTCCTCTGTTTAGCATTCACTTGGGCACAGGACTGCATCTGGTGACTGTGCTGATAAGGATGTTATCTAGGTGGGGGATGTAATATATGTCCCTAAGTAGCTTTCCCCCCCACCCAGGGGTGTAATTTGATGGAGTCTTCTCACCCAATCCCTCCCTAAGACCTCAGGAACAAAAGTTTGGCCATTTCCCAAAACTCACCACTGGGACTCCTTCTCTCCCACCCCCCCCTTTTTTTTTCTTTTGGTTGCAAAGGAATCATCAGAGGGTGAATAGGAGGGAAGAGGGGTGGCCAGGGGAGGGGGTCTGAAACAAGAAGGGGGCAGCTTCCGAGAAGGGTGCTGCCTGGGCAGCGACAGCAGCTGCGCGGTTGCCAATTGCTTCAGGGGAGTTGCCGAGTTGATGGCCCAGGCAATGGACAAGAGAAACTTGACAGGGGAGCCAAATAGAGTCCAGGAGGGTGAGGATCTCCCCTCTGCCTCCGACTGCCCTACTGGAAGATGTGAGGGGGCCCCGTTCTTTGTAAGTAGACAGAAAAATTGTCTGAGCCAGGAAGGAGAATGGCAGGGTTAAGGGCTGATTTGCCACAAAAAGATGAAAGGGCTTAGTGATGTCAGGGAGAGCAAATGCAGGGGCAGAGGCGAGGGCCATTTTTAGGGGGTCAAGGGAGTTTTTTTCCTCCGGGGTCAAGACTAGAGGGCCAGACCCAGGAGTAGAAGAATAAAGGGGTTTAGCAAGGTCAGCTAACCCAAGGATCCAGCAGTTCTCGGACCTGCTTCTTGGTAGTAGGAACAAGAATGTTTAGGATGGCCTGGATACGAGCTTAAGAGAGAGCCTCAAGGCAGTACCCAAGGTGAGAGGTGCAACAGATCTGCACAGTAGCCCAGGGAATTTAGAAGAGACAGGAGAGTAGCTTGAAAGCAACCATCCTCAGTGGATGTAACTAACAAGAGATCATTAACGTATTGGATGAGGGAGCAAGAAGGGTTAGATTCCCAGAAATGCAAGAGATTCAGGTGGAGGGCTTCATAAAAGAGGGTGGAGGAATTTTTTGAAACCCTGAGGCAACCTTGTCTAGGTCAGCTGGCCAGAGAAGCCAGAAGGGTTGACTCAGGTAAAAGCAAAAAGGGGCTGGCTTGCAGGAGCCAAAGGAATGGAGAAGAAAGCGTCCTTAAGGTCCAAGACAGTGTACACAGTGTGGGTGGGTAGCAAGAAGCTGAAGAGGGTATAAGGATGGCTTATTGACCTCCCGAAGATCTTGCACTGGCCGAAAGTCAGAAGTGCCAGGCTTTTTAACAGGAAGCAGAGGGGTGTTCCAGGGGGACCATCATGGGACAGGGATGCCAGCCTTCTTGAGGCGGGAAATATGGAGAGCTACTGAGGAAAGAGAAAGAGTCTGTCTGTAGGCTAGAAAAGCAGTTTTGGGTCCTGGGGGAGGGCCACTGGAGGAGAGAAAAGCAGAGAGCTATGCCCCTGTGGGCTTCAGAAGATGTGGGATACTGACAAATAGTACCGGGAGAGGCTGTGGCTAGGAGCCAAGAGGGTTAGATTTGGCCCAAACCCCAGGGACCAGGGAGAAAAGAAAGTGATGCAGGTGGGGGCTGACAGAAGCTGACTAGGTCGGCTCATGAAGGAGAAACTCAGCACAAGAGGGGCCAACAGGAGGGGAGGTTGAGGCTAGGTCCAGGGAGGCTAACTCACCATGGTATTACAACTTGACAATAATGGCAGTTTCTGACGAATACCTTTTCTTTTTAAAGCTTTTACCTGGACCTGACAATCAAATTTTAATTTTTAAAAGAATATCCTAAAAGCCAATTATTAAAAATTAGTCTTACTGACTTTAAAAGCCAGGTTCAGAGGTCAGCTGGTTTCTGACTCCACTGTTGTCTTTTCTCCAGTAAAACTTCCACTTCCAGGCTTTTCCTAACTTATTGTACAAATAGGGATCCCAGTACTGCTGTTATAATACCTGGAGGTTCATGATTTCTTAAATTAAACTTCTTTAAAAGACATGGTCATATAAAATGACTTAACAGTTTCCTAATCCATTCATTATTTTAACAGTACAATTGTCAATCTAACAACATTTAGAGAAATTGTTTCTCTAACAACACGGATGAACCAAACAGTTGTTACCTAGCAACATGAACTTAATTTGTTACCAAGAAATTTAACAAAATTTTAGAAATACAACAATTTCATAAACAAATGTAAACCTTTAGAATCATAATTAATTAATTACCCATCTGGCTGGATGTATTTCCACCTTCATCTTATCACCATTTACATAAACATCACTTCTGAGAAAATTCACATATGAAGCAATTCCATTTAACTTGAACGTTTGTTTTTGCCAATCAATATACTAAATAATTTTACAATCAAGAATACTATTACAATTTGGAATCACCTGTTATAACCAGGTCAGTTTAAAGTGACATACTGGACCAATATTCATGTTAAATTTAATAGAACCTACTCACAGATCTAGTCCAAAGGGTGGGTGGACATAATCCTCTTCCACCTCTCTATAACTTCATCTATTGGATTTTTTTAACTCAGGCTATCAAGCCTTTTAATTTACTAATCTTCCACTTTTTATCACAGTCTCTCTTTTCCTTTTCCCATAAACTTTAGTGACAAGCAGTAAAATGAACTCTAATTCATCTTAAGCATTAAATTAGGAATGACACATCTTCACTTTTCACTTTTAGTTCTTTTCTGGTTGGTTCCCATTACACAAAAACTTTTTCTGCTTTATGTAGGCAGAAAAATGGTTAAAATACCTCTCTAGCTGTTTCCCTTTTGATCTTTAGGAAGGAGTTAACCCTTCCTTATCTTGAAACTTTTTAGTCCAGAGAAGTTCAAAGGAACTTCTCCATGTACCTTTAAGTTTTTCTCCTGAGCGGTTTCCTTTAAGTCTTTCTGCTCGGATAACTCTGCCTTTTGAGCAGAAGTTATGCCAGAGCCCCAAGAACTCGGTCTTAACACTTCTCAGGCTTTCTTTTCTCACATACTCTGTTTTCTCCCGTCTTCAACATAAATCAATCTCCTCCCACAACTTGACTTTAACTTATGGGTATTTCTCCTTACGGTGTTAAATTTTAACCAGACTATGGACACAGAGCCTGCTCTGCTCCCTCCTCAGGAATGCCAGTGTGATAGGGAGGGGCAAGGGGGGAGTTTGCTGCCTACTGCTGCTGCAGCAGCTGACAGGCTACTCTCACTCACATACACATATACAGGCACAGATGGACAGACAAGAAAACATAAAATAGACAGACACCCTGTGGCATATACCAGAAACCAGAACAGGAAGAGGCTGGACCGTCTCCAACTTGCCTGGGAGATTGGTACTTTTTTCAGAAGGTGGGCCCGTCAGACTAATTAGGTCGGTCTCCCAGCCTTACTGACAGCTAAAGTCGCTCCGACCCCAAATCTCCACCAGAACCAGAAGGGAATTCCCACCAGAAACCAGAAAACAGAAACCTGACTCAACTTACCCTCCGGCTCTGGAACGTCTCAGAGATTGTTTTCCCCTAGAGGTTTTTTTTCTGGATCCACAAAAGTCTGAATAGATGGCAAGTCGGCGTTGGGGGATGGGTCCTCCCTCTGGAGCTCCAGTGGCTCTGAAATGTCTGGCCTAAAGGCCAATTATTAATATCTCAGAGGCCTGTTCCCCTAGAGATCAGGAGGAGATGCTCACTACCTGAGGACGAGACCCTACCTGGCCCAGGTGCCACAGACCACCCCCAAATCTTGCTGGGGCCTCCAGAAATGTTGTGCCGAAAAAAGTGAGCGAGACCCAGATATAAATTTAGATGTGGATTTATTGAAGCGCGCGACTGTTCGGAGTAATTACTCAAATCAAAGCCCTGAGCAAAGGGAGAGAAAAAGTATTTAAAGGGAAAGAACACAATTGGATTTTTGTGGAGATGGGGACAGAAACCGGGGGACAAGCTGAGGCAGGATAGAGAAACTGAAAGGTGGGGGGGTAGGGCATAACAGTAGCTTCATCAGTGGATTACTTTTGCTAACATACCAGGTAAAAAGTTGTCTTACAATTTCAGAATTTACAATATCTTACAAAAGATTTACAAAATCTTACAATACAGAATTTCTCAATTGAAGACTTTTTCTTGGGACTCATCAAAGTATGCCTCCCAACACATATTTAAAACACAACAGTAAACTTGATTTGTGCTTGATTTATGTAGTCCGTGCTCTTATTTTCATAAAAGATACCATAAAGTTTTGCTTGAAGACACTCAGTTGGAGGACTCAGCAAGCTGTATTTTTAGACAAGGGAACTCAGCCATGTCAGATAGCCCACTCTACTTTTGGACAGCTCTAAGTTTTAAGAGGTTTCCCCTTTAACAGATTTTTCTTTGGAGCTGTCACTGCTCCTAGTTCTGGCGAGTGGGACCAAGCAGAATAGGCCTACTTCCTCTTCCATATGACAGCCCTTCAGATATTTGAAGAAAATCATCATGTCTTCTCTTCTCAAGGTTAAACAACCCCAATTTCTTCAGCCTCCACAATATAGCATGACTTCTAGGGCTTTTATTTTTACTCTAAATGTTTTCTGGTTCATCAGTGTCCAGTAGCCAAGACTGAATCCGGTCCCCCAGCAGTGGTCTGGCCAGAGCAATAGAATTGCTTCCTCCATATCCCTGGACATCATGCTTTTCCTAATGGAACCTAAACTTTCATTATTTTGGTGTTCATATTACATTATTGACTCAGAGATCAAGACAGCTTTATTAGAATCAAATATTCAGAATGTATTTTTAAAAGCATTCTGAATCTGTCAGTATATGATTTGTGCCATTTTCTGATCTGTTGATTTTTTTTTTTAACTTAGCAATCTCTTCTCTAGTTTATAGACGGGTAGTTCAAGAGACCAATAGGAATTATTTTGCTTCATGAATTTGCTGTAATAAAATAGCCTGGAATTTTGAAAATAGATGAATTATATATGGAACAATGCAAGATTTGGGGTAGTGGGTAAAAGGGAGAGAAAATAAAATTTCATTAATTGAAAAATTTTAAATTGATTTGAAGAAAAAATGTTAGGTTCCACTCAACATAGGTGGGGAACTTGGATTCCTTTCTACCTAATGGGATATTATTGAACCGTAATAAATGAGTAGGAAGAATTCAGAGAATCATAGGAAGACTTATATGACCTGAAGCAGAACCAGGAAAACAATATATACAGAGTATCCAATAAAGTAAATGGAAAGAACACTGCCACCAACAAACTCTGAAACAACATTGTGTGATTATAACTGAACTTACCCTTGAAGAAGGTAAAAATGCTTTTCCCTCCCTTAATTAGAGAGGTAGGAAACTAAGAAAGTGGAACATTGCCTATATTGTCAGACTCAGCAAATGTATTGATTAGTTTTGCTAAATTACTTTACAGTTTTTTTGTGGGACAGATATATTTTTAAATAAAGCTGATGTGAAACTAAAAGATATGATAGTATCATAATCTGTAGGAGGGAAAATAATTTTTATATTTTATTTTGCTTTGCTCTTTAGTTCTGCCTTTTTCTTTATAATACATTTCCTGATTGATCTAGTAAAACGTTGTGATTTTGATGGAGTTCCCTGAGACTTTCAGAGGTTTAGTTCCTTGCCCCGAGATCACACAGACTAACCGAATTACTTTTCTTTTGAACCCTTTATGGATCCATTTTCAGCATGCCATTCACTCTACAAGACTGTTTCTATAACCTGTAGGTATCCATCCAAATTGAGGGAGAAGTGAGGAGAATAGCAGTATATTTTGAGGAGTACTTTGTAGCCGAATGTCCAGTTGTATCAACAGGAGGTGAATGCTAGCATGAACAACATTTTGTTAATGTCACCTTTTGAGATTAGTTCAATTCTGGACCAGATCTGAGTTGTATATGTTATTAGACGGTAAGAAGAAGGAAAGGGCGCTGTGAAGACTTTTTTTTTTTACTTGAGATGACATTTGTTGCTACCTAAAAGCAGGCGTGAAATTTTGCAGTTGGGATTCCAGTTCCTTACTTAGGTTCTAATGCTGCTTTAAAATTATATACCAGTGGTCTAGACTAGGGCTGTCCAACCTTAGGTTATCTTAGGGCCGCGTTAAATTAAAATAATTATTCCACGGCTGCACCCGGATAAAAAATACAGTGCACTAATAGAAAGTGGGGGAATGCATGTCCTCAATACAACAGGTGAAGGCGTGAAGTGTGAAAGCAAATACAAAACAACAAAGCAACAACACAATAGTATAAAGGTAGGTGCATACTGACTGGTATGCATCCCACAGATGCAACACATCCCACAGATCAATTCCATGTGATAAATTCCGTCTGTAATGCTGCTTAAAAACACCAAAGAAAATTATGATGGAATTAAAAAATCTAATACACATTCCATGCAAATTATTATTTTATTTTTTCGCTTATGAAAATTAAAACCCACAGACGGGCTGCATGCAGCCAGTGGGCCATATTTTGGACAGCCTTGGTCTAGAGCTTCAATGGAAACAACCATTTTCTTGAGGCTAGAGAACACAATGATGATTTTTCGTAATTATTCCTTGCAAAGTTCATATACATGCATGCATCCATATATACATACATACATATGTATGTACTTATGGAATTTACAAACATACAGTGTCTCACAAAATCCTACATTATGAAGGAGCTGAAACATTTATTATTTGGCTTAAATGAATATTCTTACATAAATCGTAGATCTGTTAGCTCTTATTCTAAAGAGATATATGTACTGCGTATGTGTATGTGTATGGCTAGGAAGATGAATGGTAGGACTAAACCAGAACTGTGTCCATAAATAGCACTGGATTAGGTATTTCTGGTGCTGAAGCATAAATTTTACTTACAAAGATGTTAAAAACTTTCAGATTAGTAAATTATCAATTAGATTAGTGAAGCGTTCTTAGTGATCTGAAGGAGAAATATCATTTCATCCCCATTTCACCAAGGCAGATTGCAATCCCCTAGACTTTAAAAGGCATTTAGTTAATTGCCACGGCCAGTAATCTGGTGTTGCCGCATTTGAATCTAGCCTTGGACCGCCCTCACTGGGCACACTTGAAGACTTTCCAACTTGGTATGATCTTGTACTTGGCTAGCGTAACTATGATGGGGGTTCATGAAATGGCTCTAGTAGAAGTTACTGAATACAAAGTGTAAAAATGTTTGCTACAACACAGTACTCAATGAGAAATCTTTTTTGTGGCCTATCTATGTTAGAATACATGTTCTAACATAGAACAATCTATGTTAGAAAACCAAGATAAAGCCAAGAAGCCAAGGAAAAAGAGAGAACCCTCATTCCTACCATACTCATTCATATGTGAATAAAGTCTTGATTATTTTTCTTTTTACAGATCATCTTTCCTCTAGAACATATTGCAATAACGTTCACTTTCTGAGTCATCCTTGTGTTCTGCATCTTTGGCACCTACCCATTTCCAATTTGGTGCTTCTGTTCGTATTTTTATGAATTTTTTAACGAGACAGATTTTACCCCTTTGGGAACACCTGCTTCTTTTAAAAGGCAACTTATGCCACATGGATGACTTTCTAATGGGCTGTGCCACAGTAGTAACACTCTTAAGTTCTGGCAACCTGAGCCCCTTCAAACACAGCTCAGATTGTGGTGGTGGAGGCTCTGAGCACTGGACCCCTGGCGACAGCTGTCACAAAGCCCTGACTTCTCCACACAAAGGCATTTACTGACTTTTCACTTGGCATAAACAAGCTTACTCAGAAATTTATCAGCAAAGATCTGGAAACAAAGTAGGTAACCATTTGTTAGGGAATGGCTGAAAGTATAGTATACGAATATAATAGGATATTTTGTGCAGTAATAGATGATAACTATGAGGAATTCAGAAAATTATGGAAAGAACGAACTGATTCAGAGTGCCATCAACATAATCAGAAGAACCATATATGCAGCAAGTACAATAATGTAAATATGAAGTACATCGAAAAGAATTTGTACTCTGAGTAATTGTGATAACTAATTGGAGCTCTCTAGTAAACATAAACCCATCTCATTGGCAGAAATGGAGGAGCACTACTGGGACAGAATATAACATACATTGTCAGATGTGGTTGTTGTACTGGTTAGTTACGTATAACTGTTTTTCTTTGTTAGAAGGGAAGATTCAGTTGTTTGGGGGCAAGTAAACATATCCAGAAGGAATTGTGATGTAAAAGGCAAAGATATCAATAAAATTTATGGTTACCATTAAAAAAATTAAACTACCCAAACTTGAATTCACTACATTAAATGATATTCATAAGGTTTCCTACCGATCCACAGATGATTAGGAAAACAGCATACTAAGAAAAAAGGGTAGAAATTGGAGTTCTGGTACAAACAAGACTAGGAAAAGTGAGAGTTTGACAATTCAACATTGAGGCAAAAAGACAAAACTTAAGAGGAAATATGGAAACCATTACACAGTGCAATGATAAAAGCTTCATAATGTTGCCCCTAAATCCTTATCAAAAGGTTAAATCATGTTTGATATCTTCTGTTTAAAATGGTAGGAAGTGTAATAATGCATCTTAGACATGTGGCCTTCAAAATGGTTAACATTCTTAAAAAGTTGGTGCTTGAAAAGATAAGATAAATGACAGGGAGCAGTACATTCCCTATAAATGTCAAAGAAATAAGACCTTATTATATTTATCAGCAGCAGTTAAAATAATTACAAACAAGTCTTGCCTTTCTATGGAGTTGAGACCTCTGAAGAATTTTTACTTGTCTGTGTTGCTAAGTGTGATCTTAGAAGCTCTGAGTATCTGTGTTTCCCTCCCCTGTTCTCCTTCCCAAATCAAACAGCTATTTAGTATAGGTGTGGTCTGATTTCTTTAGTTGCTCTCTCTCTCTCTCTTTTCTAACCCCAGAGGCAACCTTACTTATTGGCTTGTTCTCATGGCCATTCACCTAGTTAACATGGACTTTCTAATCAGATTGCAACCTTATCATTTCTTATTTGTGAGTTTCTATGGAAAAGAGGGGGAAAAAACCCCAAAACTCGACCTTCCAGTAATGAATTCTCTAAAGTTAACTAGGCTTGACTTCGAATACATACACTATAGGCTGTAGTCAAAAGCTTTCCTGTTTGGGATGACCTGCCAAGGGCTCTTTTATTAGCATAGCTTTTGAAAATCTAGGGTCACTTCCATATCACAATGAAGAATAGGACTTTATTGGTGTGTGTATGTGGGGGGGGGTGTCAATTTTTTTTTTGTAAGCAGCAATGAGATTTATTAATTTTCTGTATAGAGAGATTTAGTTGCTTGAGAATGACAGATTGGACCAGGCCTAAGGGAGGAAAGATGAGTAAAAATGATCTTGGACAGTTTCCCTTTCCTGAGCTCTAGTTGTGGTTCAATTGTACTCTATAGAGTTATTGACTAAAATGGCAGGTGGAACACCCTTCTCTTCTCCTCTACCCCTACCCCATTAAAACGCTATATTAAAGGGCTTTTGAAAAGACCATTGGTTAAGTGCAAATACAGAATGAAGTGCAGAACTGTGAGTCTAAAAGCACATCAAGGTATTGAAGATAATGAATAAAGCCTGTGTTCTGTTAGTATTTGCTGGATGTGGTAGGATGATTTTGAAAATTAAAAATAGCCCTACCTAAGGCCTAACATACAAACAACCTTAAATATAGAGAAACACACTTGAGTATTCTGTACTGACCTACGTAGGTTATTCAGAGCTCTGTGATGAAAAGAAAGCTATTTAAATTCAGAAATAACTCCTTATGTAACTCTTTTCCACACTAGGCATAAGTGATTTCTTAAAGTCAAATTTGTGTCAAGATTGCTGAGAATTTTCTCATTTTTGTTTAGATATATGAAGGATCAAAATGGCAGAGGGAGAGTTTTTCATCTATATGGATGGCAAAGATTTGGCATTCTCCCGGAATGAAGGATGAGTGAATTATTTGACCCATTTTATTTTAGCCCTGACGTCAAGTAGAAAACTTCAGTGCACAGATTTTATATTCAAATAGTTATCAAACTAGCTTGCTCAAAAGCCAGTTTGGTCTTCATAGCGTGTTTGAACTGGAAGGCTTCCTTGTTTCAATACTATTCATTTGTGGGTATATTGAGCACTAAACTAGCTTCATGATGTTACAAAAACATTCTCTCTTTGAACTCTCAGTGTAAACTGAGGCCCCCAAGAGGATAAGCGACTTGTCCTAGGTCTTACAGTCAGGGAGCTACACTGGGAAATAGAAATGGGATCTCTTGGGTTTCAGCCCATTGTTCATACATGGAAGGCAAACTGTGGAGTCTATCTATGCTCTTGTTATGCATCATTCACCCTGAAAAGATTTAAAGAGATTTATGAACGATATGGAAGTCAGTGTAAATAAAAACAATAAAACATAGAATACATACAAAGGCGCTCAGCTGAGAGGCTTCTCTATAGAGGAATGGTCAGATTCTTTAGTAATGAAAGAACATAAACAACGAAACTATGCTAATATTGTCCAGAATGGAAAGGAAGTGATTGTTTTATTTCTAAATGGAGTTTTTTTCTTTCAAAAGGAAATTATCCAAAGCTGGTAGTACCATAGATTTAGATCTAGAAAGGACTTTCCAGCAAGTCCAAGTCTCATTTTATAGTGAAGACACAGACACAAGAGAGCAACACCACATGGGCAATATCTGAGGCAGGATTTGAACTTAGATCTTCCTGACTCCAAGTCAAGTGCTATCTCTTAGTATACCAAACAGCTTCCTCCATAAGGTCTGGGACATTTTTTCCACAAGTATAAACATCCCTGTTACTCTTAGTGGACCAGAGCGCATTTAGGTTTTTCACTTTTATTCTGAAGCATCATTAAGAAATATTCTACTACTTTTTATTTGTTTACTTTTATATATGTCTTCCTATGTAGAAGATAAGCACATAAAGGACTATTTAATTTTTGTCTATTGTACCTACAGTGCCTTGTACCTAGTAGGTGCTTCATAAGGGTTTGTCAAACTACAGAATAGTGATTTTTATCCTGCTAAAAATGAAACTTTTCTTTATTACTAGCACTTTGAATGAATGAAAGAAATGCATTTATTAAGTGCATATGAATTTCTCTCTTGCAATTTATAATCCCTGCCCGAAGGAGTTTACATTCTAATAGAGAGGATAACACAGGAGTGGTATTCTGAGAAGGGAGTTTTGGTGTGGTAAGTCACAAGGATGGTTAGTTGATACGTAGGGCCCAGTGGATCAACTCACCTTGTCTCTGGCTGTGTGACCCAAGACGAGCCACCTAACCTCTCACTGGTTCAAAACTATGTGTGTGTGTCTATGTCTTGTCTATCTCTCTTCTCTGTAATGGTCCCTGTTCCAACTTAAATCAATGCATTTTCCTGTTTGTTTTACCTTTGTGCAACAGGCTCTAAAATTCTAGTATGTTAACCTAAAAAAAAATTAAAGCTTTCAGAACAACAGCTTCCATTACCCTTCACCCACCAAGAAAAAAAGGAAAGGGTTGTAATGTGCGCAGTTAAACTGAGCATATAACAAGTATAACAAGTTAAACAGCCAGTTTAACAAGAGCTAAGTGTTCTAATTCAGGAGAGCTAAAGCTGACTACTGATTTCTGTGCAGTGGGATAAATCAAATCTGGCTGTTTTTGTTTAAGGAGAGGATGGGACCAAAAGGAGAGAGGTGTATTAAGAAAAGGAGTAAACACGATAGTTGAGCCTTTTTAGGGGTGTGGGGCAGTGTACTACTGGAGTGTTTGTAGTGAACCAATAACTTTGTTTTATTTTTCTGTTACAAATGTCAACCGTATTGGGATGTGTAAGCCTTTAGAGGGCCAGGAGAGGGATTCAGATAAGGATGAGAACTCACCAGTGAGTCTTTGAAGGCAAACTTAGATGACCTGCTTTTGGGGAAAATCTAGGTGATATAGCCCATCTGGGGAAATCACTAGTTAAGTCTGCATGGACTCTCATGAGGTGAGAATAAAATGAGTCTGGAACTGCCCCAGCCAACCTAGAAAGCAGCCAGTTTTCCTAGCCATTTTGTCTTAGGGAAGCCAGTGATTTTTATCTTTAGAACAGCCCCTTTGCTAACCTACAGTGTCAAGGAAGTCATGGAAAGGAAGAATCAGGCAGAAGTGCATTGAAGCTTCTTGGGAGAATTTTCCTGGCTCTTTCTTCTTGTTCCTCAGCCCAGTTCTTGAGCTCTGTTGGGGCACCTGAATCCTTCCTAGGACCAAAGTTAAACTCCTTTAAGGTCTATAGATAGAAATAACACCTCATTTTTATCCTCACAACTTGCCTAGGGTCACTCAGCTACTAAGTATCTGAGGTCAGATTTGAACTTAGGACTTTCTATGAGTCATCTTACTCTCATGATCAAGCATCAGCATGATACCTCATTTATGTGATGTGTACAAAGCACTTTCCTCATAACAACTATGTGAGGTAGGTAGTATATGCAATATTATTTACATTTTTTTTTTTTTGGAGGGGGGAAAGGCGAGGCAGTTGGGGTTAAGTGACTTGCCCAAAGTCACATAGCTAGTAAGTGTGTCAGGTGTCTGAGGCCGGATTTGAACTCAGGTCCTCCTGACTCCAGGCCCTGTGCTCTTCTCACTGCGCCACCTAGCTGCCCCTTTGACATTTTACAAATCAGGAAACTAGAGCTTAGGTTTAATGACTGTCCACAGTTACATAGTCATTGTCAAAACCAAATCCAGTGCCCTTTTTTGGTTATACCACGTTGCCCTTTGGTGCTATCAGGGATTAGTACTGGATGGTCCTAGAACTTGTAGATACAATACAAATGCAACTGTATTCAGCTGTTCATTAAAAATAAATGCTTGGCCCTCTAGAACAACCAGGCTAATAATTTTCTCTCAAATACAAAAGAGGTGTAATTGAATTACAACTACTCACAAATGGCTCTGTTGTCCTAGATGTGTCATCACTGAAAAGCCAGAATGTTCATCAAAAATATTTAATCAGTTGTTCTAGAAATTGATGTCTGTTTTTCCTTCCTCGGGACTCCCTCACCCCTGCCCCCAGATGTTGGCAATACTTCTGAATTGCTAAATAAAAGCTTTGACTGAGTCAGACTCTGAGAACAAAAAGTCCACCAACGGAAGTTCTCACAATGCACTGATGAAATTTGACAGCTAAGCGTAGAAAACATTGTGTCAGAGCATGAAGGGGAAAGGATATTACAAAACCATCAAAATGCACACTGCAGGCTTTTCTCTTATACCTTTATTCCCCTTTTCCCTTAAGGGAGGAAAATCTTTTTAGATAGAGCTGACCATCTGGAGTAGAGTTTGCAGTAAATCCATCAAAGAAAAAGAAATTTCACTATTGTTTTGTCTCTCTCTATATCTCTCTATCCCTCCTCCCTGTCCCCCCCCCCCCCATCCCCACCCCTCAACAGTAACACTTTGCTAGAGTTAACTGAGTTTCTTCACCTTCAGGAACTCACAGTTGGACTTACATCTCTTTCTTCATTCTTTAAAATGGGTGATGCTATTTCTCTTCCAAAGCCTTATTATTTCACTGTGGGGCCATAACATAATGTCTTTCTGACCGAGTAAATAATAAACTGTTATGTAGGGCTGCCTTGAGTACTCTGTTTGTATAAGAAATATTTAGTGCAACTAATGAATTAATTTTGGAAGAATGGATTACCCTGGTAAAGATGGATTTTATGTTTTTGGTAGAATCGAACTGTTTATATTTAGTCTCGTAAAATAAGAAGGTTGATTTATAGACTTGCATTAAACTATTTTATGGTCACGGCCCTAAAAGCACAAATTGTGATTTTTTTTGGTACACTAGCTGTCATAACAATAATAGTTTCTATGTAGCTTCCTAAAGTTTGTAAAATACTTTTCTAAGATAATCTCATTTTAACTGGATGACAATCTTAGCATAGCGATAGTATTGGTACTGTTGTCCCACTTTTATTGCTAAAGAAACTAAGGTTCAGAGGTTGGCTACTTGACCTTGTTTATTCAGATAGTGTCAGGGGTAGGATTTGAACAGAGGTTTTTATTAGCTAACTCAAGTTTGTCACTCTTCTTCCTAATTAAGCAGCTTTTGTATACAGTGGGTGCCATTTGGTGTTGCTTGACTAATTTCCCTTAAATCAACGAATGGAAGACGTTAGCTTAACTAGCTACTTCATGGTAATCCATATTACTTGACCTGAGGTAACTAAGGGTTTTAAATCGGTTACACACACACACACACACACACACACACACACACCCCCATGTATATATATATATATATATATATTTAAATCATGTACTATACTATATTTTTCTCCAATCATTTCACTCTCGGTTTAACAATAGGAACTAAATATTGTATTTTGAAACTCAAATCTGGAAGGGATATTAGAAATCATCTAGTCCAGCCCCTAACCTCTTGTGTCCTTTTGTGGCTCACACTATACTAGGTATATATTAACTATACAGTAAATCCTGGTTGGTTGTTTGCAGTGGAAGTGCCATTGGGCTGAGACTTGGAAACTAAAGGGCTGGGGTAATTGGGAAGGTTCTTGGTTAGTCAGGGAGTTAGATAGAGGTCTAAGTTGGGACCTAAATGAGCATGGCTAATACATAGCAAAACATGAGGCAGATTTCTATGGAGAGGGCCTTGTTGGGTGGGGCCAGCAGGAG
The DNA here is from genome assembly GCA_028646595.1 of Phalanger gymnotis. NCBI lineage: Eukaryota > Metazoa > Chordata > Mammalia > Diprotodontia > Phalangeridae > Phalanger > Phalanger gymnotis. The sequence goes on along the minus strand of CM053622.1, from coordinate 273,896,865 downwards.
CAGCAAAAAAGCTAATGGGGAGCTCTTCATCATAAGTCTGAACCTAAGCTACTTCTGCTGGGAAATTGGGGGAAAGCTTTAAAAATCTTCATCATCTCTTGATTTTCCTTTTAGAGTCATTGTTGAGAATCTGGCTCTAATTAGGTTCTTCTTTGGTACATTGGAGTCCTCTGAGACAAGGTTTTGACTCTTCCTTCCAGCCTCCCTCAGACACATGTCCTCCATCCAGCTACAACCCTTACTGCCCAACAAAACTGAGGATTAATATTTCCCTATCAGTCGATATTTGAATTCTTTAAAAGAATTTCCTCCCATCAGCCAAAGTAAAATGGTAATAATGTTTTACTAACATTGGTCACCAGGCTTACCTTCTTAATAATTTCAGCATTTTTACTTTCCTTGGTGTGAGCTCTCCCTGCATTGATACTAATCACTGTCGCTCTGTAACTTTTGGAAATGGAGAGTTGCTATGGTGGAAGATTCCATCTGTCCAGTGAGCAGCCCATTGCTGAGACACTTTGAATTTAGTTAGGCTGATGCTTAGACAATAAGCACATACTTCATCCTTCATGGGCCATATGTAAAACACTGCAGCATTGTCATAACCTTAGAGTTCAAGGTCATTTCTACAGCAAGATGAGCTTTGGAATTTGCCCAAGTCTTTGGTAAACAATTTACCAAGTGTTAATTTCCTGCTTGTTGGTTGTATCATTGTATTTTAATGAGCAGTTTGCTTTTGCTTTTTCCTCCCTGATTCTCAATGGTTTTCTGAGGCAGCATGGTATAGTTGCTGGAGTGCTGGCATTGGAGTTAGGAAGAATAACTGGATTTGTAACTCAAATCAAGTTACTTAACTTCTTTAGGACTCAAGTTTCCTCATTTGTGAAATGAAGTGGTGGGACTCCATGGCCACTAAGGACCCTCCTAGCTCTAGGTTTTTGATCACTTAGTTACATAAATAGTAAGTGGTAGAACTGAGATTCAAACTTGGGTCATGTAACTCCTAAGTTCAGTACCCTTATGCCTCTGAAATCATTCAACAAGGATTATAGTGACATATTTAGAACTAACAAATTCTCTAACTCTCTTAAAGTCTACTATCCGAAAGGTGATTTAAAAATTTTCAGTATTCCTACGGAGGGAGGAAAATAATACAAACATCAGGTTAGCTTTCTTGTCTCCCAGATAATCTAAGCTCTTTTTGCAATAATAAGGATATTTGTGCAAATCATCCCATTATGATCTTATAGACAGAAATGGAAAGAGCTTTGATCAGATTGAAGTAGTTTATTTTTCTTAAACTGAGAAGAAAATTAGAGATAGGACTAAACGTTGTTAGATTTCTCAGGGCTAAGAGTCAAGATTTAATCAAGATCTTAAAGAAGAGAAAGGAGGTAGCCTATAATGCAGGAGTATTTTGTTTTAAGTAGGAAATAGGTAAATTCTTGTTATTCTGAATTCTTGTTATTCTGTAATTTTAATAACAATAGTAATAGCTAACATTTCTATAGCTTACTATGTGCCACGCATTGTGCTAAGCACTTTGCAGTTAGAGACTAGATTTGAACTTGGGATCTTGTGACTTTGGGACCAGACTTTCTGATTTCTGTCTACTATCCCACCTAGCTGCCTGTCATGGATTGGTTTACTAGCACCATCTCTGGAAGGGAACATATCAGAGAAATATATTTCCAGAACAAAAAAATAGGCTGATCCCATAGCAAAAGTAGGGAAAGCCAGTGGATAGTTTCTGTGTGCCATTGGTAATTTACATGATACCAAGAGAACAGAAGGAAAGAGCCCCTAGCACACTGAGTAATGAACATATAACATGAGAGGACTTCAATGAAAGTAGCTAGGGGTGGGCAGGCATAGGATGCGTTGTAATCTACCGCAGGGATTTTTAGAAAAAGAAATTGAGCCACTCAGAGATGGGCCCATGTGAAGTCACAAAGTAAAGAAGGAAAAGGAACCAATCAGCTTCCAAAAGTCCGTATGTTGTCTGATATATTTTCCATTATTTTACCCACACGCATTTGGATCTGCCTTTCAGAACAGGGTCAGCACTATCCTCTCCACGTGGGCACACTTGGTGGGGACCAAAGTAATGAATTGAAATTTGTCAGTCAAGCTTTAACATAAGATGGATGGATTTTAGAATGGAGGAATACAAAAATTATCCCAGAAAGGATATTCAGCACAAAGAGTGGAGAGTAGAATTGTGACAAATAGAAAATAATTAGAACACCTTGTAAAAGTTCACTATATCCCCTCCCTAGAGAGTGTGAAATAGATGTTCTAGTTGCAATTAGTTATAAGAAAAAAACTATAAAGGAAAAGAACTATAAGGATGGATCTGGTGAAAGGGACATGATTACTTAGATTTTAAAAAAAATATCTATTTTTTAGTTTTCAACATTCACTTCTCCTCCTCTCTTTACTCCCCCCACCCCAAGATGATGGCTCTTCTTATATATTCATATTAAACATTTTCATGTTGATGACTTAATTTTGAAAAGGGTACTAGCAAATAATAAAAGTAGAAGTGAAATTATATTAGGCCTTTTTATAATAGTAGCAAGAATAGCTCACTTCATATAACCCTTAGTTTATAAAGTATTTCCTTCCCTGTGAGGTTGGTAACCTTATTTATCTCTACTTTACATACGAAGAAACTGACAGTTAGAGAGGTTAAGTGACTTGGCTTCCATCACAATGGAGCACCTAACTTTGGGATTGATGTCGGTTACTTTTTATACTAAGCCATACTTTTCCTCTTGTTGTTTATTAATTAATATTTAGGAAAAAATGGCAAAAAATTTAGGATGCCTAAAATTTTGTCAGAATGATACTGATATACAACTATATGTAGCATCTCCCACAGTCTCAATGTTGGAAGAAACTTCAGCAATTATCTCGTCTAACTTATAAGAATGAGCAGGAACTCTCTTTGGCTCCTGAATAGTGGTTATCCAATATCCTCTTGAAGACCTTTAGACATGATGAATCTCCCAATATGGCCCATTACACAAATAGTTTACTCATCTTCTAAAAAATTAGGACGGGGATGGTGCCAAAACTTTTTTTTACACATGTGAAGAAAGTTTTCAAAGATTCTTTTTAAATGATTCATTTGCTATTATTTTGGGGAGGAGGGAGGAAGAGGAATTGATTTGCCTTCTCCTTAGACTAAGTATCATTACTTTGTAAACTGTTATTTTCTGAACTACTCAGAAAAGAGGAACTCTCCTTGGTATGTTTAAACTTGTGATACTTGATACGAGCAACATTTGGAGAACAATCAAAGCATGATTTATAACTTAAAATGGGAAGACCTCAGCCAACTGAAATCTCTGCTCTCCATGCTAGTGTCTGTACATAGAACAAAGAAAATAACAACTGTAAACCTCGGTAATCATTTTAAGTTATAAAATTATAACATATAAAATTTAACTTAAAATTATACCGCAAGTCTAAAGTTAGCTTAAGTGTGTCATAGACCTTGATTTTATATAGATCCCCATTGTATTAGAAAGTCTACCTAAAGGACATGAAAATTCAACATCACTATATCATAAATGTGACCTAAAACTTAACATGCAAGCAGTAATAAATATTAATTAGATATTTAATTAATAGCAATAATGTTTGCTTTCTTAGAATGACAAAGGAATCACAACGTAGAGACGGTCTGGAGTTTTGTTTCGCAGGGCCTGAGTTCAAATCTCATTTGCATTATTTTGCCACCTTTTTGGTGTTCTTATTTTTTCCAGGCCTTAGTTTCCTTGTCTGTAAAGTGAGAAGGATGGATTAGGTGACCTCTGATCACCCTTCCAGCTCTAAGTCTTAGGATCCTATTAATTTAGGGGCGGAGGAATGAATGATTAAATAAACCCACTCTCTTAACCACATACTCTTGAGCTCGCCCTTAAAATCACTCATTCTTGTCTATCTCAGACTTTTTTTTGTGGCTAACAGGGACATACTATGGCACCAATGCCCTTGAAATGGCTCCAATTATTACAGTAAGTACGCAGTGTTTTTCAGTCGTGTCCAACTCTCTGTGACCCCATATGGGGTTTTTCCTTCTCCAACTCATTTTATAGATGAGGAACTAAAGCAAACAGGGTTAAGTGACTTGTCCAGGATTACACAACTACTAAGCGTCTGAGGTTGGATTTGAACTTACAAAGATCGGCTTCCTGACTCCAGGCCCACCACTCTTTCCATTGTGCTATCTAGCTGCCTCAGAGTACTCAGTATGTATTGACTTTTTGATGATGGTATTTTTATTGAAAAGCATTTCTAACTATGAGGATTAAACTAACATTTCAGATCTTACTTTCCTTCCTCCTCGGTTTATTTGTGGCTCCATCCAATATCAGAAAGACAAAATAAGAAATAATGTCAAAGCTATTGAAAGACTTCCCATTTCTCTCTACTGACATGGATATCATCCTAGTTCATGTCCTCTTTACCTCTCTCCTGAACTATTGCAGTAGCTTCCTAGTTGGCCTCCCTGCTTCTAATTCCTGTTAGACACATCTGCAAAAGTGATTTTTCTAAAGTGCAGATTTGACCATGTTGCTTTCCTAGTTGCCTGTAGGATCAAATATAGGTTCGTCTGTTTGGCTTTTTAAACTCCTGCAGAGCTTGACCCCCAATCTATCTTTGCAATCTAATTTTGCAGTCACTTTCCCCCCATATTCTATAGGCTGCCGATGTTGGCCTTCTTGCTACTCCTCACTCCTGAAATTCTGTCCTTGTGTCTTTTTGCACAGACTGTTTCCCATGCCTGTAATGTACTCGTGTCTCACTTCTGCCTCTTAGACTTCCTTATTTCCTTCAGAACTCTTCTCAAGTGGCAATTTCTACATAGAACCTTTCCTGATTCCCCACATGACTGTTTGGGCCTTTACTGACAACTTAACACCACAAATTACATCGACTTTGCACCATAAATTTATAAATGATCTTTGAGTATTGTGGTCCAAAAATTCATCACCCAGTGGCCAACCTTCCAGTGATGGTTCTCTCTGAACTTTAAAGTAGGTTATCTTCAAAGGCAGAGTTTTTGCCAGGGTTTTCTAGTTTGGTAGAATTTTTCAGAGGTTGGGGCTTTGCTACCTTAATATTTGAGAACTCTAAGCTACTTCAGAGCAAGACCTCAGTGGTGATCAGATTCTTCAAATAGCATACAGTGGGGCACATGACTATTGTATTTGTCTTAGTTGCTTAGCTTTTTGGTTGAGTATAACACAAGATTAATTTGAACACTGACCAATTGGTTTCAATATGTACAGCAATGTTTTTTGTCTACTGCTAGAGTCACACTAGAATTTGAATTTCCACTTCCCATTTCTTTTAAGTTCTAACAGCAACAAAATATTAGGCCCAGTATGGAAGCAAAGAAAGATAAAATAAGACTCAAAAAGAAATTTTTTAAGTTATTTACATTTTGTGGTCAATTGGTTCAGCCATTATGGAAAGTGGTTTTGGAACTACGTCCCCAAAATGATTAAATTGTGAATACTCTTGGACTCAATGATACCACTACTAGGAAAATGTCCTATATGTACAAAAATGTTTACAGCAGCTTTTTTTCCCCCTGTGGTGGCAAAGAACTGGAAACCAATGGGGAAGGCTGAACAGAGGATGGAGAAAAAAAAATGTTATGGAATACTACTGTCCTGGAAAAAGGGATGGTTTCAGTGAAACCTAGGAAGACTTGTGTGTCCTGATGTAGAATAAAGTGAACAGAATTGGGTTAAGTATTGACAAAAGTACGGCCCTGTGGATTTTAGATCTCTGCCAGACTTTTAAGTGGTAAAGATCTAGGGTAAGGAATTTGATAGAATTTTGGTAATGTTTTGGCAGAAGTGAATCTAGCATATTTTTTTTTTTTAGCTGATTTGACCCAGTAGCAGAGTAAAAAGTTGTGGGGTTATGGAGTTTTTTCCCCCACCATTTGCAGAAAAGATATAATCTGTAAGGAGGAGGACACACATGGCCAGGCTTTCATTATTCTCAACCTGTGGAACTGCACACGAAATTTTCACTCTAAAAAAAGTCCTACATTTTCATGTCCCAGAAAAATTATTTATGTGTGAGCATATGTTCCAAGAGGATTTGCAAACTCATTTTAAAATGTCGTCTAAACTTGGATGAAATAGTCTGAATGGTAGGGGAAGAGTTTTCTTTTATGAGGACAACTAGCCTTTATAGGTGGTTTTAACTAGAAACTATTCAGGTGTCTGTATCGGAAGCTAAATATATCCTTAACTTCTGACTGTATAGGGGGTGGCTCAAAAATAATGATGCAAAAAGAAAAGATACAGTGGTTTTGCATTTCTATATCACTTTCTTTTTTGAGGTTAGGACACTGAATTAAAGGATTTTTTGGTATTGGCAATTATCCCCTAGGTATCTCTTCCCTTGACTATTAATTACTTTTTGTCATTCTTTGTAGGGTGCAATAGTAAACTGCAACATACTCAATGTCTCAATTAATGTAGTCTTTCATGTCCTAAGTCTTGAATCTATTAACTCAGGATTTGTTAGTATCGAATAATTTTTAAGTATTTGAATGCCAGAATGTATTTGTCATTGTTAAAGGGTAAGAAAGACACAGTCTTTTGTTCCTGGGAAATTGTTTCTTGTAAAATGTGATTAGAATTTATTTAGTGTTCTTTGCACAGCTGTGGAGCTATCAACAGTAGGTAAAGAGGAGATACACTAACAACCTGCATAACTCCCACACAGCCTTATCCAAGTGTTAATGTAGAGCAACAATCACTTAGCCGACTTTGGCTTCCTTTTTGAGAGGCAATGGGGTATTATAATGGACAGAGCATGCACTAGACTGGGAGTCTGGAAGACCTGGCTTCAAATCCTGTCTTGGACACTTGCTTATATGTGTGACCTTGGACAAGTCATTTACTTAAACTGTTTATCTCCGTTTCCTTATCTGTAAAATGAGAAGGTTGAACTGCTGAGGTTTCTTTACAGTTCTAAATTCTTTGTAGGTTTACTTAGAGTGGGGGCAGCAAGATCTGTTGTTATATGAATTTCCTTGATGTGTTTTTAATACATTTGGTTAATGGTAGAGTTCAACAATTTATAGGCTTTAAAACTACTAAAATGTACAAACAGGCTAAAGGACTTACCCATATTGGGCAGCTAGCTGGCATAGTAGATATAGTGCCAGCCCCAGAAGTCAGAAAGACCTGAATTCAAATCTGTACTTAGACATTTACTAGCTACGTGACCATAGACAAGTCACTTATCCTTGTTTGCCTCAACTTCCTTATCTGTAAAATGAGCTGGAGAAAGAAATGGCAAATCACTCCAGTATCTCTGCCAAGAAGACCCTATATGGGGTTCCCAGGAATTGGATGGGACTGAAAAACTACTGAGAAATAATAACCACAAGGATCAGTAAATGAATCATTGAATCTTTAAAAGACTGGCATTCCCTCGTCACCAAAATATCTAGCATATGACTGATAAAGAAAGATTTTGCCTACATACTTTCCTTCCTTAGACTAAGCGGTCTGAATTGGAATTTATTTAATAGGCCATGATATGATAGGTTGAGGTTGGATTTAAGTTAGAAATTAAATAATGTACTTACTAAATAACTTCATGAAGTTTGTACATATAAAGTATCTAAGAAGTCCATGTCTGCCTCATTTGTGCAGTTGCTAATAATTTCCTGCCACTGGTCTGAAGAAGAGGTAGATGTGAAAAGTCTTCATCTTCATCTTTTTGTATGATGGTTATTAGTAGCATTTGCCCTTAGGGAAGGACCTGATGAGGGAACTTCTTGACTTTTGCATGTGCCCCACCATCTGTCATCTCTGCTTCTTCCTTTCATTACTAGATAAGAAAACCTCTTCAGAAACACACTGATACTAGTTCCACCCCTTAATTTTATACTTGACTTTTCTAATCATAATTACTTTAGTCTTTTGCTAGGCTACCACTAAATCAACGATTTATTGCAAATTAAGAAAGAAGTGACTAAGCAATGAGTTGTGTTTTTTGAAGTAAGGTGGCAAAGCTGTTCTAATGACATTGTTTCAGGGAGTAGATATTTACTAGAAATGTACTTCATTCAGTTAGAATAAGTGCCTACTAAGTGCTAGACATTAGGATTAGGACAATTAAGATTAAACAGTCCCTTCCTTTAAGGAGCTTACATCATTTTTGGTGAGATAAGAAGTGCATATATAAGTAAAAGAGAGGCTGATTGATGAGAATAAAATGTATTTTGTAGCATAAATTTGTTTTTAAATTTGAATTGACTAAGAACTATTCTTGGCTCCCATTGAAATCATCCTCACCATTCCATTTTTCCTTCCTTTAGTCCCAATTTGGAGAAAAGAAAGGCAGGATGTATTTATCTCCTACTTAACATCAAACTCTAATTTCTCATAAAATATTTAAAATGAAGACTAATTCACTAATCAGATGTTTGACTTCATAATACACATACCCTAATATTAGTCACAACTCAGTTTGGAGAGCAAAATAGAATAGTCCCTTGGTATGTTAGAAATTGAAATATGTAAACTAACCTCTTGGTTTTCCTGGTAATTTTCCAAGACCTTCAGTCTTAAAAAGAAGTCTAAAAACACAAGAAAAAAGAAATATGTCTTTCACTTTAGTCATTGGGACACTTAAGTCAGTTTTGACTTTTCTAAAATAGTACTTCCTCTAACATACTTACTGACATCTAGTTTGGTAAGAGAAGTGATACAACTGACATATACATATATATTATACAAAGTACCTTTCCTTTTAAGCAACCCTATGAAATCGTGCAAATATTGCTGCTGCCATTTCACAGATGAATAAACTGAAGCTTAGTATAGCTAGTAAATGTCACAACCAAGACTGGAATCCAGATCTCTAAATTCAGCAACCTTGGCATTCTTGTTGAACATAGTCAGACGATTCATTGTTTATTGTAGTTTTCTAATTCACAGGTTCATGATAGTAAGCAAAGCTTTCCAAAGAGGTTGATGTGATTTGTGTATTGTGTATTGGTTAGCAGATTGTTCTGCTTTAGTTAGAGGAGTAGAGAGAACTGAAGATATAATGAAAGTTCAGTGAAAGGGGAAGTGATTGATTTTGTTTCCTTTGTTGTCACTCAAACAATATCTCAGCTAAGGAAGCAGTTCATATGATGTCTGGCCCAGACTTTTTAACTCTGTCTGGAAGATTATTTTTGGCTGTAATGAGTGGTTTGGTACTTAAGTGCCCATCAATGTTATAATACCTAAAGGTTCTTCTTACTAATTGAAAATGAAGTATCTTAATGGTTTTATAATTTGTCTTCTTATTATCTTGAATATACATAAACATTCATACTTGCAAAAGTAGGTTTTAAAAATGTTGGTATTGTTATGACAATGTAATCTCCTTTCTCTCTCTCTCTCCACTCCCCCTCCCCCACCCCCAGCCTTAGAGTGGGAAAAAAAATTAGTTTTTAGTATAAGACCGAGGCAAGGACAATGATGCAGAGTAGGTGAGTCACTCATTAGGTCAAAAATATTTTTGTATGGGTCTTTGAATTCTTTTTTTCTTTTATTGTCACATTGGAATAACTGAGCATAATGGGAGACTTAAAAGATCAACCTGGCTTTCCCCTATCAATATTCCCTAGCAAGTGGGTAAACCTCTGACCCTTACTTTCTCCTGTAGGAGGCAGTATGATATGTTTTCATTGAATGTACATTGTAAAGGTAAAGTATTATAATCATACAAAGTCCTATTATAATGGTGGTAGAGCTCACAAAAAGGCTTTCATTCTGCCATTAATGGGAATTCTAGGAGACTAGAATCACAGTGAACTAACGATTTAGACTGATAACGTTAGAACTGGAGGCGACCTTAGGGATTGTACAACTCCCTCACTTTTTGCAGTAGATAAAGTTTTATATAGATTGTAGCAAAACCTTTGTCCCATACTAGGTGGCACGGTGGATAGAGCACTGGACCTGGAGTCAGTAAAACTCATCTTCATGAGTTCAAATCTGGCCTCAGACAATTACTAGCTGTGTGACCCTGGGCAAGTCACTTAACCCCGTTTGCCTCAGCTTCTTCATCTGTAAAAGGGAATAGAAAATGACTGGAGTATCTTCACCAAGAAAACTCCAAATGGGGTCATGAAGAGTCAGACATGACTGAAATGGTTGAACAACAATTCTTATAGAGAAAATGGAGAGATATGGAAAAGGTGATGAATTAGATGGATTATACTAAAGAAATGACCCAATTCAAAGAAGGGTTGTTAATATTATTATGTGAACTTGGCAGACAATCCCAAGTGGAGTACCCTAGGGATCTGTGCTTAGTTCTGTGCTATTCAACACCTTTTAACACCAGTATTTGTATAAAACCAAAGATGACATGCCCAGAGCAAGATCCAAGGAATAGTTAGAAGAGATAAGAGTGTGGTGTTCTAGAAAGCTAAAGAAAGGATGAATATTCAGATAACTACAGCTTCAGTCCAGTGGGATATTCCATTGACTTACTAAAGTATATTTAGTTTTCTTGTTGACATTTGGCAAACGAACCCCACACATCTCATTTATTTCTTTAAGGCCTATACGAAAAAACTGGTCATATAAAGAATCAAATGCCTCACAAGTGAAGGGACTATGTTGTTTTTAACTCTTGAAACTAGACAGGACTTTAATATGTTCAAGAAAGAACCTTATTCTCCATTCTTCCCCCCACCCCCCTCCTTCTGCAGTTTTAGGGTGAATTAGTAAAAAATAAGAACATCCACTTCTGGTCCTTCTGTCTTAACCTGTGGTTTTCCTAAAAAGAATTAAACAATAGGAGTGCAATTTGATTAAGATATTTAACATTTTTTGCCTTCTTATGTATAGCATATAGATAGGAAGAAAACTACTAAAAATTTGAATCTTATAAGACATGTTAACTAGGATCATTTTTTAGTAACCCAATGCTGCAACTCCTGGGGCTAGAGAAATACATTTCCACACCTAATTTGTATGTATGTGTTGATATGTATGCCTTTGTCATCAATGTTTGTATGGGTACTGTTTTCGAGTTTGTAGTTAGTCACTGTGACCTGATGTCATTTTACTAACTGAAGCTCTGTTAGGGTGCAAGGAGAAGCATTGTGAACATGACTTGTCAGTTTTTCCATTTCTTTGCACAGTGTGCTGTGGCCAAGTGTCATGTCTCTAGCAATCTGAGCTAGAGTCATATTTGCTGACTCTACATGTACTCGAGCCAGTTAAAAATTAAATCAGATTGTTATAAACCCATATCTATTTCAAGGCATATTATTTATTTAAGTAATGATTTCTGCCTTAATTATAGCTCTTTACAAGGAAAGTATATTTGTGTTTCACACTAGGAAGCCAAATTGAGCAAAGACACTTTCCGATGCTAAGGCACTAATCAAGGCCAAGCAGTTATTTGGGGGAAAAAAGGGTAAATGGATCCATAGTTCATTTGTTTGCCACTTCATTTCCTTTGAGTGGTAAAAATCTCTTTGGATGCACCTATTTTTTCTGTCACTAATGAAATCTACTGTACTGGATCTGGAATGGAAAGACTAAGTTTGACACTCTTAATTAATAGCCTGTGGTTATAGTAATTCACAAGTGAATAATGTGCAAGTTACTCCATCGCTCTGAGCCTCATAAAGTCCTCATCTTACTCCAAATTCACATTATCTTATCATCTCAATTGTTGATAACATTTTATCTATATTTTATAATCCCCCCAGTACCAAGAATGGTGCACATACTTAATCTTTATTAACACTGTTGGTGATGACAGTGTATATTAGCTAATCAGGGGCAGGGAACCAGGAGCTTTGAGGTCATATGTGGCCCTCTTGGCCTCAAGTGCAGTCCTTGTTCTGGAAAACTTGGACTGGGTCCAAAGGTCGCATCCAAGAACCTAGAAGGGCACATGGGGCCTCGAGGCTGCAGGTTCCCCACCTCTGAGCTAAACTAATGGGTGATGCATCTAAAGATGTGACAACTTAGTGTATTACTTCAAAGAGGGCAAGATTTCCATAGGCTTCATCTTTTAATTGGTATATGTTTTGAATTTCTATTCTCCCCTCCCCCCCCCAGCCTTATTAGTATATGTTTTCCTTTACTGACTTTATATTATCCAAAACTGAAGTACGTTTAAAAAAGCAGTGAACAGAAATCTACACTAGTTGACAAACTAAGTATAGTGGGAGTAGACACTCTATTTTTAATGACCTGGACTATTGTTTGACTGTAACAGGTCCTTTGTTAATTACAGGGTAGGCTGAATCTCTTCTGTTCTATTTTAGCCTAGGTATTCAAATACATGAAAATGTATTTTTGTGTGTGAGTAAGAATAAGAGAATTTCTAAAGAATCTGAGTCTTCTGGGATTGATTTTTAAAAGGAATTATGATCTATGGTACATACTAGTTTGAGGTTTTCATATAGAGGACTATTTTTAAAGCATGGAGCAGTTTTTGAACAGCTGTATGCTATATCTAAGATGGCTGCTGTTGCCATTTTAGGCTTCTGGATTCAATATTTCATGTTTGCTTTAACTGGAAGAGATGGCACAACCAGGGCTTACTGCTAACTTGAAAATCAAATATTTGTGCCATTTTCCTTTAAGACTGACAGCTTAGCTTCATTGGCACTTGGACCTCAGCTTTTTTACCAAGCTGACTGGTCAGTCAGTAGCTGTGTAACTGAGCTGTTTACCTTTGAAACTAAAGCCTCCTTTGGTTTCCTCACTCTAAAAAAGGAATCTCTTTTTATTTTTCTGTTGCAGAACTCCAAAGATGGGAGGCAAGCTCAGCAAGAAGAAGAAGGGGTACAACGTTAATGATGAGAAAGCCAAGGATAAAGACAAGAAGGCTGAAGGAGCCGGTGCAGAGGAAGAAGAAACTCCCAAGGAGAATGATGAGGCCCAGACAGTAGCAGAGACCACAGATGTGAAGGAAGGCAAAGAGGAGAAGGCCGATAAAGATTCCCAGGTCACTGCTAACAAGACTGAAGATAAGGAAGTGGAGAAGGATGCAGCGGCTGGCAAAGAAGAGGCTCC
>CM053622.1:273833666-273874339 GCA_028646595.1 Phalanger gymnotis | reverse complement strand
GAGGGGAAGAGAAGTTGAGAGAAAGAGAGAGAGAGAGAGAGAGAGAGAGAGAGAGAGAGAGAGAGAGAGAGAGAGAGAGAGAGAGAGAGAGAGAGAGAGAGAGAGAGAGAGAGAGAGAGAGAGAGAGAGAGAGAGAGAGAGAGAGAGAGAACCTAGTATGTGTCAGGCATACAGAGGGGATGCAGAGAAAGGAAAAAAAAGCCGTCCATGCTGACAAGGAGTTCAGAGACTAAGGAGGGAAACCACATGCATAAGTAAGTACAAATAATATAGTGAAAGGATAATTGGAGAGAAAGTGTAGTACATGTTTGGGAAAAAGAAGAGCCCCACCAATCTTCATAGTACTGGAGCACAGAGTGTATGGAAGGAGAATAAAATGAGGTAACATTAGAAAGGTAGAATAAATAGCTTTAAAGCATGGAAGGTTTAAATGCCAGGCATGAATTTCTTTTTTTATTTTGGGGGACAATAAGGAATACCTGAATATTTTTGAGCAGAAGTGGGTTTTGATTATATATATTCATAAGGAAGATGAATATGGAAGGTAGATTGGAGAAGAAAGAGAGTAGAGGTGGGAAAATCTGTTACAAAGTTTCTGAACTAAATCCAGGCGGATGTTACTGAAGCATTGTATTACCTTATTGATGGTGGGAAAAAAGAGAAGTGCGTGGAAGTGAGAGATGAGTCAGACAAAATAAGGGTCCAAGATGATGTATTATAGCATCTGTTTGTAGTGGGTGATGTTAGGTTGACTTCATTTTCTACAGCAGTGCTTAGCAGCTGGAAAACAAAAACAGAAATGAATGGTGGGGATCACCAAGATAAGGATTAACCATTGGGAATGGCAGAAGGTCAAGATAGGGTGCAGGTGACTTTGTAGCAATAGCTAATTAAATATTAAAGTGGAGCTCAGAGGTCAAGGCTGTGTATGGAAATCAGCAAACTGAGAGGGGGAGATCAACTGGGGGAAAAAAAGCTGAGTCAAGGGAGCAGGAGTCATTATAAGGGCAAAGAGTAGGTTTAGTGTAAGTGAGAGGATGGGAGAAATGAAAGGGTAGGGGAGTGGATAGTGAAAGACTGGAATTTCAAATTCTCGGGGACATAATTCCCTGCGAGGGTATGAGGTGGACAAGGGGGAGGAATTTGGAGGTGGGAGAGTTGAGGGATTGTGTAGTGAAATTGTTAGAGGGGTTAATCAACGCAAATATGAATTCCTCAATAATTTATTTCCCTAGGGGATGAGGTAGAGATGAAGACTACAAATCACTGATGAATTTTGGAGAGTTAGATGATGACAGCAAGGATGAGAAGTGGATGCTATAAATTGATTTCATGGAATTAGTTTCTAATTAGTTCCTTTTCTTTTCCTACTTTTATCTGGTTGTTTAATTCTTCCTCTTGGTTAGTCAAGTAGATTCTCCCTCTTCAGCTAGTCCTATTTCATTTTTTGTGCTCCTCTTCAGAGAAAATTTTCTCTCCTTCAATCTCTTCATTCATTCTCTCTTTCTGACTGCTCTAGACATCTGTCTTTACTTCATGGCCCCCATTACTTACTTAGTTCCTCTCTATTTTCTTCATTCTTCATGGAATCAAAACTTTCTATGTTACCTACTCTGATCTCTGCATGGAATCCATTTCAAAAGGAATAGAAGGATTGATGGTGGTAGAGGAATGGTCTGGATGAGGCAATGGAGAGTAAAGAGAATGGCAATGCTTCCTCTAGGGGCCTGTGAGTCAGGGGGAATGAAAGAGTGGGTTACTTATAGAGAGGAATCCTATCTATTTCCCCTGTGCAACATCTCTCAAATATACCGCCTTCTCTCCTGGCCCTTATCACTTCAAACCTTGGTTATTGCAATAGCCTGTTGGTGGGTCTGTCTGCCTCAAGTCTCTCCCCACTCCAATCCATCCTCCATTCAAGCAAGTAAAGTGACTTTCCTAAAATGCAGGTCCAATCACGTGACTACCACCACTCTACCCACACACTCAATAAACTCCACTGGCTTCATTTTGCCAAACAATTACTCCCTTTAGCCTTTAAAGCCCTTCATAATTCAGCCCCCTTATATTTCTAGTCTACTTACAAGTCACTTCGCAACACAAACTCCTCAATCCAGTGACACTGACTTCCTGGCTGTCCCACAAACAAGAAACATCAGTCTCTTGGCTCAGACTATTCTCTCTGGATAAAGCACTGGAACACTCTCCCTCTTTTACTGACTACTGACCTCCCTGGCTTTCTTTAAGTCCAAACTAAATCTCACCTTTTACAGGAAGCCTTCCTTAACCCCTCTTAATTTTAGTGCTTTCCCTCTGTTAATTATTTCCTATTTATTCTATATATAGCCAGCACTTAGCACAGTGCCTGGTAAATAGTAGGCATATAATAAATGCTTACTGATTAAGCGATGAATGTGTTATCCTCGGGTTTCAGTACAAGGGAGGAAGTGAAAGGAATCATGGTTGCAAAGTTCAAGGATATAAGAAAGCTTTTTGTAAATTGAGAGTGAGATTCAAAGGACTGAGTGAATTGTTCTAAAATGTGGATAAACCAGGTTGGAATGAATCTAGGAAGGAGAAAGGCTGATTGATATCAGTGTTATAGTTCCAGTGGAAGTAGTATGGGGATGCAGTTTACAAAGGAATTAATCTCAAATAGTAGGGTTTCAGGTGAGCATGCATTGGAGTTCCTAGCACCCCGTCCCTGCCTCAAACCAAAGAATATAGAGACATTACATACTCTACTTATTCATGAGGACAACACTGTACCCAGAACAATGTAGTCACATTCTCATCACTAAATTAAGAACAAAATAACCTTTTATATTTACCAAAGAGAGATGGAATCCCTTATTGTACGTCTCTAAACAGTGAAGTTCTTTAATAGATGCACACAGACGACTGGATGTAGCATGGAATTTTCAACCATCTTTATAACTGTGCGCCAATTGACTGGGAAACTAATTTAACACTTAAGACATATAAAAATATTGTTTGATTTAGCTACGATGAAAACTAATATGCATTAATATTGCTAAATACTTTTTAGACAAAGAATTCTATTATCTGGGACCTCTCTTGGTACTACGAGTAGGTCAATTTCTCTTTTAGATAAGGTGTTGTTTTCTCTAACTGTTTAGGTTATAGTGTACTCTACTCTCAAACCTCTTTTCCTTTGTCCTGTTGATATCACTCCTTTACGAACCTTAATTCTGGATTACTCTTACCACCTTCCTTCTCATCTTTTTTTTTTTTAAATCATGTAGTTTTTATTTGATATTTTTTAGTTTTCAGCATTGATTTCCACAAGATTTTGAGTTACAAATTTCCTCCCCATGTCTACCCTCCCCTGCACTCCAAGATGGCATATATTCTGATTGCCCCATTCCCCAGTCAGCCCTCTCTTCTATCACCTTCCTTTCTCCTCCCCCCATCTCTTTCCCCCTTACTTTCTTATAGGGCAAGATAGATTTCTATGCCCCATTGCCTGTATATCTTATTTCCCTGTTGCATGTAAAAATAACCTTTTTTTTTGAGCATTTGCTTTTAAAATTTTGAGTTCCAAATTCTCTCTGCTCTTCCTTCCTCAGCCACTCTCCCTAAGAAGGCAAGCAATTCAACACAGGCCACACATGTATCATTATGCAAAACACCCCCATAAATAGTCATGTTGTGAAAGACTAACTGTGTTTCCCTCCCTCCTATCCTGTCCCCCTTTATTCAGTTTTCTCCCTTGACCCTGTCCCTTTTCAAAAGTGTTTGCTTTCGATTACTTCTTCCTCCTATCTGCCCTCCCTTCCATCGTCCCCCTTTTTTATTCCCTTCCCGCTACTTTTATGTGAGGTAAGATACCCAATTGAGTGTGTATGTTATTCTCTCCTCAAGTCAAATCCGATGAGAGCAAGATTCACTCATTGCCCCTCACTTGCCTCCTCTTCCCTTCCAATGAACTGCTTTTTCTTGCCACTTTTATGTGAGATAATTTACCCCATTCTATCTCTCCCTTTCTCCCTCTCTCAATATATTCCTCTCTCATCCCTTAATTTGATTTTATTTTTTAAGATATCATTCCTTCATATTCAACTCATCCTGTGCCCTCCTCTGTCTATGTATATGTATATTCCCTTCAACTACCCAAATACTGAGAAAGGTCTCATGAATTACACATATCATCTTTCCATGTAGGAATGTAAGCAAAACAGTTCAACTTCAGTAAGTCCCTTATGATTTCTCTTCCTTGTTTACCTTTTCATCCTTCTCTTGATTCTTGTGTTTGAAAGTCAAATTTTCTATTCAGCTCTGGTCTTTTCACTGAGAAAGCTTGAAAGTCCTCTATTTTGTTGAAAATTCATATTTTGCCTTGGAGCATGATACTCAGTTTTGCTGGGTAGGTGATTCTTGGTTTTAATCTTAGCTCCATTGACCTCTGGAAAATCATATTCCAAGCCCTTTGATCCATTAATGTAGAAGCTGCTAGATCTTGAGTTATTCTGATTGTGTTTCCACAATACTCAAATTGTTTCTTTCTGGCTGCTTGCAGTGTTTTCTCCTTGACCTGGGAACTCTGGAATTTGGTGACGATATTCCTAGGAGTTTTCTTTTTGGGGTCTTTTGAAGAGGTGATTGGTGGGTTCTTTCAATTTCTATTTTACCCTCTAGCTCTAGAATATTAGGACAGTTTTCTGTGATAATTTCTTGACAGATGATGTCTAGGCTTTTTTTTTTTTTTTGATTAGGGCTTTCAGGTAGTCCAATAATTTTTAAATTATCTCTCTTGGATCTATTCTCCAGGTCAGTGGTTTTTCCAATGAGATATTTCATATCGTCTTCCATTTTTTCATTCCTTTGGTTCTGCTTTATAATATCTTGATTTCTCATAAAGTCGCTAGCTTCTACTTGCTCCAATCTAATTTTTATTGAAGTTTTTTCTTCAGTGGTCTTTTGGACCTCTTTTTACATTTGGCAAATTCTGGCTTTCAAGGCATTCTTCTCCTCATTGGCTTTGTGGAGCTCTTTTTCCATTTGAGTTAGTCTATTTTTTAAGGTGTTATTTTCTTCAGTATTTTTTTGGGTCTCCTTTATCAAGTCATTGACTTGTTTTTCATGGTTTTCTCACATCATTCTCATTTCTCTTCCCAATTTTTCCTCTACTTCTCTAACTTTCTTTCCCAAATCCTTTTTGAGCTCTTCCATGGCCTGAGACCAGTTCATGTTTTCCTTGGATGCTTTTGTTGTAGGCTCTTTGACTTTGTTGACTTCCTCTGGCTGTATGTTTTGGTGTTCTTTGTCACCAAAAAAAAGGTTCCAAAGTCTGATTCTGAATCTGGGTGCGTTTTTGCTGCCTGGCCATGTTCCCAGCCAACTACTTGACCTTTGAGCTTTTTGTTGGGTACTACTGCTTGTAGAGTAGAGAGTACTTTGTCCTGAGCTTCAGGGGCTTTGTGCTGCTGTTTTCAGAGCTATTTCTACACAGCAAGCTCTGCCACACCAGCACTCCTCCTCCTCCAAGCACTGCCAACCCAGACTGCAACTCAGATCCAAGCAGGTTCTGCATTCCTGCTCTGATCCTCCAATTAATTCCTCTCATAGGGTGGGCCTGTGGCCAGAAGCAACTGCAGCTGGAAGCAGCCTCAGAGCTGCACCACCTCTGCCACCCCCGCGGCGGTGGCCGACCACCTACTCCTTTCACTCTGTTCTAGCAGTTCTATTCACTAACCTTCTCTGTTGTCTTTGGTGTTTGTGGGTTGAGAAGTCTGGTAACTGCCACAGCTCACTGATTCAGGGAGCTAGGGCATGCTCTGCCCGGCTCCCAGTCTGGTTGGTTCTGGCGCAGCCACAATGGGCTCTGCTCTGCTCTGCACCCAGCTCCGTGTGATAGACCCTTCCCTGTGACAATACAGACTGTCCTGGGCTGGAGCCCTGCTTCTCTTTGCTTTTTCATGAGTTCTACAGCTCTAGAATTTGTTCAGAGCCATTTTTTTATAGGTGTTTGGAGGGACCTGGAGGGGAGCTTATGCAAGTCCCTGCTTTCCAGCCACCATCTTGACTCCACCCCCTTCTTTTCTTTTACTGCTGAGCAGAGCTAGAAGAAACTTTGTAATCTGTCAAACTCTGAAAACAAATGACCAAAGAGTCACAGAGGTTATTGTACCAACTGTTAACTCTAAAAAAAAAAAACAAAAAACAAAACCAAAGAGCTGGTAGAGGGCATAGGCAAAAAGCCTTCTGTATTCTGTTGGAGGAGGGAAACTGGACATATATGCTTGGTCATAAAGCAGACCCAAGGCAGCTAGGCTAAGCCTTGATACATATAGTCATGGTTAGATGAAGAGCTAGGCAGTGAGGTGGAGCCATGCTTACTACTCTCCCGGTTTTCATCAGACAATGCTCTTTCTTAGTTCTCCTCCTACCTGTCTGACTATTCTTCCTCAGGCTTCTTTGGTGGTTTACTGTCCATATCATATTTCCTAACTGTAGATGTGCCCCAATGTCCTTGTCCTGGTCCTCTTTTCTTTCTATAATCTCTCATGTGGTGACATTATCATGTCCCATGAATATAATGAACATTTCTGTGCATACGACTCCCAAATACCTAAACCAAGCACTAATATCTTTCCTGAATCTCAGTTTTATATCTCTAACTACCTAGTGGATATTTCAAGTGGATGTTTTACAGACATCTTATGAACATGTCCAAATCTTATTTTCACCCTCAAGCCTATTCATCTTTTGAACCTTCTGATTTCTGTTGAGGGTGCCAGCATCTTTGAAGTCACTCAGGTTTTCAATCTGGTTTTAAACAGGACTTTTCACTCTCTCTCACTACACATATTCAATTGGTTGTCAAATCTTGTTTCTACTCCACAACATTTCTCCCATCCATCTTCTTCTTTCTATTCACCTGGCCACAAAACTACTTTAGTTCCTTATCATCACCAGCTGTAGCCTCTAATTGGTCTCCATGACTCAACTCTCTCTTCTGCCCAAGTGGTCCTCCATGCAGCTGTCAAAATGATTTTCCTGAAATGCAGGTCTGACTGAATGACCAATAAGAATAGAAGATCTTCCATCTTATAGTGTAAGCCCAGCTTTTCTTCCTTCCCTGCACTCCCATCCCTTAGCTCCTGCAAGATCTTTAAACTCTCTGGCTTGGAATAAAGAATCAGACATTCCTTTCTGGCTAGGAGACTGAGAAGCTCCTCTCTGAGAATATACCTCTCCAACATTCCTCTCTGACTGATAGGCCTGAACAAAAGATAGAATACACTCTTGCACAAAGGACAGTAAATGTTTCTGAAGCTGCTTTTTGAGGACCAAACCAGTTCTCACAAAGCAAAATGGCTGACGGGATCTTTCCCTCCCAAGGGGAGTGGCTACCCTCTCTGGGGAAGAGCATCTGGGACAGTTAGCAGTGAGTCTCCTGTCTCTGGAGGGAAGAAACTTTTTTGTTTAGGTCCTTATAAAATTCACCAGGTGGGACAGACTCATTGAGATCTCACCCATGGGGAGGACGCTTTGCCTGGGACCACTTTCCTTTCCAGGGCCTTGATCGAGCTGAGTTGTGTAAAAGAGGATCTCCTCAGCTTTGAGACGATCAAGTGCTGGAGTTCCTCTGGGAGGTGATGAATCTGTGTCGTCTGTGTCTTTGTCTTTGTTATGTCAACTGTGTTTGTTAGAGTATTTCCCCTGTCTTTCAATAAAAACAATGTTCTATCGGGAGTATGCTTTAGTGCCAGTGCAAATCCGAACCCGAACCTGACTTAGCTTAATCAACACTGACCATGCCACTTTTCTACTCAATAAATTCTAGTGGTACCCAATTACTTTTAAGATCAAGTATATGCTCTCCTA
The DNA here is from genome assembly GCA_028646595.1 of Phalanger gymnotis. Taxonomy (NCBI): domain Eukaryota; kingdom Metazoa; phylum Chordata; class Mammalia; order Diprotodontia; family Phalangeridae; genus Phalanger; species Phalanger gymnotis. The sequence continues at coordinate 273,866,488 of CM053622.1, read as the reverse complement.
TTTGACTTTTAAAGCCCTTCACAACCTGGTTCCAAACCTTGTTATACACAACTCTTCTTCCTCCACTCTATGGTCCACCTAAAGTGTCCTTCTTGCTGTGGTTTACACACAGTTCTCCTCCCATTCCCATGTCTTTGAAGTGGCTACCCCTCACTCCTGGAATGTACTCCCACCTCACCTCTTTGCTTCTTAGAATCCTTTATTTCCTTCAAGATTCTGCTCCAACCCTGGAGGAGAGAGGGAGGCTGATGACTTTGTACAGCTCTATCTCACTTAAACCCAATTCACTGGAAAGTAAAGACGTCACGCTTGTGATGTCATCTGCCCTCTTCCAGAACAAAGGACAAACAACAACAGCAACCTCCCACATGAACTCTTTCTTGATTCCACCCTTGGCAGTTGGTGCTCCCCACCCCAAAATGTATCTTATATTTATTTCGTATGTACTAATTTATGCATATATTCTCTTTCTGGATAGAATGGGAGCTCCTTAAGGGCAGCCAAGGACTGTTTCTTTTTGGCCTTCATATTCCCAGTACTTAACATAGTGCATGATACAAAGGCTTATTAGTTGCTCCATATTTGGAATCATGCTATACATTGATTGGAAAAGCTATCTCCCTTTCCCCTTTACCCCAGACCCACAGATGGAAACTACTATATTTAGAAGAATCCCCCAAAGCACCTAATAGTTATTAAATAGCTTTATCTTTGTCAAACAGGGAAAGAAGAGCTTATGTTCTAAGGTCATAGTTAGATCTGTCAGGAAGTTACTAAATAGACAGATAATAAGATTATTTTGGCAGGGCCCCAATAACAAACTTTAACATAGATGTCATCTTTTCCTTCTGATATAATGAATGATATTTTGGTATAAGTGTAATGAAAGCATCTGTGACTCTTTCATGGGTTTTATTTTCTTTAGCAATGATGTTTTCCCTTTCTCAGGAAGAAAAAAAATCAGAATTATATTATATTTTTATGCCCGCTCATTTTCATTTGCAGGTAAAAAGGTCCTGTATCCCTTCCATCTTCAGTATCTATCAACGAGAAAATTCTATTTTTTTCTTCATTTATGTAAAATTGGGGCTTTAAATTAAACAGAAAGACCACAATGTTCAATTTAAAAGCGGTTAACATTTTTTTCTTTGCTTTGATTTAGTAGATGGTATTTTGTCAATGTTAATAATTAATATTGTTCTTTTTCAAAAAACTTTCACATTTATCAATGGTCTATCCACCTAGTCCAATTTTAGAGGGAAAACCTTGCTACTGCCATGCTAATTATCCAACTTGAGGTCTCCTATCTTAAAATTTTGGTTTTAGAAAGAATTTTTGGTAGAATCAATGCCCCAGATAATTTGCCAAGTTAAGTTTTGAATCCAGTCACCCTGGATCCTTTATGATGGCAACTATCCTGTTTCTAGTGTTCATGTCTGTCTAAGCTCCCTCTATCACATTCATGTCTACCTCAGACCTTTCTAAACATCATCGCTAAGGATTCCCCAGTAGATCTCTTTCCCCCTTTGCATCTTAGCCTCAGGAAGTATGTATAAGACTTAAGTCAACCTACCTTCCAGATTAATCACACTTGTGAGATCTAGTTATTAATTAGCAAGTTGTTCCATAATGTTCTTTCTAATTTTTCAAATGTATCATAGTTTATAACTTCATTCAGAAGGAGGAATGAATAGAGGATATTAATAGAGTAATAAATGGCCTTTATTTTATTATTGTAATTAGAGAAGGAAATAGTAAACCACTCCAGTATCTTTGTCAAGGAAACCCCGAATGGGGTCACAAAGAGTTGGACATGATTGAAATGACTGAACAACAATTAGCACCATTCTAGACACATTCTCATCATTCAGTTAAAAATAGTATACCTTTTTATGTTTGCCAAAGAAAATGGAAACATCGTCCTGAAATTTAACAATTAAAAGATTTATTTAATCCCCTATGAATTGAAAGCTGAATAAGAAAATTACTTAGTTCAGCCAATTTTCCTTTGGGTCTGATGTAGAAAGCTGCATCAGGAAGCAGAACTCCAGGAATCTACATCACAAGCAAAACATTTAACAGAAGCAGTAAGTTAAACAAACAAACTAACCAAACAAAACTTAAAGGGAACACCAGTGTTTGACAGTGGTTAAATTGGAGAGTGGCTACCCTCTATTCCCAAATTCTATTTTTTGGAAAAGGTAGCTGTTGATGAATGATCATCATGCCTCTATGCCCAATTAAGATGGAACAATAAAAGAATGGACTTAAATTTGAGCAAGACAGATTGGGTTTGATGTAAGGAAAATATAACTTTTTGTAGAATCATGAAACCCTAGCATGGGTTACACTGAATGCTATGGAGGGTATTCCTGGAGACCTTTAAGACTAGTATAGCTAGGTTGCATAATGGACAGTGCTGTACTCAAGTCGGGAAGACCTGCATCAGACGCTTGGTAACTGTGTGACTTTGGACAAATTCCTTAGTTTGTCTCATTCTGTTTCCTCATCTATAAAATGGGTACAATATCTACCTTGGAGAGTTAGTGTGAAGATAAATTAGATAACATGTAAAGTACTTTGCCAATCTTAAAGTGCTATATAAATGCTAGCCATAAGTATTATCAGAATAGCCACGCATATTTAGCATGGATCATTTTCATAGTTGCCTACTTGAAGACAGAGAGAAGGCTGAACCAGCAGATCTTTTAAGGTCCCTTCCAACTCAAGGATTCCAGTCCCCAGTAATTCTAATCAGCACTTTCAGATGCTTTCTTGACCTCCTTTTAAGTAGCAAGGGAAATTCAAATAACTACGGCAGCATTGCACAATTTCAATTCAGTAAGAGATGGGTTGAAATCCCCTCTCATAGCCATACTAGTCATGTGACCCTGGCCAAATTACTCAATTTCTTTTTGGCCTCGGCTTCCTCATCTGCAAAATGGGGATAAGAAGAATGACTACCCTAACAGCAGAGCTATTGTAAGAATCTAATGAGGTAAGGTAAGTGAAATGTTCTGCAGACTGCAAAAATACTCCATAAATGTCAATTATTATTGTTATTATTGTTAATCGTTTCAGAATAGTTCTGCTGCTTTGTGTGTTATCACATGCAGTTATTTTTAGCATTAGACCTATGTGTAAGAGATTAGCAGTAGGATTGTTAGAATGAAGAGAGAAAAGGGGAAACTATAGAATGCCTGCACCTCAGTTCTGGACTTGTTTTGAATCTAGCTTCAGACACCTAGTTATCTGTGATACCCAGTGTTAATGTGTATAAAAAGGTTTGTAGCTATTAAAGCACTACAGAAGTGGCAGCTATTGTTTTGGGGCTCTTCCTTTTTTATACTCCTCAATGCTGAATGACTGAGTGTAATGCATGGGATGGTGCAATATCGAGCATTTTGGAGAGCACTTTAAGATCTTCAAAGTTGCTTTAATTATGTTAACTCATTTGATCCTTGCAACAACTTTGTAAAGTAAGTGCTATTAGTATCCCCATTTTACAGATGGAGAAACTGAGAAAGGAAGAAATTTTTGTGACTTCCCCAGGGTCACACAACCAAGTAAGGGTCTAAGGCAGGAGTTGAACTTAGGTCTTCCTGACTCCAGGTCCAGCATTCTGACCACTGTGCTAGCCGACTGCCTCAAAGCATCATCAGAGAGCTAGAATGAACCTTAGAGGTCATTTAGTCCAATCCTTTCATTTAATAGATGAGGAAACTGAAGTCTTAAAAGGGGAAGATACTTGTTCAAGGTCATAACATGTATTTTAGACAAACTACCAGTCAGATGATAGGAACAGAACCAGTCAGATAATATGACCTAGATTAGATGAATGATATTGTCCAGTTGATACCAGCTTATTTAAATTAAATTTTAAGTTGACCCTATCATGTATGTATGTATGTATGTATGTATCTATAGTGATTTACAAAACTTAAATCTCTGTATGAATTCTAGCAGTAGTAGAAGTCATCATCGTCGTCATAATATTATTATTACTACCATGTGTGGCACATTGGGAAGAATGTTGGATTTGAATGTGAATCCTGACTTTGTCACTAACAGTGTGACCTTGTCAAGTCACTCCTTCCTCCTCTTATCTTTGGACCTTGATTTTCTCATCCATAAAATGAGCGGATTGACAAGTCAACCTCTTAAGTTTCCTTGTAGCTCTAAATCTTTGAATATAGGATATAAACTATCTGTGTCATCATCCATATCAACTCATTAGGAACTACTTCTTTTCTTCATCCAAGATCTTATGGGACGGGATCTGAGGACCCCTCCCCACCTTGTGGGACTTTAGATTGGTGCTAAGGGGCTAGAACTTTGCCACTACTCTACGAAAGTAGGAATATAAGGGTCAAGAAAACCTCTCTCTGAAACAACAGGATTTCTAATCCCTCTCCCCTACCCTCTATTTCATACTGTTGACCAATGTTATCTCTAGCCTTCTTTATTTTTTAACCTCCTTCTCCAACTGAAGCAACCCTCTTTGACTTAAAGAATGTTTTAGTATCACAGAATCATAGCATTTGGGCTCTGGGAGTGATCAGAGGCATCATTTAGTCCAAATGAATATCCAATGAGAAAATTAAGGCCCACAAGAAGTCAAGAGCCTTGCCCAATGTCACACTGTTGGAGTTGGGACCACAGTCTATGGCCTTTCTATTAGACAAGCACTCCCTCTCTTGTTCTGTGTTCTGGTAAAACCATGATTTTAAATACCTGATGACAGATCCAGCAAGATGCAACTCAAGTTAAGACTTGTTTTTGAGAGTCTTTTGCAAGACTAGAGCTGGTTTTTGGATTACAGATCTTGCCATTTGGAAAGCATTCATACACAAACACCTGGTAGTCTGGGAGCGCTGCCAGGTGAATTGATGCAGGTCTCCTTTTTGGGAAGGGAAAAGCCTTCGTTTCAGTGTTCCGGACAGGAAAATGACACCTGTAGGAAGAGTTCAGGAAGCTTGGGCTTAAGGAAAATCCTTACCATTCTTAAATGAGTGAATTTCATTGTGCTTTTGATTATACAATTGATAAGGTGGGAGGCCTTAGTCAGAAGAAATATATTTCCTAAGCAATAGTAGGAAATTGAAATGATACCTTCGGAGAAAAGGAGGCATGATTGAAGCATTTATTTAACTTCATATCCTTTACTTTATCGGGGAAAGAAAAGGTTCCTTACTCATGAGAAGAAGTTACTTTAAATTCTCTAAATTCCAAAAGAGATGTGTCATTGGCCAGAAGAATATGTACATTGATAGACAAGTGTTTCCTGAGAAACTCTCTTGGACTACTTAATTATATGCTTAACAGAAACAATCTGTGTTGGTGAAAGTTCCAACATGGCTTGGAGCTTTCAGCGATTCAGGCTATGTCCATGCAGCACAAGCATTTAAAAGACAATTCTTTTTTTCCCCATGCACTGCCACATAAATGGTTTAACTAGCTTTTTCACCACATCGACCTCTCTGTCATGTTGATGGAGGCTTACAGAGGAAAGGACAGAATATTTGGAATATTTTTGCAAAACTTTGCAACTACTCCTTCCTTTCCTTCAGCAATATTGTAATGTCTGGGGAAGCTCCTTGCTCCTGGGGACTTCTATGTATTACATTACAAACTATTGCTACTTGTTTGGAAGCCATGCCTATGCACATGTGGGGTGGTTTGGTAGGATTGTCAAATAGACGAAGGCTGTCTTTGGCTCCTCTTTCCACAATGGTCTGTGGGCCCTCATCTCCCTAACCCCAGGCAACCATTGTGGCATCCATTCAGGCTTACATTAATAAATAAAAACTCACATTTATATATCATTTGGTGGTTTTCAAAGCAACTTTGTTCATAATAACCCTTCCTCATGTGGTATTCCATGCTATAAACTATTCCCTCTATCTTTTCCTGATCAAAATTATATCCTCTCAATGCTTTCTATTCTCAACTAGCCAGGAAGAAATCAATCTGATTAATTCACTCAAATTTAGGTTTTAATGTTTGACCACTTCCAGAGATATTTGCATTTTTAAAGAGAATACTTATTAGCCAAAAGCAATAGCTAGAAATTTAGAGGTGGAAAGGCCCTTAGAGATCAGGTTTTTAATCCTTTTGGCGTCATGGACCCCTTTGGCAGACTGGTGAAGCTTCTTAAAATATAAAATATATTGGCTTTTAAAAGAAACTAATGATATTGAATACGGTTATCAAAATATTAAAAAAAACCAAGTTCATGGACTGACTACAAGTTAAAAGCCCTTGATCTAGTATAAATCTCTAATTTTACAGAGGATGCCCTCGGCAAGCATTTATTAAGGGCTTACTCTGGGTCAGGCACTGAAAGGAGACTGGGCATACAAAGAAAGGAAGAACAATCCTAGATCAAAGCATACTATTTTCTTTCTTTTTTGTTTTTGTTTATTCTTTCTCGTAATTTTCCCCCTTTGGTTCTAATTCTCTTTTACAACATGACTAATGTGGAAAGATTTTTAATATGATTGTACCTGTATAGCCTATATTAGATTGCATGCCATCTTGGGGAGGGGGGAGTGAAGAGAGAGGTAGGAAATTTAGAATTCCGAATCTTATAGAAGTGAATGTTGAAAACTAAAAACAAACAAATAAATAAATTAAAACAAAAACAAATCATGTAGCTAATGAAGAAGCCTTTCCTGCATATACAATCAATAGATATGTTTTGATTAACTGGTCATAGCCTGGATTTACTAGATCTTTGAAAATGATATTTCTTAGGATCTCCCACGGCCCCAAGTATAATGCTAGACTCTGTAGTGAAGATTCAGTAAAGGTTTACTGAATGAATAACTGGGGTGGGTCAGCAATGGATAGAGTATCAGGTCTGGTGTCATCTTCCTGAGTTCAAATTTGACCTCAGACACTTACTAGCTGTGTGATCCTGGGCAAGTCACTTAACCCTGTTTACCTCAGTCTTCTCATCTGAAAAATGAGCTGGAGAAAGAAATGGCAAACCGCTCCAGTATCTCTGCCAAGAAAACCTCAAATGGAGTCATGAAGAGCTGGACATAACCAAAACAATTCGACAACAACAAAAAAAGAACTAAGGAAATTATCTGGCTCATTCAGACAGACATCCTACATTTGCCACAAATACTCAATCCCTGAAGATGATGATCCTAAGTCTACATTATACAAAGGGAGGCCAGGGTCTGCAATAATAAAAACTTGAATGGATTTGGAAATTGCTCCATGAAGGTGTTTCTCCAGGAGGCCAAAATGATCCATTGAGAAGTGAGATGTTGGCTGGGATCATAGTGAAAACTTCAGCTTGATTCGGATCTTCCGTGTCCCAGAAGCTATATCACTCTGGAAGATACTTCAGCTTCCTCTGATTGGTCAGTTCCACCTAGAACCATCATTTCAAGGAATTGGCCAAGCCAGCCATGTTTTCCTTCCAGACTGTTTGGGTACCTTCCTTGTTCCCCTTACTCTCTTATGATCTTTTTGAGGTATTCTCTTCTCTCTTTAGAATATAAGTTCTTCGATGTCTAGAACTTTCTTTTTGCTTGTATTTACAATCTCTGGTCTAGAATAATTAACTCTTAATAAATGCTTATTGACTTGACCACTGAACAAATTGGCAAGCCCTTCACAGACTCATTTTCATTTCCTTGCTACCATGAGGAACTGAAGCAAGATTTAATTGGAGCTTGTAAGGCATCACACACTAAAACAATCCCCCAAAGTTGTTTGAATGAAGTGGGATGGGCTGCTTAGGGACACGGTAGGTGTCCCCTCTTTGGAGGTCTTCAAGCGGAAGCAGTATGACCTCTTGTCAAGCGTGGTATAATGGGGGTTCCTTTCAGGTATGGGTTGGATTAGATGGTTAATGAGGTCTCTTCCAGCCTCTCAATTCTATTCTTCTATAATTATACCCAATCTAAATGTGGTTAGCAAAGCTATGTAACCTATACAAATCAGACCTTTAAGCTTCCAGGCTTTTGGATTCTTAAAGGAATCCAAAGTTCTTCATCTTTTTTGACCCCTTGCCTGACTTACCTAGACAACTGTACCTTCCCAAACCTGGCTGACATAGTTTCACATGCTCAATATGCTGATTGTTCATGGCAGATGTATAAAGTATTAAGCATTTTCCCCTACTCAATAACTTGTGGAGTTTCTCTTTATTCCTGGAATTGTGTAGCATATTTTGTTTGCCAACTTAATCAGTACTTTGTGAAAGGGCAACATTTCCTGGAGAAGCATTGCTACATTACGAGTGGATAATGGGTTTAGGTAAAAACCTGTAGAAATTATGGAATCAGTTTCCAAACTTCAGGTCACTTCAGCTGTATTCTTAGGCAAGCAGGTGAGAAGTACATTTTATATTTGCAGAGACATAAAGAGAGAACTCTATGTGGGGCTGGGTGTGGGTGAGAATAGAGGGAGAGAAAGAGAGGAGAGAAATGGAAACTAACAGATGAACTGGAGGGTCAGGCAGTCAAGTAGCATTTATTAGGTGCCTACTATGTGCCAGGCACTGTGCTAAGTGCTTGAGATACAAAGAAAGGCAGAAGACCGTCCCCGCTCTCATGAAGCTCACAGTCTAACCGAGGAGACAACATAAGGAACAACTATGTACAAGATGAACACAGGATACATTGTGGGGGAGGGGTAATTTCAGAGGGAAGTTAGTGGAGATTTAAAGGAAATTAGGGAAACTAGGTGGCAGAGATGAGGAGAGAGCAAAGGCAGAAAATATTGGGGGTCAGAGATAGAATGTTATATGTGAGGAACAGTAGGGAGGCCAGTGTCACTGGACTGAAAACTAAGTGGGGTGGGAAGGGAGAAGGTATAAGAAGAGTGGAAAGGGAGGAAGGGGCTAGGTTGTTAAGGAGCTTGAATGCCAGACAGAAGATTTCATATATGATCCTGGATGTAATAGGTAGCCAGTAGAATTTATTGACTAGGTGTGTGTGAGGGTGTGGGTGTGATATGGTCAGAAGGGAGGGTTGTGACATTAATTGATAACATAGAAATGTTGCTAGCTGGCCAGGAAAACAAAAGGAAAGTCGACATTTTCAGAAACTCCTTCTCAACATCGACTTTTAGAGTGTGCATGGGTATTGCAAGCAATGCGAATATGTGGATGGTACTTTATAGGAGAATCTATTCACCCCTATCCACAAACACAACAGCATGACCAAGGAAGAAAACAAGAATGTGCCTGTTCCTATTCGGTCTCCATAATACCTTTGCTGTGTGATTTGGGGAAATATGTCTGATCTCTCAGTTTACAGCCCTGAGGGCATTGTTGTACAGTATTACACAGTACAGTATTACACAGTACAGTAATGGATCCTCATGATGAAGATAGTCCCAAGTCATCAAGAAATACCAGTGACATTTTGTGCAAGGTGCTGTTTTAGGCAGCAGAAAGGCAGAGGAGTACCTAATCCCTACCTGAGATGTTTTCATCCAAAAGGTAGTGTGTGAATGCTTAATGCACTGAGCTTCACTTATCCGGGAAAGCCCCATGTTCACTCTGTAGCAATGAGGGAATAAATGCAGTTTTACTAAATTATTGCTATGCATAGATCATAAGCTCCTTGAATGCAGGGACTATATCTTAATTACCCTTGTAGCCTCTCAGTACTTTCAATGTTTGGTACTGAAAACAGTTGCTTAAAGTCTCATTGAATGAATCGCCATATATTTCCCCATTTTTTTTCTAATTGTAAAGGACATGATTGAGTGAAATAACTGGTACAGTCAGTTTTGCTATAACTTGACAGACAACCATTTTCATAAAGCACTGCCTAATGCAAAAATCACAAAATAAGAACCATAGATCTTATGGAAAAATTGAGGCTAGAGTCAGAACACTTAAATACTCCTTTGGTGACACATAAAAAAAAAAGATAGGAACCTAATAAAAATGGTAACATACTTTTATACATGTTAAGTAGTTAAAATACATAAAAACTACAATAAATCATGGCAGAGATCTGGGCCTGCCCTCTGGTTCCCATTGAGCCTGGGCTGGCAAAGTCTGGAGATAGTTGGGTAGGCTGTAACAAGGTCTGGGGGGCTGGGGGTGATATTGACCAGCCCCCCTCCTCCCACAGCTTCTACTGTGAAGGAAGATAGGCAAAAAATGTGGCACTTCACCTTGACAAAGACCTTAAGTTTGCTTGTGGAAGTGAGTGTCTGCAGGGTTGCTGCTTATGAGGTATTGAGTGATACAGTTCTGTATCCTCAGAGTTTCTCTTGGAAGAAACATGCACAAGTCAACCCAAATTTTCACTATGCTCAAAATGTTCTCCAAATCTCTCAGTCACCTTGGAACAAATCTGTGTTTTCGAAAAGGGCACTATAGCAGAACTGGCTGTATTTTTCTAGATCAATGATCTCCAATGGCAGGAGAGAGGAGAGGAAAATAGAGGTCTGGAAGGGAGCAGAGGATGGAAAGAAATTACAGTAATAGAAGATTTTTGTACTTTAGAAACACGTCAAGGTATATAGCAATTATCTTTTCAGAAGGATTACAACTGTCAAAATAAATACTTTTCAGATGAGGTTTATAATGGAATAAATAGGAGCAAATACATTCTCTGCAAATGATAAAAGCATTTAATAGGCTTCATGGGCATAGTGCTTTCTTTATGAAAACTAAGATAAATTTGTAAAGTAGGAATAGAATTGAGATTTAAAGAGACTAACAATCATAAGAATCATAGAATGTTTGAGCTACAAGAGAGATTGGAGATTATCTAGGGCAGAGGTTCTTAACCTGGGGTCCATGAACTTAAAAACATTGTACTGAGAAGAGGACCATAGGCTTCGATGGGCTGCCAGTGAGGTCCACGACCTGTCCTTGGCAGGTAGCTTGACTCTGTGGAAAGAATATTGAACATAGAGTCTGGAAGGCCTAAGTTTAAATGCTGTCTCTGAAACTTACTTGCAGCATCTGTGAGCAAGTTCATCTTTCTGAGACTCACTTCCCTTAGCTGTGGAACTGAAAAATGGCCATGATAAGATCTACCTCATAGGGTCACTGGCAGACTCATGAGATGTGATCTGTGTGTAGTACCCAGAGGTGTGCTGGACAAAGGTTAAGGCCCACTGATTAATCTTTGGTGTGAATATTTACACGTTATAAAATGCTGTAAATCAGGGCTTGGTTTATTGTTTTGTTGATTATCTGAAATTAAGAAAGTGATGGAGAAATTAGTAATAATGTAAATGCATCTTAAATGCAGGTGGGCTACATTTTTTGTTTGTTGCATTTGGATAACAAGTTTTTAAACATCGATGGCATGCCATTGGAAGAACCTCTTCCTGAAGATGCTCCTCTAATTCGCATTTATACTTGCTGGTTGAGTCCTTAGTGTGGGTCACTACCCCTTCAAATTATGGGAGTGAGGGGATCTGACTCCTGACTAATTGATTTCTCCCCGCCCCACCCCCAATTCCTATGCAGTGGATAAAACTAAAGAAGGTGACAGTTAATAGAGAGACAAGAGGTTAATATGTTTAGAATAGAATTACTTGCCCAGTAGGAGATGCCACATTTGACAGAGAGAAAAAAAAAAAAAAAAAAGAGAATTGGGAGCAGCTACCCTCAGATTCCTGGCTACTTTGTGGGCCCATATTCCTAAAACCATAGCTTACAAGCCCCTACTAGGGTACTTTGATATTCAGCCAATATACATAATTAGTTCAAAGCAAAGGCATTTACTAAAATGGTAATAGTAAGCACTACAGCTATACCACATTCCCCCATAAACTGGGATGGACTAACAAATAATATACCACATCAGGGGGAAGAGTAGGCATAAAAGTATACTAGTAGTAGGACCTATGCCTCAGGAACATATGTGACCAAGGCAACTTGTCATATCTCTGATACCCCTGGGACCTAATGACCTTCCATGGTGTCTTCACATTGCTCCCTATTGGAGCAGATTTGGCAGGTTTCTCAGCTTTGCTATGTTGGTCCTGTTCCTCTTTACAACTCACTCCCAACCGCCAGGGCTAATTCTCCCTTGAATGCAGAGTTGGCTATCAGTGCTGCCAGAGGTCATGCTCCTTGAAACTTGATTTCTGGTGCTGAAAACTCTCTGACTCTGCTGGATTTGGTGACTCTCACTGGGTCAGTTAGGGGGAGCAGAGGAAAGGCTGCTGGACCCGAAGTCAGGAAGACCTGAGTTCAAATTCAGCCTCAGACACTTGCTAGCTGTGTGAACATGTACAAGTTACTTAATAACTGTTTGTCCAGTTTCCTCAATTGTAAGATGAGTTATAACAATGACACTTGCCTCCCAGAGCTGTTGTGAAGATCCCACGAATTGATAATGTTTATGAGCATTTAGCACAGTGGCTGGCACGTAGTAGGTGCTCTATAAATGCTTACTGGAGAAGGAAATGGCAAACCATTCTGGTATCTTTGCCAAGAAAACCCTAGATGGGGTCAGGAAGAGTCAGACCTGACTAAATGACTAAACAACACTGGGCCAATAGCTCTCTTACAAAATGCTATGGTCAACGTGGAGGTTGGAGAGAAAATATTCTTCTTGCCCATGATCCCCTCCTACTTGGAAGGCCTGATTTTCCCCAGAGGCTGACAAGATTAACTTTTTAAAAGCCAGAGGGGCCAGAATCAACCTTTCAGCCTCCCAGGGCCAGCTGCGCTTTTAATTACATTAATTAAGGGAAGAACTGCTTCACACTTCACTTTATGAATAACAAGGGGTAGAGGCCAATTTGAATAGGATTTTTTTTAACCTATTAATACTTCATTACCACTGCTATCTGACCCTTAATTTCTATGATTCATATCACCTGAGTTGGAGGGTGAGAAATCAAGCCCCACCCCCTCACCTCACACCACCCAGGAAAAGTGCTTTGTCAACTTGGATACACTAAGTAAAGGTGAGACAAGAGTACTGTGAAGAAACCTGTTCAGAAAGATGAAGTCTCTTCCTTGAAGGTGAGAAAAACTACCTGAGAGCTAAGCTGAGATCAGAACCTAGTTCTCCCGTTCCCTAGTTTCCTGAACTTTCTTTTATATCAAAATATCTCCTAGTCCTATCTACACTACAAAAGATAAGTGAGCTATGAAACCAGGACAGTGAAATTTAGCAAGGAAAATGCATTATCAGATTGTTTCCATTGGGTTGGAAGTGTTTCCATTGGTTTCCAAGTTTACTATTGGCCAAATTTACTATTTTGAGAGGACGTTGAAGAGGTGGAATGCCATCTTGGATGATATCTGCATTACTCTTAACCTAATATATTAGAATTCCCTACATCTTTGAAAAAAATTTTATTTTATTTTATTTGAAATATATAGAATAAAACAAGCATTTCCATAACATAGTATAATAAAAAAGATGATTGCACATGAAACTGCAAACCTATTATGTACAATTTGCTATTCCTTTGAAATATATAAAGTTATTATGTACATTTATTATTTTTCCCTTTAATTATGTAAATTTATTATTTTTCCCCCTTTTTTATTCCCTCTCTCACCCCCTCCCCTGATGGTTACCATTTGATACATTTATATGTGTATATATATATATACCTATATATACACATATACACACACATACATATATGTAAAATCATTCTATACATCCATTTATCAGTTTATTCTCTGGATGCAGATGGCGTATGTTATCTTATATCAATTATAAAATTACTTATTTCCTCAAAGTCATTCTTAAAACAATACTGTTGTCAGTGTATCCAAGGTTCTCTTGATTCTGCTCATTTTGCTCTTCATTATTTCTTCACTCTGGATTATTTTGTGCAAGTCTTTTCATGATTTTTCTAAGATCATCGAGCTCATCGTTTCTTATAGCACAGTAGTATTCCATCACAATCATCTACCACAGCTTGTTCAGCCATTCCCCAATTGGCAGGCATCCCCACAATTTCCAGTTCTTTGCTACCACAAAGAGAGCTGCTATAAATATTTTAGAATGTATAGATTCCTTTCTTTTTTTCCTCATCATTTTTGGAAAAAGATCTAGCAGCAGTATTGCTGGGCCAAAGGGTATAGGTAGTTTAATAACTGTGGGGGCAGTTTAATAACTCTGGGGGCAGCTCCATCAGGAAGGAGACCAGGCCTCAAGAAATTTTGTGTCATCATCTTTCACCTACATATTTATACTTGGAAAATAGTTCCTTTTTCTTAACATCTCATTTTTATACAGTAAAGGTTTGCATTGAGATTTCTTTAAATCATGGAATAATATAGTCATGCTGCATCAGTGCTGGAAGAGAATTATTTAGGGATCAGTTAATCTAAGCTATCTGAGCCTTGGTTTCATTAGCTCTAAAATTAAGCAGGCTGATGTTTCTGTTCTATAGTGAGGTGGCCTAATGTCTGGAATGTTGGAACTGGAGTCAAGGAGATCTGAGTTCAGATCCTACCTCAGACATTTACTAGCTAGGTGACCTTGGGCTGGTTACTCGACTTCTTTTAGTTTTTTCATCTGTAAAATGGAGATAATAAGAGTGCTTACCTCCTGGGGTTATTGTGAAGGTAAAATGAGGTATTTTTTTAAAAAAAATTATTTATCTTTAGTTTACAACATTAAATTCCACAAACTTTTGAGTTCCCAATTTTCTTCCCCTCCCCCAAGATGGCGTGCAATCTGATATAGGTTCTACAAATTCCTTCACATTAAAAATATTTTGACATTACCCTTGTTGCAAAGAAGAATTATAACCAATGGAATGAACCACGAGAAAGAAAAAACAAAACAAAAAAAAAAAGAGAGCAAATAGTTTGCTTCAATCTGCATTCAGACTCCATAATTCTTTCTCTGGATGTGGATGGTTTTTTCCATCATGAGTTTTCTCGAGTTGTCTTAGAACCTTGCATTGCTGAGAAGAGCCAAGTCTATCAAAGTTAATCGTTGCACAATGTGTCTGTAATTGTGTACAATGTTTTCCTGGTTCTTCTCCCCTCACTCAGCATCAATTCATATAAGTCTTTCCAGGTTATTATGAAGTCCATCTGCTCATCATTTCTTATAGCACAATAGTATTCCATTACATTCATATGCCACAACTTGTTCAGCCATCCTCCAATTGATTTCCAATTCTTTGCCACCACAAAAAAGAGCTGCTATAAAATATTTTTGTACATATGAGTCCTTTTCCCATTTGTATGATTTCTTTGGGATACAGCCCTAGAAGTGGTATTGCTGGGTCAAAGGGTATGCACATTTTTTATAGACCTTTGGGCATAGTTCCAGATTGCTTTCTAGAATGGTTGGATCAGTTTATAACTCCACCAACAATGCATTAGTGTTCCAATTTTCCCACATCTTCTCCAGCATAAAATGAGATATTTGTAAAGCACTTTGCAAACCTTAAAATGCTACACAAAATGCTTTTGTTATTACTACAGCTATGATACTATGAATGTCTTTATTTTAAACTGAAGCAAAAGGCAATGTGATCTTTCTGAGATCTCACAGATAATTAGTTAAATGGAGACTGATACTAAACCCAGGTTTCCTGACTCCCAGGCCTATGCTCTTCAAAATGAACTAATATTATACATAGCTTTTTAATTTTTAGTTTGTTTGTTGGGTGTTTGATATGGGTCCAGGGGTGTGCTAGAGCCCCACTGGCTCTTGAGTGGCCATTGTTATATTTTAAGTGTGAGCATTTACACCCTTCCATTTAGTGCTTCATTTATTGTTTGGTTGGTTACACTTAAGAAAGTGATGAATAAAGTGTTACTGTTGTAGATTAAACTTTTAAGTGTGTTGTGCATGCATTTAAACACCACCCACTCTCCCCCACCAGTTCAACATTGACCTGCACATCTTTGGATGGGTCTCTATAGAAATAGAAGTCACAAGAATCTTCCTACCTAGCCTCTCTCAGATGGAAATGAGCACCTAAAGGTGGTTGATCATCAACAGTCATGTATCCTTCCCTCCCTCCTTTTCTTTCCACTTATGTTTTGCAGGAATCTACTGTGAGAAGGGGGATGCAACCATCCATAGAAACCCATTGTCCTTCCTATATGAGGGACTTCACTGTGAGCTACCGTATCATTTCTCAATGTCCTCCCCTGACCCCACCTACTTGTACACACCTTTTCTAAAAATTTTAAAGAAATTAAAAAGAAGAACTAACCAAAGACTTCATTTCTAACTGATATAGAACTGACAGTCTAAGGGTAACTGCAAATGAAGAGTTAATAGACTTTTGCCAGTATTGACTATCCATAATACTGTTTGTCCCTTTTGCTTATTCTAGACCTAGGGGAGGAAAAGCATTTGTTGGTCTGTCTTCTCACTTATTTGTAGAGGGAAGTTCACTGCACCGGCTAGGCAGCTGCGGTCAGGAAATGTTTCCATCATAGACAACATTGGTTGTTGTAGTGTGTGTTTTGATTGGAGTTTGAGCTAAATATTAAAGAGAAAATGCTTTGGTCCTTTGGGTATGCCTTGAACTGAGATACTGTCATGGTTTCATAGCTCACTTATCTTTTGTAGTGTAGATAAGACTAGGAAATATTTTGCTATAAAAGAAAGATGTCTGCTAAACAAATACTTTAGATTTTAACTTTGCAAATGATGTATTTGTTTGGGATGATTTATATTCAGAAGCTGTATCAGCGTTGTAGCTAAAGACGAAATTTGAAAGAAATCAAAGAGGAAAAAGATCTATATGTACAAAAGCATTTATAGTTGTTCTTTTTGTGGTAGGGCAAAAGAAAAAAAACCAAGGCAGTATCCTGTAAGGGCATGGCTAAATAAATTGTGATGTAGAAATGTAATGAGATATTAGTGTGCCATAAGAAATGATGAAATGGACAGTTTCAGAGGAAACAGGGAAAACCTGTCAAGTAAGTAAAGTGAGCAGAACTAAGAGAACATTTCATATAACAATAACAGCATTATAGAGAGAAAAACAGCTTAGAAAGACTTTAGCACCCTGATCAATTAAGTAATGAACTACAAGACCAAAAGAATGAGAAAGAACTTGAAATGCAGAGATATACATTTTCAGACGTGACTAATGTGGGAATTTGTTTTGCGGGACTATGTGGCTATGTATTGAGGGTTTTGTTTTTTGTTTTTGATGTTTTCATTTTCATTTTTTTTTACTTTACTGTGGGATAGTGGGAGGAACAGTTTACAGATGTTACATGAAAAATGTCACATGAAAAATAAAAATTATAGAATATTTTTTTAAAAGGCAAGCTAGTGGTCTTGAGGAAATAAATTCACTAATTAGTTCTAAACTTATTTCGGAACTCTATTGGGAGAAGTAATGAAGTTCCCAGAGAAAAGATAATGAAATATTCCTTACTTGTGGCAGAAGGATAGGGGACTATTAGGACAGAGTATTGTATGCCTTGTCAGATTTGGTTTCTGTATCAGAGAGGTAAGAGAAAAAAACATTTATTAGATACCTATTATGTGCTAGGCTCTGAACTGAATGCTTTACAAATAAAATCTCCTGATCCTTGCAACAACCCTGTAAGGTGGGTGCTATGAGTTTTCATTTTACAATTGAGGAAACTGAGACCTAGATTAAATGACTTGCCCAAAGTCATGAAGCTAGTAGGCATCTAAAGGCAGATTTAAACTGGGGTCTTTATGACTGCAGACCCAGCACTCTATCTATCATATCTGTTCCCTACCTGATATCATGCTCAGATGATCGTGTTCATAATTTTCTTTGTCACAAGAGAGGGCTCAGCCTGGAGGTGGTGGTAGGGCTGTGATGGAAAGACGAAAGACCTCACAAAAGCATTCAAAAATATTCTACTTGGAAAGATCAAGATTTCTTAACTTAAGACTTCTGTGCTTGTCTTTGTTGGTATAAGAATTTTGCTGATTGGCTCCCTGGGAGAAAGGTGAAGCTTTATCGTTTACTTGTGTGAGATTTTTTCTTATTCAGTGTTTGGGGGAATGGAAAGGATGGAAAATTTGTTTTTTCTTTAATTGAAAATAATTTAATAAAAAACCAAAAATTCACACAAGAAATTCTAGCCTTTGTTCTCATTTATCTTAATGACGGCAAGAGAGGAAGAAGACCTTAAGAAAGGAAGACCTGGCTATGGTTTACATTTGAAGTATAATTATTTCCAAAATGAATGAGTTTGCAAATATTTTTATCTTGTTTAAGGATATTATCCCCAATTCTGTTTAATGGAAACAACTTGACCCACAACTACCCAACTGTTTTTGCTGAACTGCCTAGGTGAGTAATGAATGGGGCATGTAGCAAAGTCTTGATCTCCCAATCTCCCTGTAAGGTAGAGTGGGTCAGGTAGCATCAGCCCCATATACTGGAGAGGAGACAAGAGTGCTTGTTTGAGATTACAGAGCAAATTAAAGGCAAGACTAGGACTATCTTTGGGGTTTCTAAGTGATTACAATTCACTAAAGAATTTTGTGTTCAAGACCCTGATGCCTTATATTATTGCCAAATAATTATTTGGCCAGGCATTTAACAGCAGATAGTGGAGGAATTTTTATTGCCACAATTCATTTAAATGCTGTTGACTCTTGGTAGCAAAGCAAGCCAGGATTATATTTGTCCAATGTCTCTTAAAGCGGTGATGTCAGAGATCACTGGTACTGCTAAAGTAAATACATCCTTAGATTCATTTAATGCCAAGTTTTGCAACTGGAAATCTGGCCACCATTTCCATCTGCTTGGTTGTTGTCATTTTTCAACATCAGGAAAAGTTTGCTGGCAATTCTGGGCATTCACCAAAGTGAGACCTGGGAAATAAACATTAATTCTATAATTTTGAGATAAGCCTGGCAGATAACTGGAGAGGGCAAACCCAGGAAAATGCCACTGATTTCCTGCCTGGGAATGGAGCAGCTCTCTATTCATGTTGGCTTGGTGTTTGCATGCTATTCTTAATGAATGAATACTACTTCTTGGAGTACCCAGTCTCTGAGAACTGTTTGTTTATTCTTCTAGGTCACTTTTTAAAAGTTTAATTAGTATTTCATTTTTTTCCAATTACATATAAAGACAATTTTTAACATTCATTTAAAAAATTTTTGTGTTGCAAAGTTTCTCCTACTCCATCCTTTCCCCCCTCCCTAAAACAGTAAGTAATTTGACATAGGTTATATATATACAATCATGTAAAACGTATTTCCATATTAATCATATTGTGAAGGAAAAAACAGAGCAAAAGGAAAGAAAACCTCAAAAGAAAAGTGAAAACAATATGCTTTGACCTGCATTCAGACTCCATCAGTTCTTTTTCTGGATGTGTAGCATTTTCCATCATGAGTCCTTTGGAATTGTCTTTGATCATTGTATTGCTGAGAAGAGCTAAGTCATCCATAGGTGATCATTGCGCAGTATTGATGTTACTCTGTACAATGTTCTTCTGGTTCTGCTCGCTTTACTTTGCATCAATTCTTGTAAGTTTTTCCACGTTTTTCTGAACTCTGCCTGCTTGTCATTTCTTATAGCATAATAGTATTCCATTACATTCATACAACTTGTTCAGCCATTCCCTAATTGATAGACCTTCACTCAATTTTAAATTCTCTGCCTCCAGAAAAAGAGCCGCTATAAATATTTTTGTACATGTGGGTCCTTTTCCCTTTTTTATGATCTCTTTGGGATACAGCCCTAGCTGTGGTAATTCTGGATCAAAGGGTATGCACAGTTTGATTGCCCTTTAGGCATAGGTCCAAATTGCTCTCAGAATGGTTGGATCAGTTCCCAACTCCATCAACAATGCGCTAGTGTCCCAATTTTCCCACATCTTCTCCAACATATATCATTTTTTAGCCAATCTGATAGGGGTGCTGTGGTACCTCAGAGTTGTTTTAATTTGCATTTTTCTAATCAATAGTGATTTAGAGCACTTTTTCATATGACTATAGATAGCTTTGATTTCTTTGTCTAAAAACTGCCTGTTCATATACTTTGACAATTTATCAATTGGGGAATGACTTGTATTCTTATAAATTAGATTCAGTTCTCCATACATTTGAGAAACAAGGGCTTTATCAGAGATATTTGCTGTAAAAATTATTCCCCAGCTTTCTGTTTTCCTTCTTGTTTTGGTTGCATTGGTTTTGTTTGTGCAAAATCTTTTAAATTTAATATATCAAAATTATCTATTTTATATCTCATAATGTTCTCTATATCTTGTTTGGTTCTGGGTCATTATTACAGGAGCTTAGTAAAGTGCTAGAGATAGCACAGTATCTTTCTCATTTTTCTCTTCTGATAAAATTTTTTTTTGGTGGGGGGGGGGGTAGACCTTCAATTTCTATGGTGTAGACTCTGCTACACCTTACCTGGGAAACCCCCTCTACCAGAGCAAGTTGGCTTCTACTCTGTAATTGATTATTTTTAAGATTTGCCTGGCAAGAAATTAAGTATAGCTTGCCTATACTTAGGCAATATATGACAGAATCTCAATCTGAGCCCAGCTCTTTATTCATGATAATATATTGCTTCTCAATAAATGTCTATTGAATCTAAATGTTTGTAGGAGACCTTGGGAATTTGAAGAGCAGAACTAGGCAAAACAGCCTTAGAACTTAAACCAAAACCAAAAGCTAACCTTGAGTTATCTTGAAGCTCACATTTTATCAGTGCCAATCTCTTATAGTGTTGATCAGCCTGGTGCAAACAATAAAAATTGAACATTGAATGCTTTTTGAACACCTAAAATGTGCAAGGTACTGTGCTAGAAGCTGTGAAGGATATTAACTTATATGAAATAGTCCTTACCTTCAAGTAGCTTGTGATCTAATGGGAGAGGTGAAGCATAAAAATATGAAAAGTTAAATAGCAATAGGGTTAGGGTTAAGAGAGCAATAACAGAGTGACAGACTGGAAAGTACTGGGGGTCAGGAGATGTGGGTTCTATTCCCAACTCTAATTTGTACTTAAAGTGTGTACCTTTAGGCAATTCAATTAAGATCATAATTTGTAGTAAAATGAGGAAGCTAGAAGAGTTTTTAGGATCACAGAATCATTGATTTAGAGCTGGAAGGGACCTCAGAGTTCCCCAGTACAACTCTCTCATTTTACAGAGGAGGAAACTGAGGCCCCAAGACATTATGAGTTGCCCAAAGTCACATAGCTAGTAAATGGCAGGAGTCCATTTGAACATAGGCATATTTCTTACCCCCTCCCCTTCCCCTCTCCTTGTCTCTCCCTCCCCTCCTCTCTCTCCACCTCGGCACCAGGGTTCAACTCTAATATTCTTTGATTCTGTAAATTACAAAATGAGACAAATTATGGAATACTGTGAGCTCAGAGGAGAGGAGGTCGTGGGGAGCTTGAAGGCTGAAGGGTTCTGTAGATCTTGTGCCATTCATTTTCTAGTGTCTGCTTTAGGCCTAATGCTATAGTAACGTGGAAGAGACTAGTGTTCCGAATTTGAAATTCTGTACTGATGGCAGTAAGAGCCTAATCAAAGTTTCAAAATGGGGTAGAAAGAATAGAGAGGGAAGGCAACAACACAAGAATTGAGCTTCAAATAAAGACAAAGCTTTCAAACTAGGATAGCTTCACTAAAACTTTTATAAAAGCCAAACCAATCTACTCAAGAATTTTTTTTTAAGTGTCCTCACAAAACAAAGAAATATGCTCCTGTCCAATAAAATTAAGGTGATTTGATAGTATTCAGCTCCTCTAAGCATTAGCTCATTCATTAGGCCTATAAGACCAAGAATTTCAGTTGGATACATCTCAAATCCTTGAGCCATTTTGCAAGAGAAGCAAAAAAAAAAATGGGGGTTGAATTAACACAGAGATTTAGTTTAAAGGCTTTTGTGCAATTATGACCGGTGGTCTAAACAATTTTTTTCCTCGATTCAGTCAGTGTGGTGTAGTGGTTATAGTACTGGGCTTTTGGAGTCAGGAGAGACCTGTCTTCAACTTGTGCCTCCAGCATTTACTAACTGAGTTATCATGGGTAAGTCACTTAACTTCTTGAGTCCAAGGGTCTTCATCTGAAAAACAGTAGTGTGCCCAGTTTGAAGTGACGAAGACCCGAGTTCTAATCTGGCTACGTAAATGCCTACTACTATTATTCTTCTTCTCCCTTAGACCATTTCTATCTCTTCTCTATATTCCAGATAAATATTTTTAATTCCTTCTCTCCACCCAAGCCTTTCCCTTCCCCTCCCCCTAACCCTTTCCCTTCCCCTCCCCCCTCCTTTGGATCATAGATTGGGAGCAAGAAGGGAACTTAGAGGTCACAAAGTCAAACTCCTTCATTTTATAAATGAGAAACTAAAGCAAAGAGAGGGTAAGTGATTTGCCCAAGGCTTCACAGATCCAAGCTCGGGTCTTTGGATTCCAACTCTAATGTTCTTCTCCTTGTGCCAGACTGTCTCTCATGGACTACTTGGCGAGACTGATATAGACACCTGGAACTGATGCTAGGTCTGAATAAATCCAAGCTAGTATCTTGAACTAAGAAATTTTTCATATAAGCAAAGAAATAAAGAACTGAAATGTGTTACTGGCAATGTAGGAATTCATCCAGTGTGGCATAATGGATGGAGGGCTGGCCTTAGAATCAGAAAAATATGGGTTAAAATCTCCCCTCTGATGCATTGACTATGGGTAGATCCCTTAACATCTGTGTGACGTGTGCAGTTTTCTAGGATGTCAACTCTATGATTTACATATGTCCCTTGGCAGACTGGCAGAATGTGGGGATGGGGCTGCCTCAAACTAAAGGGCTAAAAGTGAAAGGTGGCATTTGACCTTCTCAGTGGGCCATGGGACTCGGACTTTGCATGGGGCTTCTAGAGCAGTGTCAGTGTTGGTACGTATGAGTGATGCTAAACAATACATACTGAGACAGTTTTAGAAATGTATGATAGTAAAGAAAAAAAAGTCTTAGAACCAGAATATCCTGTCCCCATGAAGCCATACTTTCCACAATCAGGTTCCTCTGGGTAGAAAAAGCATGGAGAAGGAATGTCAAGAAGGTGGTATGATTCAATGTGACGAGTGACATGAGTTTAGGGACGCGCCAGAGCACACTATTAAATATTGACTTTGATACCTTTGAGTGGCGGATCATACTGTAATCTGAACTTAGATGGGATGTCTGAAGAGGGGATGCCTGGTTCTCTGTTAGTAGAGCAAAGAGGAGTCAGACAGAAACTTTAGTGGTGAATCAGAGGCAATCTTCATATCATGTCCAATTGTACAATCATTTTCAACAAGCATTTACTGGGTACTTGATACATGTAAGGTGACTGTATATCTCACAATGAACTTACATTCTTCTTAGGGTGGGGTGAGGATAAGCATGTACAGATAAATACATTTTTTTGTTGTTGTTCTGGACCTGTGATTTCACTGGATTGGGAGCTCTTAGTGAGGAAACGTTCTCTACCAATGAAGTTATATGGGTGTCTTTTGGCCCATTCCAGGGACCATGCTCTGGAGACACCATTCTCCTGATTTGTGACTGCTTTTTTACACTATTTCAGGAAAACCCCTGCCATGCTTTGCACATTCCCTTCTTTATAACCTTCTCAACAATCATTGTCTTTCCTTCTCCATTTCCCCCTCCAGTTAAGGAAATATGAACCATGATCAAATCAACTCTGTCACCATTTTCCATTGGGATGTGTCAATCTATTCCCTATGGCCCCACTCACAATCCCAGTAACTTTCATAGGTTCCCAAAGTGGGCAATGCCACTCCCTGTGGGGGCACTGGAACAATGGGGTGGTGGTGGTGATATTAGCTTCAGGTGTGATTGGAGCATTGAATAAAAATAAGGGGGCAGTGGAAACATGAGGAAAGAAGAGAAGAAAATTTTTTAAAACCACTCATACGTGTTTCATCTGTTGTGTAGCAGAGTTAAAGTCATGGTGATTACATTGTTTTCCGAATAAACACACAAAATGCAAGTTATAACCAATTAGTGGTCAAGTCCATCGACATGTCTTAATAAGCAAGTGTTGGTAGGCAAGTGTGTTGCGCATTGTCAGGAAGTCCAGCATGTATTGGCAGGAATATGCACATGTAATAACTTGTTTACCATATGATACCATATGGTTACATGATGCAATATTACATCATCAAAATTTCAATGCAGGAAAACCCCACAAATTTACAATAAATTATTACATTTAAGATGTCATTTAAAAATTATGTATTTTTTGAAATGATGCAAATAAAAAAACATTAAAGGGTTAAAGAAAGTAGATTTCCAGGGGAGTGTTGAGTAAATTTTCTTTTCGAAAGGGAGCAGTAGGCCAAAATAAGTTTGGGAACCTCTGTATCTAGACTTAAGAGCCCTTCACTGGCCACCACTCTTTTTCATTCATTCATTCATTCATTTATTCATTAATATATGTCTAGAAAACTGAAAGGTTAAGTGCCTTCCTCAAAGAACTGCACTCAGTTCGTCAAAGAATACACTAGTGTACAAGGGTATGGGAGCATGCTACCCATCAAGAAATGGGTACGTGCTGGTTATCAGTTGTTGAAGAGAGATGCTTTGATGATGTGACCCTTTGAGATCCTACCTCAAGGTCTAATCTTGAATTAGATGGTAATTTGTATCCTAAGCCCTAGAGTGAAGAGAAGCTGAGAAGCAGGTGGCCAGAACTGGGGCTGATACTGGATTCTCTGGAAAGTCCGAGGATCAAAGAAAGAAGCCAAGAGTCAGAAGGAGGCTG
The DNA here is from genome assembly GCA_028646595.1 of Phalanger gymnotis. Taxonomy (NCBI): domain Eukaryota; kingdom Metazoa; phylum Chordata; class Mammalia; order Diprotodontia; family Phalangeridae; genus Phalanger; species Phalanger gymnotis. Next base: position 273,841,808 of record CM053622.1, on the reverse strand, counting down.
GGTTAGGACTGATGCAGGGCTCATGCAGGTGAGACTTAAATCTGGCCATCTTTATTCCAAGGCAGGTTCTCTAGCCACTATACAAATACAAAGTAAGGTTGGGAGGTAGGGATGGTTTAAGAATGCTAACACATATGGAAATTAGGAGAGGCCCCAAGTAGGCAGTGGCACTTAAGCTTAGCTTTGAAGGTAGCTTGGGATTCCAAGAGCCAGATGCAGAATAACATGAAGGAGAGACATTGAAATGAGTCTGGAGAGACAGCCTGGAGCCTGGCTGTGCCGGGCTATAAATGACAAACATTAGCATTTGTATTTTATCTCAGTGGCAAGAGGGGGCCACAGCCATGAGGAGTGATATGGTCAGACCTGTGCTTTAGGAATTGAAGTTTAAATGCAGGGAGACATTATGGTTCAGTGGAGAGAGTGCTGGCTCTAGATAGAGAGGACCTGTGTTCATACCCCAACCCAGATACTACCATCCAACCTTGCACAAGTCACTAAACTTCCCAGAGCCTCAGTTTCTTCATCTGTAAAGTGAGAGGTTTGTACTAGATGGCATTTGAAGTCTTCAGCTTCACATCTATGATTCCATGATATATCAATATCTGTTCCACACATTTCTGTGGTATAGAAAGCACTCCTGATCACGCCACACTTATACATAAGACTAGCAGAAACATTATCTTCCAACAGAAAAGACTACATAATTTTTTAAGATGACATAATTTTTGAGACTGTCTACCCATCAGTTTTTGAGAGCAGTTACTTCCCATCACCACATTCTAGAATCACAGATGGAAGATTCTTCAGAGACCATCCAATCCAACCTCACCTGAAATATGTGTGCCTCCTATAGCATCCCAAAGACATGGTCTTCTAGCCTTTCCTCACCTCCCTTTCCCTCCCACTGATCTACCTCTCTCGTGAGGGTGCTGATTCCACTTTCGGACAGCTTTTATAGATTTCATAGTTGGGAAGCTTTTATAGTAGGAAGTACAATCCCTCTTCCAAGTGAAAAATGAGACCTAGGTAAGCACCTTTGTAGGCACGCACTGCCCCCTCCCCCCACATGTGGCACAGAATCCTAGAAAGGAGCAGAAAGCCCATGTCTATGCTTTGTATGTTTGTTTCTTTTCCTGGTCCTGTGATTTCACTGGCACAGAGACCTCCCTATGAGGAAATTTCCTCAGTTGGGCACTTGCTTTGCAATTTGTAATCTTAGAGAGTTTCCTAAGACATTGAAGAGTTGATTGAGTTGCCTAGGGTTAAACAGCTGGTGCGTTCCAGGGGCAGCACTTGAACAGCAAATTCCTGACTCTAAGGCCACCTCTCTATTGATTATGCCATGGCATTCTCATGACTGTATTTACAGTCTTTTTATTGGAGTTCACCAGCTCCACTTTCCCTGAAACAGTTAATTCGCTTTTCACGAGGCTTTGCCATCTATGCTTTTGCAAAGAGCACCATATTCTGTGCTCTGTTCATCCAGATAGTCATTTGTGTCTGTGCAGAAGGCAATGTCTTTCTGGTGTTTAGCCAGAAACAGTCTTGTCCATGCCTGTGTTCCAAAGTGAATCCAAAGAAAAAACAATTTACTTGTGGAGCAGGTTTTAAGCCTTTCCTCTAGTTAATGAAATAAACTTACCTGGCCCCAATAGATTATGGTCTAATAGGAGATACCGAAGGGTCCCGTTTCCTTCTTTCCCAATATCTCAGCATTCCAGAATAGGCCATTGCCACTTACAAAGGCACCGATAGTCAAATAGTCTCTTTGAAGTGAGTTGATGTTTCAGGTTTAATCCTACCTCAGAACTTTGAGCTGTTTTTGTTTATTCAAGTGTTCCTGTTAGCACCTACAGAAGCTGACAGTATAATAACTGACTACATTAAACTTCCTTGTCAATTTAAAAAAAATGTGTCTATTACAATTCAGAACTAATAGATAGTGGGAGGCAAGACCAAAGGACAGAATATGGTTGTTATGAGATTTCTTAACTGATTCTTGGGGGCAGCAAATACACCTCCAGTTTTATGGTGAAGTGGAAAAAGCCCTAGCCTGATAACTGAGAAACCCAAGTTCTAGTACCCGCCCCCCATGACCTAGTTTGTAATATGCCAGGCAGCTTGCTTCCCCTCTTTGGACCTCAGTTTCTTCCTTTGTAAAATCAGGGAGTTTCTGAGGTTCTTGCCAACTCAAAAGTTCTATGAAATTTGAGAGTTATTAGGGTGTTGAATTTGTAAAAAAGATTGATGCCTGTGTAAGTGATAGCTAGTCCAAGAAAAAGGAAGACCCTTTTCCAAGAAAAGAACCACAAATTCCTGGCAAATTCCGAGTTTTGAATGCAGCTGGATAAGTGTCCATTTCTTTTATTGGCTGAAATCTGTTTCATACTGATTGAAAGGTATGATGGGAGTAGGATTTTGTGATTACACTTGCTGAAAAGCTTTGTAACAAACTATGAGTGAATTAGAAACAAACAAAAAAATTTTCTTGGAAAACACCCTTTGATGTGGGAAAATTGCAACACTAATTCATTGTTGGTGGAGTTGTGAACTGAGTCAACCATTCTGGAGAGCAATTTGTAACTATGCCCAAAGGGCAATCAAACTGTGCATACCCTTTGATCCAGCAATACCACTACTAGGTCTGTATCTCAAAGAGATCATAAAAAGGGAAAAGGACCTACATGTAAAAAAATATTCACAACATCTCTTTTTGTGGTGGCAAAGAATTGGAAATTGTGGGGATGCCCATCAATTGAGGAATGGCTGAACAAGTTGTGGTACATGAATGTAATGAAATACTATTGTGCTGTAAGAAATGATGAGTAGGTAGATTTTAGAAAAACCTGGAAAGACTTATACGAATTGATGCTGGGTGAAGTGTGCAGGAGAACACGGTACTCAGTAACAGCAAAATTGTATGGTGATCAACTGTGGATGACTTAGCTCTTCTCAACAATAACAATGATCCAAGACAATTCCAAAGGATTCGTGGAAAATGCTATCCACGTCCAGAGAATTTTTTTGTGGCTTTTCTCTTTTGTTCTGTTTCTTCTTACACAACATGAGTAATGTGGAAATATGTTTCCATGATTGCACATGTATAATCTATATCAGATTGCTTGCCGTCTTGAAGCAGAGGGAGGGAGGGAAGGAAGGAAAGGAGAAAAATTTAGAATTCAACATCTTGTAAAAATGAATGTTGAAAACTATCTTTACATGTAATTGGAAAAAATAGAATTCTAGTTACAAAAAGTTTTTTTTTAAAAAAGAAAGCACCCTTAGATTGGGGAAGTTTAGGGCAAAATATTTGGCAAAGTCCACTTGAGGTTTTACTTGTGTGGTCACATGAGAAAACTGTATTGAAATTTTTCAGCAGTCAATGCCAACAGTTTCACTTCATGTCTCTGGAGATTTTCCCACTATAGTCTACTACCTGACGAGCCATATTAGATTTTCCAATTTTTTCCTTTCTTCTCCTCTCTTTTTCCCTCTTCTTTTTCTTCCTTACCTCTTTTTCTTCCCTGTTCTGTCCCTCTTTCCCTCCTCTTCTTTCACTCTCTTTCCATTGCTTCTCCCTTTCCCCCTTTTAAAAATCCCTATGTTTTTTAGTTTTTTTGTAGAGCATTCAGTGCCCAGCGAGAGATAGCACAGAGAGATGGACAGATCGGGAGCCTCGGAGAGAAGATACATGAATTCAAGTCTTGCCTTTGACAGCAAAGTTGCTGTTTTACCTTGTATAAGTCATTTAATTCCTCAGTGCTGTTTCCTTGTCTGCAACTTGAAGCATTTGGATTAATTGATATCCAAAGTCCCTTCCAATATAAATTTCTATGATTCTGGATAGATACTTAAATACTTGTTTGGCAATGCCAAAATATATAGCATATCTATTTTTAGTCACTGTACTCTGAGGAAAGCCAACTTGTTCATATTAAGTAATTTATTATTTTTTAATTAAGAAGAGCTTCAAAGATTTCACACACCACCCTCACATAGTGCTTTGTGCTTTGCAGTGGATTCATATGTTCATTGAATCACCATAGACAACCTCTACCCTAAATTCCACAACATTGGTGGCCCTGAACCACTCACAATGTCACCTCTTTCTTGCTCTCTTTCTTTCCTCTCTCTCCCCTTCCTTTTCTTCTTTTGTCACTTCCTCCCCCTTCATTGCACTGTCTTCTTCCCCTCTAATCTATGGTGGAGGGCTACAGCTGCCCCCAGAGATCACTCAGCTTAGCTGATGGAGTGCAGGGTCTAAGAGGTTACTGACCTACCAGCATAATGTTGTGCAAGGCAGGCAAAACCTCCTAGATTTCTATATGCAAACTAGATTTACAAATATTTGCCACAGGAGAACATTACTCATACTTATTTTGCATTCACATTTATGTTTCAGGGTCAAGAGCAGGCATTTTCTTGGTATTTGATTATGGAAATATTTTTATAAAACAGGCCGAGGTCTCAGAATGGAAGATGAACAGCTCTGTGGCTGCTAGCTCTTCAGATGTTTTTGGCATATATGGGGGAGGTCATTACAAATTGTTAAGGTAAATGTTTTTGGTATGGAAACTTGTCACCCTAGATCTGTTTATGGATCTCTCAAATCTAGGATTTATTTCCTGAAAGACACCTCTCTTAAAAATTTGGTATAAGTTTAAAAATATATTCCAACAATGCAAATCCAAGAAAAATAAATGTAAAATAAATTTAAAATTATATATGTATAAAACTTTAATGTGGGTATCAATGATTACAAAAAAACTCTCACTCTTTGTGTCCTTCCCTCTTTTCTCTTCCTTTCTTTTTCTCCACTCTTCTTTTTTCTTTGCCCCTTTTCTGTGGTTAAAATGCTAGGGTCACTCATTGACGATAAACTAACCGAATTTAATTTTAAGAAACTTTATTCCTTTTCCTTTACCATTATCTTCTTAGGATTAATAAAAAGTCAAGATTTTTTAGATGATAATGTATGATGATATTTTTGGAGGAGATGTGTGATCTTATCAAGGTATATTGCTATGACTTAGTAGATAAGTCCTATGGATGTAAGGCACCTAGAGATTAACTAGTTTGCCCATGGTCACACAGCTGCTCCCTGTCTGAGGGAGGATTTTAACTGAGGACTTGATCTCCTATGTCACATTACCTCTGTCAATTGAATGAAACCAGCCTCTAACCTGTGGGTGAATGGAGCAGAACAGAGGAGGCTAGAGAGAGAGTCAGAAATCAAACAGAAGATTAATCTCAAAGTGAGGGAAATGATGGAGTTCCACCCCTAGTGAGGGGGGATCCACATTAGTGTGGCTGAACCTTCATCTATACATTTGTGACTAAAGAGTTAAACAGTGTAGTATAGCAACAGTAGTGAGACATAAAAACAACAGTGAGGCAAGGTTGTCTAGTGACAAAAAGTCCGTTCAAAGTAGGGATTCATGTCCGGGCCTGTTGGTGCTTAACTGAACTTAGGAACCATCAATTCCAGAAGGTGAGTGTGCAGGATTGTTGCCATGCCAAGTCCAGGGCACAGTTGGCTTGCTGGGTCTTAGCTCCAGAAAACGGGGTGTCTCCTAATAGGATCTTGAGACCTTCACAAAATCATGTCCTAAATTGTTCATGGACTACATTTTGTACAAAGATTTGTTTTGTGTTTGTTTTAATTTTACTATTAATCTGGCCATTATTTTCTGCTTCTTTTTCATTTCATGTTTACTTTTCCAACCTGAGGATTGTCTTTTTTTTTTTTAGAAAGTAGAAATGAATTTTATTACGATCCTGTGGGAAAGGGCGGTCTCCAAACTGACAGACAATAAATAGGGAGAGGCCCTGAGGATTGTCTTGGTCCAAAGTTTCTATTCCTCCCTATCTACTGACATTCTTTTCCTTTTTGTCTTACTCAATCCATGATATCATTTGGGTTTAATAGAAGTCTCTCCACACGCAGAAACCAATGGAATTGACCCAATAAGCAATTTATATAATCACAATGTTGTATAATTGTAAGCCACCTTAAAAGTCATTTGTTAGCTTCTACATTTTACTGAAGAAACTAAGGTCCAGAGTCATGACTTACCCAGAATCAACAAATAAATGGCAGAGCAGGGATTCAAACCCAGATTATCTGACTCAGAATTTTACTCTGCATTTTATACTACATGTCATTATTCAATAATTATGGTTTTTTTTCCTCTCAAAATTGATGTGTTTAGCAAAAGCTAGTACATACTGCAGCTTTAATGTAGCAGGAGGCCTAGATCAGTTCAATTAAATTGACTGAGTAATCATTGAAGATCTGCTAGGTTTCCAGTGCTGTGGGGGCTATAGAAATTTACAAGATTTCTTGAACTCAATGATCTAACAGTCTCATCAGAGGAGATAGAGCATACTCAGAAATGTACACATACTAACTGGTTCCAAAGAACATAGCACAGACAATGCATGTAAAGTGTGGTGTTTTTTTTTGCATATATTTTCTATTTATTTATATGTGTACATCTTCTCTGATAGAATGTAAGATCCTTGATTTTCTGCAGCCAAGATGGTGGTTGGAAAGCAGGGACTTGTGGGAGCTCACCCCCAAGTTCCTCCAAAAACCTATAAAAAGTGGCTCTGAACAAATTCTAGAGCTGCAGAACCCACAGAATAGCAGAGGGAAGCAGGGCTCCAGCCAAGGACAGCCTGGATGGTCGCTGGGTAAGTTCTATCCCATGGAACTGGGAGCAGAGGGGAGCAGAGCCCAGCGTGGGCTGCGCCCAGACCAACCAGACAGGGAGCTGGGCGGAACTGGCCCTAGCAACCTGAATCAGAGAGCTGTGGTAATTACCAGACTTCTCAACCCACAAACTCCAAAGAAAACGGAGAAGGTTACTAGGAAAAGCTGCAGGGGACAGAGTGAAATTTGCAGTTCTGCCACTGCCCCAGGGGCAGCAAAGTAGGTGTGGCTACAGAAGTACAGCTGCAGTTGCTTCTGGCCCCAGGCCCACCTGGTAGGAGTAATTAAGTGGAGGATCAGAGCAGGAGTGCAGAGCTTAGATCTGAGTCCAGTCTGGATTGGCAGTTCTTGGGGGAGGAGGAGCCCTGGTGTGGCAGAGCTTTCTGTGTAGAAGTAGCTCTGAAAACAACAGTGCATCCCCTCAAGCTTGGAACAAAGCACTCTCTACTCTACATGCAGTCATACCCTGATGAAAAACTCAAGCGTCAAGTAGTTGGCTGGGAACATGGCCAGGCAGCGAAAATGGACTCAGATTCAGACTCATACTTTGGAATCTTTCTTTGGTGACAAAGAAGACCAAAACATACAGCCAGAAGAAGTCAACAAAGTCAAAGAGCCTACAACAAAAGCCTCCAAGAAAAAACACGAACTGGTCTCAGGCCATGGAAGAGCTCAAAAAGGATTTATAAAAGAAAGTTAGAGAAGTAGAGGAAAAACTGAGAAGAGAAATGAGAAGGATGCAAGAAAACCATGAAAAACAAGTCAATGACTTGCTAAAAGACACCCAAAAATATCGAAGAAAACAATACCTTAAAAAATAGACTAACTCAAATGGCAAAAGAGCTCCAAAAAACCAATGAGGAGAAGAATGCCTTGGAAGGCAGAATTAGCCAAATGGAAAAAAGGAGTCCAAAAGACCACTGAAGAATATACTACCTTAAAAACTAGACTGGAGCAAGTGGAAGCTAGTGGCTTTATGAGAAATCAAGATGTTATAAAACAGAATCAAAAGAATGAAAAAGTGGAGGACAATGTGAAATACCTCATTGGAAAAACCATTGACCTGGAAAATAGATTCAGGAGAGATAATTTAGAAATTATTGGACTACCTGAAAGCCAAGATCAAAAAAAGAGGCTAGATATCATCTTTCAAGAAATTATCAAGGAGAACTGCCCTGATATTCTAGAGCCAGAGGGTAAAATAGAAGTTGAAAGAATTCACTGATCACCTCCTCAAACAGATCCCAAAAAGAAAACTCCTAGGAATATTGTTGCCAAATTCCAGAGCTCTCAGATCAAGGAGAAAATACTGCAAGCAGCCAGAAAGAAACAATTTGAGTATTGTGGAAACACAATCAGAATAACCCAAGATCTAGCAGCTTCTACACTAAGAGATCGAAGGGCTTGGAATACGATATTCCGGA
>CM053622.1:273814977-273833166 GCA_028646595.1 Phalanger gymnotis | reverse complement strand
TTTTTTTTCTCAGATAAACTTTATTGTTATTTTTTCTAGCTCTGTAAAGTAAGGAAATAAATTTATGTAGTAACATTGTCAGTTTCATTTTATTAGGATGGCTCAATCATGAGCCATTAGCATCTATCAAATTATTTATGTCTAAATTTTTGTAAAGAAGGCATCAGAACTTTATATATAAAATTCTTGTGAGCATCCTTGTAGGTGAGCTTTTAAATATTTTAGACTTTCTATAATTATTTTGAATGAGATTTCTTTTTCTGGTGGGCTTTGTTGATAATATACCAAAAAAAAGCTGGTTATTACTGTGGCTTTATTTTATATTTTTTTACTGTGATAAAATTCTTAAATTGTTTAATTTTTTTGTTACATATTTAGGATTCTCTAAGTGATAATTACATCATATGCCAAAATGATAATTTTGTTTCTTTTTAAATCTATGTGTAATATAGCAATTTATTTTTCTCATGTTCTTGCTCTTGCTAGCATTTCTTTAACGATATCAAATGACAGTGCTGATAATAGAATCCTTGCTATACTTTGATTTTATTGTAGAGGGCTCTAACATTTTTCCATTGTAGATAATACTAGATCTTAGTTTTAGATAGATAGTACCTATCATACCAAGGAAAGTTCAGTTTATTCTTATGGTTTTTAATGTTTCTAGTAAAAATGAGTATCATATCTCATAAAAGCTTTTTATTTACCTACTGATGTTATATGATAGTGTGATTTTTATTGTTTTTGTCATTAATATAGTCTATTATGCTTATAGTTTTTTTTCTAATATTGAACCAGGCCTTCATTTCTGTTATAAATCCAGGCTAGCAATGGCATGTGATCTTTTTAACTTACTGCTGTAGCTTCTTTGTTGATTTTTTCTTCTTCTTCAATATTTTTCAATAATATTCGTTAGAGATAATTGATCTATAGTTTCATTTCACTATTTTGCCTCTATCTGGTTTTGGTATCAAGACCACATGTTATCATGGAATAAATTTGGTAGGATCCTTTTTTATCTTTGCAAATAGCTTATATAATATTAGAATGAATTGTTCTTTGAATGTTCGATAGAATTTACATATAAATCCATATGTTTCTGGATTTTTTCCCCTTGAGAACTTATATCTTGTTCAATTTCTTTCTTAAAGATTGGGTTCTTTAAATTCACTTTTTATTCTGTTAATAATATTTGTAAATGTTTATCCATGTCATTTCAATTAGCAATTTTGTAGACATGATTGGACAAAGTAGCTTAATAATTTCTTTTGTTTCCTCTTAATTTGTTGTGAATCCTCTTAAAATTTTTTATATTGGTAACCTGATTTTTCTCTATTTAAAAAAAAATCCTATTACCTGATGACATTTATTTTATTAGGTTAAAAAAAGCTTTCTTAGGTTTATTTATTAATTCAATTGTTTTTTCTTTTAATTTTGTTAATCTTTTTTGATTTTCAGGATTTCTTTTTTCATGTGTTTATTGGGAGATTTTTGATTGGTTATTTTTCAGTTTTTTAAATTGCATGCCCAATTCACTGACTTGTTCTTTCTTTCTTTTGTTGATGAAAATGTTCAGTGATATAAAATTTTCCTGAAAGACTACTTTGGCTCTATCCCCAAAGTTTTGCTACATTGTGTCATTGCTGTCAATTTTTTAAAAAAATTATCTATTGTTTATATAATTTTATATTTTGACCTACCAATTCTTTAGTATTAAATTATTCCAAGCTTCCATTGAACTTCAAAGACTCTTTATTCATTTAATTTTTATTAAATTGTAGTTAGTAAAGGATATATTTTATATTTCTGCTTTTCTATATTTGTTAGGTTTTTATGCTTTTGTTTATAGTCAATTTTTATAAAAGTGAAATGCATAGCCTTCACTCAGTAATCACCAGAGGTCTAATATATCTAATTTTTCTAGAGTTCTGTTGAAGTCTCTAATTTTTCCTGTTTCATATTTTTGTTAAATTTGAGAAGAGTACGCTGCAGTTCTCAACTCCGAATTATTTTGCTCTCCATTTCTCCCTGTGATTGACTTAAATTTTCTTTCAAATACATAGATGCTATGGCATTATGTACATTTATATTAGGCATTGATATTTCATTATCTATGGTCCCTTTAGACATTATATAGTTTCACTATTTATCTTTTTTAAAATTATTTTTATGTTGTCTTGTCTGAGCTCATGATTGCAACTGTACTTTTTGGAATTCATCTGAATTTCATTTCAACTCTATATAAATGTCTGTGTGTCAAATGTATTTCTTGTAAACAACATACTTTTGAATTCTACTTTCCAATTTATTTTCCTATCCTCTTCTGTTTCATAAGTGAGTTCATTCCATTCACACTCAGACTCATGATTGTTAATGGTGTATTTACCTCCACCATATCCTCTTATTCTTTTTCCTCCCTTTGCCTCTACTTTCCTTTTAACAAAGAAGAAGGTAGCAAAAGAGAAGGAATATGGTCAACACTAGGGAACATGTAATTGAAGCTATTTGTTTCCATCTTCTCAGTCTTATATTTTTCTTTTATCCCTTTTTAAATCTACCCTCTGAAGTTTGTTTTGCTTGTGATTATTCTTATCCTGATTCTATGTTAAACCTTTCATTCCCCTTCCCCCAGTTTTGCTATTGAGTTTAATATATTACTACAAAAAACCCTCTGTGTCTGTATAGATGTATTCAACTTTCTTTTATCCATTTCAGATAATAGTGAGGTTTATGTGATGCCATCATCCCCACCCCTTCTTCCAGGTGTGTATTCTCTTTTTCTCAGTCACACTAATCATTAAGATATAGTAAATTCTATCCTTTTCTTCCTCATTTCTTTTCTGGATTATTCTTTTTATCCTTTCTTTTTCTTCTTTTCTTAAGATTATCATAACAATGCAATTATCACCCATCTCTAGGATGATTATATTTTGATGATTACCTCTGTGACGCTTGAAGACATCAGGATTTTGGAGGGACATTTGTCTTTTCTCTCCCTATTAAAATGCAAGTATTTCACCATTCCTTAGCCTCTACTTGTAGCATAAATGTATTTACTTCTTTAGAGTTCTCTTGACTCTTTTGTTTGCAATTCAAAGTTTCTATTCAGTTCTGGTCTTTTCACAAGGAATTTTTATAAGTCTTCCATTACATTAAAGATCATTTTCTCCACCCTGTAGAGTTGTATACAGTTTTTCAGGATAAGTTATCTTTGGTTGTAAGCCTTTATCTTTTGCCTTTTGCAACAGTGTAATCAAGATATTTTCTTCTGTATGTTAGCAGCTACTAAGTTTTATTTGATCCTGACCCTTGTTTCTTTAATTCTTTCTTTCTTCATGCCAGCATTATTTTTTCTTTGATCTGAGAACTCTGGAATTTGACTAGGACACTTCTGGGAGTTTTCATTTTGGAATTCTTTTAGTAGGTGACTTGGATAATTTCTGTTTTCATTTTGTTGTTCCTAATAAATCTGGGAGGTTTTTACATATGATTTCTGGAAGTACTGCATTCACGATTATCTTTTGGTCATGGTTTTCAGAGAACACAATTATTCTCTTTTTTCTTCAGGTGATCGGTTTGGTTTTTAGTTATTGTTGTATGTGATGATGTCTCCAGAATAAGGTGCTGTAACCCATGTGTCAATTGCTTTCTGACTCTTGAAAAAAGAAACCCAGATACAAAATGGGAGAAGGGTATATAGTCTCACAAAATCTTTTTGGCTCATTTCTTCATTCCAGGATGCTGGAACCCAATTTTTCTTAAATTATCTTTTCTTGACCTATTTTTTCAGGCTAGTTGTTTATGATGTCTTACAATTTTTTTTTTTTCAATTTTTCAGTCTTTCTATTGTGGTCTAATTTTTTTTTTCTCAGAGATTCATTGAATTCTCTTTGGTCTATTCTTATTTTCAGGGAATGCATTATTAGGATAAACTTGTATCTTTTGTGCTAAACTATTTGTTTTCCTTTTCTATTCTCTAAAGTACTTACTTCACTTATGATTTCCTTTAAAAATATCTTGTTTACGGTATCTGTAAGGACTAACTTTGATAGACTTGACTCTTCTCGTCAATACAAGGTTCAAAGACAGCTCCAAAAGACTCATGATGGAAAAAAGCTATGCACATCTGGAGAAAGAATTATGGAATCTGAATACATATTGAAGCAAACTACTTGCTCTCTTTTTTTCCTTCTTTTTTGGTTTCGTTTTTCCTTTCTCATAATTTATTCCATTGGTTATAATTCTTCTTTACAACTGGACTATTATGTAAATAAGTTTAATGTGAAGGTAAATGTAGAACTTATGTTGGATTACATGCTGTCTTGGAGGGAGGGGGAGGAGAGGGAGGGAGAGAAAATTTGGAACCCCAAAACCTGTGGAACTGAATGTTGTAAAGTAAAAATAAAAAATAATTATAAAAAACATAAAAATATCTTGTTTAATTTCTTCCCGGCACTCGTAGTATGTGACCAAGTCATCATTTTTCCTCTGTAACTTTGTTCGTAGTTGTTGTGAACTTATTTTCTTATTATGGGCTTACCTTTTTGGTCTCTTCTGATTCACAGTATTTTTCTATAGTATTCAATATGGTTGGGAATAACATTTGAGACCTGGAATACCACTGCTTCAGACGAGCTAAAGATGAACATTACATGGAAAGCAATGGCAAGATTCATGGTTGGTAAATTGGAATTAAAGATTTTCATTAAAAAATTGTATGACAGAGAAAGATGAGTAGTGTGATGACAGCAAGGGATGACAGATGGGTGGCCAAAGAATTCCACTGAAAAAATTCCTTTGCAATATCAGGAGATGATGAAGAAGGCTTCTAGCATATTTGCTGGATCCTCTGTGCTGAAGAATATTGATGGCAGAATGGGCATGCATGGATGAGTTCTGATCTACATCTTTTGAGGAACTTCAGAATCAAAGAGATCACAGATCCATTTGAATATTAATTATAGTGTTTGGTGTGTTCTTCTGTTTATTCATATCTCTTCAGTTCCTAGTTTTTTTTTTTGTGCTAGGGTCAAAACTTCCTAAGGGCCTCCCTTGTCTGAGCACTGCTGGGGGTTTCTTGCCTGTTCACCTGAATTCATGCTGGCTTTTCTGAAGGGTCACCTGCTCCTGTACTTGTAATTTTTGGCTCTTTTCTATAGTCCTGGGCTGTTTGAAGGAGCTTAATAATGTTTCTATTTGTATTTCTCCTGCTTGCTTTGCTTATTAACTAAGCCAGGGGTGGCAAACCTGTGGCCATAGTTTCCCCACACTGAATTAAGCTCTGTACATTTGTTTGGAGATGTCTGAGGCTATGGAGTTAATCTCTGCCTCATCTTATTGGATATTGTCTGTTGTAGATTATTGGGCATATATTTCCACTGCTTTTCTTATACCTAGATTGTATCTTATTTTCTGTGATGTCTGGCTTGGCGGATACATATCTAGGTAAGTGTATTTTCCCTAGTTCTTGTTAGATGCTCTCCACACCTGACCAAGAGACTGTCATTCTTATATCTTGGGTGCTCTTAACCATTCTTTTTTGGTGTTGAAATATATGTATCAAATACACATGCACACACATATTCAGAGAACCCAAATAATGAATCTTTGCTTATTTTAAGCCCTAATCCAGAAATCCAAATTCTATTCTCCAGTACCACTTTTTCAAACAAGGTGTTCTTTTTCCTTATTCACCTTTATCTTTTGAAACACCTACCAATAGTAGACGAATTCATCAATTTTGCCTTAAAGGTTTCCAGTTTCTTGTAGGACTTTAAAATTCTTATAGGTGCTCTAAAATTTCCTCCTCTTGGAATTATTTGCTTCCACATGAATCTTGAGAAGTGGATATTAGGTGTTAAGTTTGATAAGTCTCAGAAGGTTCTCTGTCACATCCTGGATTCACAACTACAGTAGATAGGATAACTTTTGATTGTTTATGTCCTGCTGAAATATAGCTTCACCAGCAGGGAGCTGCAGACCATCAGGACCCATTTGTTCTTCCTGTATAACTGCTACATATAGTGTATCTTGGAGGATTCTATAGATTCCTATCACCATTCAACTGAACATGAGTCCCAGTTCATGGAGAAAGTCCTTGGTCCTGTTGCATGACTTCAACAATTCAGTGATCCTTCTATCCTTTTAGTTCAAATCAATTGAATCAACTTTCATTAAGGTTCTCTGCTAGGCATGGAATAGACAAAGAAAAAAAATGAAACCCTTCCTTATGTATATATGTTTTCCTAGTCCCCCCAACCTTCTATCACAGATTCAAGTCCTTTATCAGATTTGTTTTTTTCCTTTATCTTCATTTCTAAGTATTTCTTCCATTCTTTTAAGGAATACTTCTTTCTACCTAGTAAGCCAAGGAGTAGACAATACACATTCCTTAAACCTTTTCCTTTGGCAGAGATGGTAACCTATTTTATTTTGTAAACAAATGGAGTTATTACTTGGCTCTGGAAGGCACAAACATAGCCCTATCTCTGAAGGTTGCTGAAACAATCACCTCTTATTCCATACTTACTTAAAACAAGATCTGCATTTCTCTGTGCACTTTGACGATAATTCTGACTGGTAACTCTTGTGAGGATAAGGTTGAGGCTCTGGCAATGAGAGTTCTTAAATAAGACAATTTCATAAATTACTCCAGTGCAAGTTTTGAATAATATAGTGCGTTATTCCTTTGGAATTACAGATCAATGCAATATAATCAATTCAACATAATATTGTAGACCAGTGGTATCAAACTCAAATAGAAAGAGGAGCCATTAAGCTATACGTTACAATCCCTGAGGGCTGCATATTGAAAACTACATATTAACAATTATGTACTACTATGTTTTTATTTTTGTCAAATATCTTCCAGTTATATTTTAATTTGATCCAAGCCAACTCAGGACAACTGCACATTTGATATCTCTATTGTAGACCAAGAGATGAAAAGGGATGAATAAGTTGTAAGTCTCAATAGAAGGAATACCCATATCACTGAGATCACAGCTACGTTGAAATATTCAAGTGTTATAGTATCATAATACTTCTGTATCCTAAGCACTTCAGTGTTATGTAGCTCCCTCAACTAACCAAGCAATTTAATAAAACAAAACAAATCTACAAACCCGATATTTTGAAAAGGCAATTAAATGGACTTGATTCCTTAAATAACCTAAGAAGGACAAAATTCCTTTCCATCTGTTAAAACAAGGTACCAAGAATTAGGTGTATCATTTTTTGTGTTGGTTTACAATAGCTTTTATGTAATTTAAACTTCAGTTTCTCTTTCAGTGAATTTGGGATAAATTCTAGTTTTCCTCTTAAAGCATCTCAAAAAAGTCTTCTCTTGCTTGCCACTCCTAGAAACCCTTTTTATCCTGCACCCACCTTTGTGTGTCCCTAAGCACTTCAGTGGCTGCCTGGAGAATGTTTTATGGTATACTGAAGGACTAGTTGCAGGGGAATTCGTTGTGGAAACTCAGGATTGCAAGTCATACGCTCTGCAGCTCAACCTCATTGGTACAGTAGGGAAATAAAACTGTCAGCAAGATCATCTTTGAATACAAAAAGCAGTGGGATGGTTAGAAACTCAAAGGAATGCCCAGGGGCTGAAAACACTGTGCTAGCATTAATTAACTGGCAGAGGGCGATGACAGGTGCTATAGAAGTGAACATTCTTGTTATTAATGTTAATTTTTTGTGTGAATAGAGGGCGGAATTCTGGACCTGTTGTTTCATAATTAATTTTCATGCAAGTTCTGTGTGTCCTAGATGTCCCCTAAAGGTAGGCTGTAGGGATCGATTTGTTTGACATTTGATTTTTTTCCCTTAGGGTCTCCTAACTGTAGCTATGCAGTCTTGCTCCTGGTCTGCCTGCTGCCTGCATGGCTCCTTTATGCTGTATTGTGTAGCCAGTATGCAATTGTTTGCAGGTGATGAACTTGTGGACATTAGTAGCTGGCTTTTTGCAAAATTTAAGGTCATTGAAAGAATTTCAGGAAATCGATTGCAATAAATAGAAATCAAGAGTAGATCAGTGTTATGTTCACTAGAATGGAATCTCTTTGAAGGCAGGAACTATTTTGGTTTTTGTCCCTAACACAAGGCCTTGCACACAGTAGGTATTTAATAAGTGCTTAGTGAGTTGAACTGACTTTCCTTTTATTAAAGAATCGGTTATTGTATGAGTTGTGTTTATTGCCTAAGTAAAGTAATTACATTGGCTTTTGTGATGCCAGGTTTTGGGAAATGAATTCTAGCAGGGTAAAATTTTATACTTCACATGAAATTGCTTACTCATAAATTTTTAATCTAAGCTTGTTCATACAAATTGCACTATAGATTCAGTGTAGGGAGTGACTTTAGAAATCATCTCATCTGATCCTTTTATTTTATCAGTGAGGAAACTGAGACCCAGAGAGAAGTGATTTGCCCCAGGTCAACTGGATAACAGATGTCAGAAGTAGGACAAGAAACTAGATTTTTGGCTATTTGGTGCAGTATTCTTTCTGTCACATCATACTGCTTCATAACTGACAGATCTATAGATGGGACCACCTAGGGCTACAATGTTGATGATAGCCCCAAGCCTGAGAAACCTGGATCATAAAAAGCTTTTCTCACTACAACCAGATTTTCAGGTAAGAACTGAACTGTCAGACTTCATCATAAGCACCAATATTGCTCAATCAAGTGAAAGTGCTCATTGTCACAGAGAAACAAAGCTTCCCTTAGAATACATGGCTCCCTTTGAAAACTATGGTAGATTTTTTCTGAACCACAACTTGTCAGATAAATGAGGTATGGAGAGTATCAGGCAGTAGGAAATCATTATGAAAGCAATCACTCTTTCCCAACCCTTTTCTGAATTTGTGAATTTCTACTAGGTTCACTATACTTCTACTTTCTCCCACATTAATTTCTCACTTTATCACAAAATATTTATTGATTTCTAAGACAATATGCAAAGCATGTGATACATACTGTACTGGACGTAAAGATGAAAAAGACTTTCTTTCTTTAAAGAAGTTGCTTTCTTGTTGTGGAGGCAATACATATCCATTCAATGGATTTGTGATTTCATCAATGTGATAGTCCCCGTTCCCTAATGTAACTCCCGAACCACCCATGTCTTCTCATTCTGGGAGACCCATCCATTGCCTTCCACATATGCTCCATAGAAGATCTATCCAACATACTGGCAATCTTCCTCTAGGTCTTTTAGCATTGTAAGAATGCAGGTACAGGATTTAAGCTATGCACCTATTATCCCTCATTCTTTTTACATGCTTATTTATCTCTTTTCTGATCCAACTCCACCAGGATTATTACCTTTCAAAACACTTCAGTTGAATTCTATTCATCCAGCACCGATGAAGTGAAGGGATGAATAAAAGAAATATCACCTATTGCTTGCCTACTATATGCCAGGCACTATACTAAGGACTCTGGATATTGATACAAAAATGAGGCAGTCCCTGCTCTCAAGAAGCTTCCACTCTAAGAGGGAGAGAACACACGTAGTGGAGTTGTGATGAAAGCAGGTTGTTTTCAATGATTGAAACAGCCTCTCCAGAAACAACAGTAGTATTGATTTGATGTTGGTTCCCAGAGGAAGAGGTGGAAAATGATGAGGGCAAGGGAGGGTAGAAGCAATGATTCCAAAAGTTCAGAGCTGAGTGGTTTTACTAATTCAGTGCATGGCTTCTGGGATTTTGAAGGTAGGGCATCAGCCTGAGAGCAAAGTATTGTGGTTTGGGTGAAGAAGCATGGGCCAAGTGCCTATTATGCATCTCATGCCAGGCTATGTATGAGGGTTGCAAATTCAAAGCAATCCTTGCCCTCAAGCAGCCTACATTGTACTGGGAAAGTGACAATTGCACTGATAAGTAAATATAAAACATATACCCAGTTAAAAAGCAGTCTTTTCAGAGGTGGAGGAGGGGCAGAGATCAACAGCTGGGGTGAGTGGGATCAGGAAAGGCCTCCTGTATGAGGTGTCAATCAGCTAAGCACTGAAAGAATCTAAGAGTCTATGATGCGGAGGTGTGGAGAAAAGGCATTCTGGACCAGGAGTACAGTCTTTGCAAAGGAACAGAGGTGAAAGATATGAGAGCAACAAGATAGCAGGAATGGAGAGCGTTTTAGGGGAAAATATGTGAAATGAGTCTGGAAAGACAGGTTGGAACCAGATTGTGAAGGACTTTAAATTATTTTTAAATGGCATATTTTGTACTTTGTTCTAGAGGCAATAGGGAGCTGATAAAACTCCTTGTGGGGGGTGAGAGGAAGGCCTATGCTTTAGAAATATCATTTTGCATACTTCCTGTCTGCAAATCACTGTGGGTAATATACTGTAGGGTATTTATCTTCACTATATGTGTCTTCTTTGGAGATGATATTTCATAATTCACAGCTATATGACATAGCTGGAAAAATATTTGTCTCAAAAATGGATTTTTTTTGTTTTTGGAAAAAGCTTGAATATGTTGAGCAGTTTCCCAAAAGCAATCAAGCTTTCTCCTTTGCAATTCTGGGTCCAGCTCGTTGTCTGTCTGCTTGATCTGGCCAATCAATCAATTAATAAACATTTATTAAATGCCTACTATGTTCCAGGCACTATGCAGGTACTCATGATACAAAAAATGAAATGATCCTTATTCTCAATGAGCTTACATTCTAGTAAAGGACATAATATATGTGTATATATACATATATGCACATGTGTGTATATACATAGTATATACATACAGAATAAATACAAAATCTATATAAGGCAGTTAAATACAAGGTAGGATATATAATATGCAGAATGGAGAAAACTAGCAGATAGAGAAATCAGGAAAGGCTCTCTATAGAAGGCAATGCTTAAGCTTCATCTTAGAGGAACAGAACAGTTCTATGACTAGGATATATATACTGGTGAAACAACTGAATATGGTACCTATCCAACTGCATATTACAGTTTGGAAAATAAGCTTTCTTGGTTTTTCCTTTGTGCATTGTCAGGATAAATTCTTTAGAGTCTTTGCGAATATCATTGAGGAAACTACATATAGTAGTCTGGAGTTTAGTTAGTCAGTACATCAGCCATCTGGATGGCCTTGCCATCTATAGAGAATCCTTCTTTGATTTGTTTTTATGTTGCATAGCATCCATGACAGAAGCAACCACTCTGTTTTGTAGGATACTAGTAGTCAAAGGATCAAAGAAAGAACAAATGTCTTTCTGAGGCTGAATCTGTCAAGGAATCCTGGATGATCGTAACCTATACCATGGGAGACATCGTGTTGGAAGGGGCCCTTTGAGGCAGTGCATTTTTCTCTTCTGAATCAACTGTACTTTTCAGTCAAACAACAGGAAATAGAGTGTGATCTCGAATTCTCTGTACCTTTCAGCCAATTATGTTGTTATAAAGGTGTCTGCTATAATATATCTTTTATATAAAGCCTTCTTACTTCTCTTTTATATTTCCATCTAAGATAGCCTTGATTCTCATGAAGATTTTATAGAGATGAGGAAGTAAGTCTGTGGAGCATTAGTTATTGACAGTCTTTTCATCCCCCCTTTTCAGTGATAATTCTATCTGCTCCTCTCTCCCCATCTCTCCCTGCTTCCCCACCTCCAATGCTCAGTATCTTCCACAATTTCAGTAATTTTGTGAATCAGTCCTCCAGTGTGAGTTTCCTGTATGTGTATTTTATCTTGTCAAGTTACTCTTCCTATGGTCAAAAATACGTGAACAAGTGAAAAGTTAAAAACAGTGGAAGGTCAATAAAACAATTTAAGAAATGAAACAGAACAATCCATGATTAATTGTCAAATGATTGTATCAGGTAAGTACTGATGTATGAGTTCAGAGAAGGGTGATACCTATGAACTGAGTCCAGAAAGGGCTGATAGAAAGATTTGACTTGTTTCTTTGATGGATGGGGAGGGTTGTATGTAACAGGGCATTATAACAGGAAGGGAGAGAAGAAGAGAGAGAAAGCATAGGCATGAGATGTGTGGGGAAGAAAGAGTACATTCTTTTGAAAAGAGTAGAGGTTTCAAAAAGGTAAAAAGTAGTCAATAAGCATTTATTAAGCACCTACAATGTGCCACGAACTGTACTAAGTGCTAGAGATAAAAAGAAAGGCAAAAGGCAATCCTTGCTCTCAAGGAACTCACAGTCCAACGGGGGAGACAACATGAAAACAACTATGTACAAAAGAGATAAATGGGAGTTAATCAGTAGAGGGAAAGCACTAACTAGCATTAGGGGGATCAGGAAGAGCTTCTTTCAGAAGATGGGATTTTAGCCTGGATATGGAGGAAGTAGGGAAATGAGGAGGTGGAGATGAGGTAAGACTATCCCAGGCATAGGGAATAGCCAATGAAAAGGCCAGGAATCTGGAGATGAAGTATCTTGTTTGAGAAATAACATGGAGGCCAGTGTCACTGGATCGCAGAGAACATGGCAGGCTGGGTGTTATAGAGAATAAGAAGATTGTAAAGTTAGGAGAGGGCCAGGTTACAAAAGGCTTCAAATGCCAAGCAGAGGATTTTTTATCTGATCTTGGAGCTGTAAAGGAGCCACTAAAATTTATTGAATAGGAGTGTGACATGATCGATCTTCACTTTGACAGCTGAGTAAAGAACAGGCCGGATTGTGGACAGAGTTGAGGCAGGCAGATGAATTGGCAGGATAACATGAGAGTCTGAATGTATTTTAACTCAAAAGATAACTTGTGGCAAAATGGTAGAATCTGTTGAGTGAATGAACAAATTTATACAGAGATCATAAAATCATGGTTCTAGAGCTTGAACGGACCTCAGAGGCCATCCAGTCTAAACTGGTCATTTTACAGATGAGGATACTGAGGCCCCGGGAGGTCGAGTGACTTATCCTGGGTCATATTGGTAGTAAGCCTCAGAGGTATAAGGCGTGTGTGTGTGTGTGTGTATGCCATGTGAGATCTTTACATGGGTTTTCTAAATGCAGCTCACATCAGTTGATATCTCTAAAATCTTAGTCATTCTTCTCAAAGGGAGAATGCAAGTCCTGACTTTAGGGGATCAGAAAAAGGGGCCTTGACATCGACTGCTCTTTCTTCCAGTCTCTGATAGGATTACAGGACTAGAAGCATATCTAACTGCCTTCTTAAAATTTACAGGTCTAGGGAATCATTTTGATTTACAATAAAATGCTGTTTCTTGATTGCTGTTAAACACATGAACCTAAAAAATATGGTAATCTGAGAAACTGGGACTGACAATATTTTAGTTTGTCCATAATACTTACATATTCCCTATCTGCACTACTGCTTTTCTCTCCTATCCTTATTTGTAAAAGACTTGTATAGGCTTCTAGTCACTGAAAAAAATCAACTTCATCAGCAGAAGATCTGAAAAAGATCTGGGAGTTTGCATTGGTTGAAACTCCACATGCACAGCAGTGAGATACAATAGCTCGTAATAATAATAATTGTAAGAGCTAGCATTTACTCTTATTTGTATATCCTAAAAAAGGCATTTCCAGTGAGATGGATACTGTATTTATCTATTGTTGTTAAAAACTGCTTACTCTGGGCTCTGGCCTCTTTAGGTCCATGCGGAGATTCCCTTTTGGACCCGATTCCTGCTGCTTCCCCCAATACTCCATATCCCACCAAAAAAAAAATTGCTTGGGCCAAAGGCTGGTACTGATTTTTATGGTGTTAAGCGATCCATTGAAATAGCTAGCATTGTCACAGATAATTTATTTTTGTCAAATTAAAAAAATGAGCAGTTAGGAGAATAATGTATCATTGTCACACCTTTCACTGGGGGCATCAAAGTCTTTTAAAATTAATTTTATTGTGATTTTAGCAATTTCTTAATTGGATTGTGTGGAAAAAAATGTCTAGTTGGGAAAGTTTCAAAAGAGAGGTTTCCTGTAAAGTAATTGAGGCAAGCATAAGTAAAAGGATTTTGGAGAAGGAAGTTGTTCTGTTCTTTCATTACTACAACTTCCTTTTGAGAAGGTTGAGAGAGAGAGGACCTTGAGGGAGAGGGAGAAGAAAGGAAAGAATGGGATGAGGCAGAAGAGAGAGGAGCGACTTATTTGAGAAGAGTCAGATAAGTGTAGAGAGAATCAGAGACAGCGACAGAGAATGACAGAGAAAAGAGAGACAGAAAGTCGACCTTGTGCCTACAGCCCTCAACAAGGGGCTCCAGGTTCACTTAGAGTGGAAATCTGACCTAGGAAACAGGCAGGTTCTCTCTCTTTGGCTCTGGCCCCATCTCAGAGTAACTCCAGGAAAATTTCTAAAAGAGAGTTAGGGTGAGATTCATGCCTAGGCACCAGAAAAGGGACTTAGTGTATCTTACATGCAAATTACATATGATATGTAGATTATAAAATATATATGCACATGTATGTATACAAAATTAGGCATGTGAGATAGTCTTCTATCTTACAAAAATACATATGATGCAAAGGTACACATGAGCAAACTCAGAAAATACAAAATACTCGTGTCCCATTATACTGATTGTACTCCCCTGGTGAGGTAAGGACGCTTTCTGGCTCTGCAAAAGAGATATTTCATATTCATCTCTAACACGTACTGTTGTTTCTCCAGGCACTCCTGGAAACTTCTATTTTTCAAGATCACTAATGATAAACTGTGCTCAGAGAAGGAAGCAGAAAGGCAGAAAAAGGCACTAGAAAATGGGAAGCCTGGGGATTTTCCATTTTAGTCTGTATGCAAGTATATGCATCTTACAGCCATATGCCTCTACTTATAAGACATAATCTTCTGCTAAGGATAGAGAAGAGAAATCCTTTCTCCCTCCTGACCTACTGCACTCCCTCTAGAATGACAAGGGACAGAAAGCACTTGGGAAGTAGCCGAAAGAGATGGACAGAGCTGTTTCTCCAAAGATCTCTACTAGGCCATAGAGGAGTATGTCTTTTTGGGCCTCTGCCTACCAGTCATCAGGAGACAGCTCCAGTCACTGGGGACCAGTCAGAGGAAATCACCTTTTTCTCCCATTAAATCCCACGTCCTCATGAAGGGATCAAATGTACATGTCTCCAAGGGAGGTCTTCCAGTCCAAGAAAGGTCCTCGCCCTATAATCTCATCAAATGGACTGGGCAGTCATCCTAATCAATTACTTGGTCACCCCTTCTACGAAAGGAAGGGAGGAAGAAGAGAGAATCTTAGTGAAGCTGTTTGCCTCAGCTGAACCTTCCGATTGTCAGACATGTTGACAGAAGTTATGAGCTAATGTTAGCAAAGTTGCCTTCATTTAAATTCCTTTTAGGTCTGTGCTGGCTGGATCTCTGCTCCTGCAGACTGTGGATCATATCTACTGTCATTTTCTTTAAGGAATGAACAAGATGAATGTGTCCGGGAATGTGTAGGGTAGGTTAGAGAAGTCAGTAAATCAGAACTAATTGCTGTTCCCCTAGAGAAATACAAAAACAGTGTGGTATGATATGGTCACAGCCAGAAGAAAAGCACATTATTGGTTGATTGTCTCTCTGGTTATTTCTCTCCTCAAATTACAGTCTCTCTCCTCTTCCTCTCTTTGCCCTCTTTCCTTTCTTCTCTCTCTCTCCCTCACTTCCTCTCTCTCTTCTTGTCTTCCCCCACTACATTCTCAAAAGAGAGTTGTGATCCACTGTATGAGCTAGTGTTAAATGATGTGGTTCAAGTAATGAGTGGTATAGAAGTTTGGAGGAAGAGAAAATTTTAGAGTGGGGTAGTTGGTGAAGTCTTTATGCTAGCGTTAATACTTTAACTGGTCTTTGAAGGATGGATGGAATTTGGAGCAGGCAGAGAAAAGACCAAGGGCATTCCAGGTAGAGGGAGAAAAGTATGGAGGAGAGTAGAGAAGTGTGTGTGTGTGTGTGTGTGTGTGTGTGTGTGTAAGGAGATCAGCCTGGCTGGAGTGAAGAAGGGAACTACTATACTTGGAGTCAGAAGGCTTGGATTTGAGTCTCAGGATGCTACAATTTGTGTGACTTAGTTTCATCATTTATGAAATGAAGAAGGTTGTCTGGATAGTAATAACAGAGATAGGAATAAGGAGTGGACCCATGGTTTCATTAGTTTAGGGAACTCCCAGTGAGGAATATCCTTCTACCAATGTAGATGCTTCTGTATCAGAGGCAGGACCTGCACCTGGGTTTTCTTGGCTTTGAGGATGGCTCTCTACATATTACTATACATAATAATAATTTAAATATATTGCCAAGACATTTTATTTCATAGTTCTAAGTACTTCCCTCTTCTATTAAAGACCTGCTACTGTTCTTCAACCCATTTAGTCTTAGTGATTTGCCCTGGGCACAGAGAGGTAAGTGGTTTGCCCAAAATCATACAACCAGCGTGTGTGACACTTGAACCCAGGTTGTTTTTGACTCTGAGGCTGGCCCTCTTTCCATTGAGTCATGAAACCTCCTGACAAGCTGATAAAAATAATATTAATAACAGATGACATGTGTACAGTGCTTTAAGATTTACAAATCACTTTTCAGTTACTATCTCATTAGATGAGATGATTTTCACACCTCTTCTAGCTCTGACTGTCTATAATTCTTTGATTCTAGTGGGAAATGAATTGGGACAGGTAAAATAAAGCTAGACCATGGGAATCTTTGAATTTCAGGTAGAGAAGTTTGAAGAAAATCTCTTGCCCTTAAATTTCCTTACATGTAAAAAATAAGGAGATTGGACAAGGTAATTTCTAAGGTCTGTTCCAACTGTAAATTTATAATTCTATGAATTATGGAATCATTGTAGGGTCAGGAACAAGTGAATATCCTCAAAGGAACAAATCTTTTCCCACTGCCCTGGTGTAATTAAAGCAGGTGTGCAGCCATAGGGCTCCAACTCTTCAATGTGCTGAATGCTCATTGCCCACCTGTCAAATCTCAGGTCAGCCAGCACTTAGCAGGAAGCATATGTAAGGACAGAGGTTAACCCAGGGGTGGGGAATCTGCGGCCTTGAGGCCAGATGTGACCCTCTAGGTCCTCAAGTGCAGCCCTTTGACTGAATGCCTGCACTTGAGGCCACACTTGAGAACCTAGAGGTCCACACGTGGCCTCAAGGCCTCAGGTTCCCCACCACTGAAAACCACCCTTGTCAAGTTATTAGGCTCACCCCTGCATTCTGGTTGCTGATTCCTGATTCCTTTGTCTTGCTTTACCAGACCACCTGGCATCTGGATCCTTGCTTTCCTTGTCACTAAGACCTGATTGTCCTTTCTTATCTTAGTTTTGACCTCCTGCTTTCTATGTACTTGTTTCGGCTCCTGGACACTGATACTTTTTCCTCTCTTAACCATTTTTTTAAAATCTTCTTTGTCACTTCTGGAAGTAGAGTTCTGCCCAGTCCTGTTTCAGGATTCTACCTGACTGCCTCACCTGATCCTGTTTGCAGTTATTCCAGATATAACAGGGAGGGAGGGCTCAGCTCTAATGAGAACAGCATCATTTGATAGTTAGTTACATTGATTGAATACCTATTGTGTGCTGAAAATTGTTCTGGATATTTTGATAGAGACATAAGAAAGAGAAGAAAGCTCCCTGTCCCCAGAGGACATCGGGACACACAAGAAATGACCAAAGACACTTAGAGTACAATGTGCTAAGAAAGACCAATCAGTATCATAAACAGAATACAAAAAAATTGGAGGTGACAATTCTAGGAAGACAGTGGAAAGGAAGAACGGAAGGACGTTTTGCAGAATTTAGGAACAATCTCTCTCATAGATGGGAATGGCTTTGCCAGTTGAGGGAAGGGTTGAAAAAGTTTTTGTGTGCTAACAGGATTTTTGAAACTATGTGTAATTTATTGTCTCTTTTGGAAAGTCAGAGAGTTACAGGGTGGATCTTGAGTTGTTACTGTGAATATCAATTCATGGTTATCATGAGCAGCATGATTAATGTAGAGCCTTCCACAAAAAACTTCCTCAGGCATCTCATCATGGTGTGGGTAATGACTGCTGGTGCTCAAGCTATGGCACAGGTGTGTATAAGCTCCGGAAGGCCATATAGAACTTGAGCCATCAAATTAAGCTTCTTAAAGAGAATATCTGACGGCTCACTCCTCCTTCCTTCCTTCCTTCCTTCCTTCCTTCCTTCCTTCCTTCCTTCCTTCCTTCCTTCCTTCCTTCCTTCCTTCCTTCCTTCCTTCCTTCCTTCCTTCCTTCCTTC
>CM053622.1:273784667-273814477 GCA_028646595.1 Phalanger gymnotis | reverse complement strand
TTTCTTTCTTTCTTTCTTTCTTTCTTTCTTTCTTTCTTTCTTTCTTTCTTTCTTTCTTCCCCTTTTTGATAAACTCCAGTGGCTCTCTATCACCTCCAAGATCAAACATATACTCCTCTTTTTGGCATTCAAAACCCTTCATAACCTGACCTCTTCCTACTTTTTCAGTCTTATACTTTACTCCCCTCCATATACTCTTCAATCCAGTGATGTTGGCCTCCTCAAATGAGACAATCCATCTCCAGACTCCAGATCTTTTCATGGGCTGTCCCTCATGCTTGGAATGCTCTCCCTCTTCATCTTTGCCTCCTGGCTTCCTTCAAGTCCCAGCTAAAATCCTGACTTCTACAAGAAGACTTTCCTGATCCCCCTAATGCTGGTTAGTGCCTTCCCTCCCTTAATTAACTCCCATTTATCCTGTATATCTCTTGTTTGTACATAGTTATTTTCATTTTGTCTCCCTCATTGGACTCAGGGAATATCTTTTGCTTTCTTCGTACCCCTAGGGCTTGCTATTTAATAAATGCTTATTGAGGAACACAGAGGAGGAAACTTTGGTGAAGAAAGGCTAAGTGACTTGCCCAGGGCCACATAGCCATATCTGTCAGAAGCAATCTTCTTGGCTCTTATGGGGGGTGGGGTGGGGCTCTGGATAGAATGCTGGGCTTGGAATTAGGAAGACCTGAGTTCGAATTTGTCATTAGACACCTGTGATCATGGGCAAATGTGATCATGGGAAAATCTCTTAACCCTTGTCTGCCTCAATTATCCTAGCTACAAAATGGAGACAATAATAGCACCTCCCTCCCAGGGTTGGTATGAAGATCAAATGAGATAATATTTTTAATGCACTTACCACAGTGCCTGGCACATAGTAGATGGTTAACAAATGGTTGTTCCCTTCCCTTTTTTTCCTTCCTTTCTCAGGCTTGAAATCTATCCACTACTAAAACAATGGTGTCAAACTCAAAATAGGAATGGATCCCTGTATATTGACTTAGAAAAATCACAAGTTATCTATGTTATATTATATGTCTATTTATTTTGGCAAATATTTCCCAATAGCATTTTCATCTGGTTTAGCCTCACTTGGGAATTTTGCTTGGGGCCCATGAGCTGAGAGCTTGATACCTCTGTTAAACTTTCTATTTCTTGCTTCAAAATTTTAATTACTTCAAAAGACTCATGATTTCATTAGTTCTGGATACTCTCTCCATTGACATAGCTCATAATTCTTTCCTGCCTCAGTAGATGTTTTTGGGAGATGCTGTGGCCAATGGAATTTGTTGCTCTTGGCTACAGTGGTCCATCAAATGGTCCATCATGGGGCCAGTACTCAAAGCCTTGGAAGCTTGTTTGGATCAGTTAGAGTTTATTTTATACTGGTCTGACTTGAAGAACTCAGGATCCCCTCCCCCATGTTGTGATTAGGCCTCAGAGGATGTCTTTATTGGGGGATCACAGCATCACAAAAGAGCTGGAACAGACGGAATGCAAGTTGATAGCGTTGCCTACTTTGTCTTTTTAGGATGTAAGCTCCTTGACAACAGGCCCTGTCTCTAATTTGCATCATGCCTAACGTGCCAAGAGTATTCCTAAGTGCATGTCTAGTTATAATAACATTTGACAAATCTTTCTTCTTGAAGGAGAATGTAAAAAAGCAAGAGGCTGATATGACTTTGTTTTCAGCAAAGTAGAGACAAAATGAACAATTAAGAAATTAATACTCGAGGCAGCAGCATTATCTGAGTTGCTTGTCAAAAGAAGGAGGATATGCATGTGGGTGTGTTTGTATTCTACAATGACAGCTTGAAATTCTAGAGTCTTTTTTTTGTTAACCATTGCAGATGGCTCATTTTAATGGTAAAAGGCCAACTCTTCTCAGGGTTAAGAAGGGCTGGCCTTACACCTAGGAAGAGTAAGATATAACGGTTTGACTTCAGGTACCAGCTGATGAAAAATCCCTTCCTTTCCTACCTCCTGATAATGCTTGACATTCATTTAACCAGGGATAATCCTTTGTAGTCTTAGAGAAAGGGTTTTGGCAATTTCATTGCTACCGTTGCTGCATCTACTCCTAATGATATCTGACACTGAAAAAATGCTTTTAGGTATGGAAAAAATAATAATAAAATAATAGCTAGCATTTATATAACCTTTGCTTTGCAAAGTTCTTTTCTTTGATCTTCTCAACAATCCTACAAAGTAGGTGCTATTATTATCCCCAGTTTTTAGATAAGGAACCTGAGGCAAACAGATTAAATAACTTGTTTAGGGTTACATAGTATATGTTTAAGTATGGATTTGAACTCAGGTCTTCCTGACTCCAAGTCCAGTGAACTATACATTATTTATCAGTAAATTATATTTAGGTATATTATATTTAAGCATATTATATCATCTGGGCTTCACGACAACCATGTGAAGTCTATATACTATAGGTATTATATGGCATCTGCTCCATTTTGCTGATGAAGAAACTGAGGTTTGGAAAGATCGAGAGACTTGCTTATAATCACATAGCAACGTGCCAGAAGCAGCATTTGAACCCAGAGTTTTTCTGACTGTATATCTATTATACCATGCTAGCCTCAAAAATACAAGAGGTTAATAGAAGCACAGTTCTGCCCAAATAACACCAATATGTATTACAGAGGTCAGAGGGGCAGAAGCTTTAGGGTTGGAAGGGACCTTAGAAATGATAACCTTTTCATTTCGTAGATGAGGAAACAGAGAAGTTGAGTGACTTGCCCAAGGTCACACAGAGAACAAGTGGAAGAGTTGATTTGAATCTAGTTCTCTTCCCACTACATATAGCATGCTGCCTTTCAAGGAAACAAGTGACTCTTAGAGATTAGGTCAAAGTAGGGGGCATCTCATATTACAGCTGAGGAAACTGATGCTTATAAAAGTTTATGATTTGCCCAAAGTCATACAGGTAGCAGAGTGAATCCAGGTTTTCTTACATCAAATCCAAACAAACAATAGAACATATTTTGAACAGTGGGGAGGTAGTAGTGGGGGCGGGGGAGAGGGAGGGAATGAACAGTGGAAGCTTGCAAGTATGGTATTGGTGGAGTCACATATGGAAGTGGGAAAAGGGTCAAAAAGGCAATAGTCTGAGGATATCAAGGCAGACTTTGCCTACTATACTTTTTCTTTTTTTTTTGGAGGCAATTGGGGTTAAGTGACTTGCCCAGGGTCACACCGCTAGTAAGTGTCTGAGCTCACATCTGAACTCAGGTCCTCCTGCTTCCAGGGCCTGTGCTCTATCCACTGTGCCACTTAGCTACCCCTTGGTTACTACACTTCTTTTCTTGTAATTTCTTCTAAATTAAAGACAAAGAGGACATGAGATATAGCAGAAAAGACTATGGGTAAGGAGTGATGGGTTCTAGTTTGGATTCTGTCATTTACTAACTGTGTTAGATTGGGCAAGTCATTTAGCTCCTCCCTTCCCCTTCTCTCCTCTCTCCTTCCTCTCTTTCTCTCTCGCCTTCACCTCCCTTCTCTCTTTCTTCTCCTTCAAGTCTCTCCTTGCACTGCCCTGGTCTCTCCTTTCCTCTGATTACATTATTCCTTGCATCATAGTTATTTGTGATGATAACTTCTTCCTCCTTTCTTCCCGTGTTACACTCTTAACTTCTAATTCCTACAGTCTAGCACAGTGCCATGCACATAGAAGATGTGAACATTTGTTGAATCTAATTAAAAGACAACTTAAAAATTTTATGATTCTATGAATTTGGTAGACTAAAATGAAAAGGCATTAGCATTTGTCATAGATGCACTTGGGGAAAAAAGACTTTTCATTTCTTACCAATTGGTATGGGCTACAATATTTCCCTGCAGAGCTGTTTGGTTCTCTAAAGTTAGCTTCCTTTTGACTGGCACCTTAATAGTTAACCCTTTTCCCTTAAATACCTCATTCTGGAACAGAGGGAAGTTTAACATTCCTTCCCTGATATAGCATCTTTCATCACAGGTTTATCTCTTTCAAATGACAGCATTTGGGCAAATTTCAAATCAGATAAGACTCATTATTTATTTTAAGGTCCTTTTAGCATATAGCCAATAAAAGGTTGCTGGATAATAAACAGATCATTGAGATTTCCTAGAAAGGGGCCTAAGAGCTCAGATGCAGAACCCCATGGGTTACCTTTGCTCTACCAGCTTTTGATTGTTGCTGGTTTGTGGCTACAGCATTTGTCTCAAACGTCCTTGTTTATAGGTGTTTCAAAGATGTAGAAATGCTGCTTGGTCCCTCTAAAGGCATTTATCTCTATAGTCTTTGCAGTGGGGGTGAGAGTGCGGTGGGAAAAAGTAGGACAAAAACGTGAGCTCTCAACAGAATTGCATCTTGTTTCATTCAACTGCTTCCCTCCTCACCATTGCTGGTGGATGAAATGATAGCGTTCTGTTTTCCTAAGAGTTGTTTGAGTATCAGGCATTCTCCAGCATCTAGGTATGTGACTCAATGACAAGGTTAGCAACTGGAGATAGTCATTCCCAATGACTCATTGAATCTAAAAAGGAAGCAAATTATTTTATGTCTATATATCTTTGTAGTCTAGTGTCAATTTTCAATGTGAGCAGTTTTGTACTTTTCAAATTACACTGAAACTTCTTCAACTTCCCCCTTTGCTTGCTGACCCCAATGGTTAGCCACTTGAAAGCTGCTTTGGGTTTGCACATACTAAGCCAGCAGAATTCAAGCTGTGTTAGGATTTACAATGCTGGAAAGCCTTCTAATATAGGCTCAGAACTGGACTGTCTCTGAAGAAACAAATCTAGCTGAATTCAAAGAAGTTTATCACCAAGAAGTTGGCCATCAAATGATGAACTTTTAGTCATAGAAACTCAAAAAACCTGAGATGTATAAGGGCTGCAATATGTCAGTGAAGAGAATGGCAACACAGTGGAAATCACAAATCTTTAGATCCTTTGATTATGATTTTATAAACTGGCCTGGGAACCTAACCACGATTACACTATTGTTTCTGAAGAAAAATCCATCTTGACTTAAAAAAGGAACTTATGGAATAAAATTAGTTCTTAAGCTTCATACTGTTGCGTGTGTTGAGTTTGGAACCAGAGAAGCGTACGGCATCAATTATTTGCTTAAGTTGAAAGTTTTTATTTTTTATTTTATTTTTTACTTTTTTATTCCAGTACAAGATACTTTACAGAGCATAATTGAATCTCCTCTTAGAAAAGGGTAATTAACTTCCTTCAGAACCTTAGACTATTTCAGTTTGTCATGGAAAATCAAATATTAAACAAGCAGTTGAAGAAGATCTTGACATCTGTCATCATCTGATTAAGGACATGAATTACAATTGGTTTAAAACCTTTTTTATAAGGGGAGAAAAATCTCTTTTTATGGAAACAAAGGAGCAATAATATGGAATGTTTTGCTTTATTGGGAGAAGACCAAAGTCTGTGCTTATTGATTTCTAATTTTTTGGAAAGAAAGAGAAAACAAGGTCCCTGACATCGAAGCACCTAGGTCAGCGGTGGGGAAACCTGTGGCCTTGAGGCCACATGTAGCCCTCTAAGGTCCTCAAGTGTGGCCCTTTAATTAAATCGATTCTGTCAAAGGAATCATATAAGTGTGTTTTCCTAGTCAGGAAGACAGAAAACACACACTTATATGATTAAAGACACTGGTCATGATAGGGTAAGCAGAGGACTGACCAATTAGAGCAGTAAACTCTTGCCATCAGTAGCTGGACTATAATTATCAAAAGTAAAAGGAAATAATGTTAGCAGACCTCAAATATTAGACCGTAGATTTAAACTAGAAGGGACCCTAGGGTCCATCTGGTTGTACCCTTTTCTTTTGCAGATGAAGGAACAGAGTCTCAGAGAGGGTAAATGATTTGCCCAAGATCACACAGCTAGCA
Source organism: Phalanger gymnotis (assembly GCA_028646595.1). Taxonomy (NCBI): domain Eukaryota; kingdom Metazoa; phylum Chordata; class Mammalia; order Diprotodontia; family Phalangeridae; genus Phalanger; species Phalanger gymnotis. The sequence continues at coordinate 273,808,571 of CM053622.1, read as the reverse complement.
ATTGAGTCAGGATTTTAACTAAAATCATCTTTGTAACTTCTAGTATGGTGCTATATGCACTATGTTATGCTGCCTCTCCCTACAATATAAATATTAGAGAAGTGTAAATAAAATATTAGGTGAATTCCTGGGATGGGAAGTCATTACTGACTGGGAGGAATCTGTGGATGCTTTATGGGGAAAAAAATGGTCTTGATTTGGACTTTTTGGTCTTGGAGAAATAGGGATATGTTCCTTGACAGAAGACAGAAGCTTTCGCTGTCTCTAGTCAGAGATAGACGATACATGAGAGAGGAGAAAGGGATGAATTCTGGAGTAAGGCCAAGGTAGGACGTAGAAAGGCATGATTTCCAGAATATAAGGGTTAACCTTAGTGTGTGGTAGGTTTATTTCTGTATTGGAGGAAAGGAGGCAAGAGTAGGTCATAAAATTAAAGATTCTGAGTTGAGAGCTAACATCAGCAATGTGATATAGAAGGGTACTCTATTTGAGGTGAGACAACTTGAATCTGAATGCCAATTGTGCCACTTCCTGCCTGTGTGACATCTGGCAAGTCACATAACCTCACTGGGCCTCCAAATTGAGACACTGCATTGGAAACTCTCTTCTCCCCAAATCCTCTCAATTCAGCTCCATTCCTCTTTCTCTTTTGCTCCATTCTCAGAGGAAAGGTAGCCCACTTTGCAATGCCAACACCTCTAATTGTATCTTTGATCTCATCCCTTCCTACCTTTTCTTGGAGTTTACCTCTAATCAATTCGTCTCTCTCTTTAATTTTTTCTCTCACCTTATAAACTAGCCCCTCCTCTCTTGTTCACAAACACATCCAGATCTTTTCTATTTTTTCCCACTTCATTTGATATTTTCACCCCCTTAAACTGTTGTTCAATATGTCTTCTGCCTTTTACATTCAAATTCATAAAAGAAGTCTACAGGTATACCTTATAGATATTGAGGGTTCAGTTCTAGACTACTGTAATAAACCAAATATTGCAATAAAGTGAGTCACATGAATTTTTGGTTTCTCAGTGCATATAAAAGCTATTTTTACATTATAATGTAGTCTATTAAGTCTACAATAGCAGTATGTCTAAAAAACCCAATGTACATACCTTAATTAAAAACATCCTTTATTGCTAAAAAAATGCTAACCATCATCTGAGTCTTCAGTGAGTGGTAATCTTTTTGCTGGTGGAGGGTCTTGCCTTGGTGTGGATGGCTGCCAATTGATTGGGGTGGTGGTTGCCAAAGGTGGGGGTGACTGTGGCAATTTCTTAAAATAAGACAACATTGAAGTTTGTCACATTGACTGACTCTTCCTTTCACTTGAAACACTTAGGGGCCATGGTAGGATTATTAATTGACCTAATTTTTATACTATTGTGTCTCAGGGAATAGGCAGGCCTGAGGATAGGGAGAGATATGGGAACAGCAGGCCGATGGCGCGCTCAGAACACTCAACGTTTATTGATCAACTTTGCTATCTCATATGGGCATTGTCTGTGGCACCCCAAAACAATTACAGTACTGACATCAAAGATCACTGATCATAGATCACCATAACATATAATAATAATGAAAAACTTGAAATATTTCAAGAGTTACAAAAATGTAACAGAGACATGGTGTGAGCACATGCTGTTAGACTTGCTTGACTCAGGATTGCCACAGATCTTTAATTCGTAAAAAACATAAAGGTACACCCATAGATTCTTTGCCTCTACTTTCTTCCAAACCTCTTGTAATCTGGCTTCTGACATCACTCAAATGAAACTACTCTCTCCAGGGTTACCAATGATCTCTCTTTTTAAAGTGATTACTAATTAGTTTATTACAGAGATTAATCATTCTTGAACATACAAGCTCCAGAGGAACAATTGGGTTTTTAAATATGCACGAATACTTTGTCAAATGAATTTACCCTTACATCCAGATAGACCTAAGCGGTTGAAAAAACAAAAGAATAATTAAGAGCTATTAGCTACTTATGGAAAAGAAGACAAAAATACTCACCGTTAATAGCCACAAGCTATTTAAATATTGACCACTTAAATTTAGATCTTAAAATATAAGTTGAAGGTATAGTTTAATCTTGGGGGTCAAAACATTTCCTTGAGACAGTGATAGCTAGCTAGTGTTTACATAACTGCTTTAAGGTTTGCAAGAGGTTTGCGTATGTTATACTATTCAATTTTTACAATTACCTCGTGGTATTATTATATTCATTTTACAGATAAAAAGATTGAGGCTGAAAGGCATTAGCGAGTCACCCAAAGTCACATAACTAGTGAGTATCTAAGGCGGGATTTCAACTCAATGAGTTCTTCAGATAAAATGATTATAGAAACAGCTTGACATTCTTCACATTCAGAAGTCTACCCGTGACTTGTCACACTGGAAATACAATCCACCCCTGTGGACTCTTCCTCTGATTATCTGACTCTTCCTAGATCCTCCATTTTAAGAAAAGCCCCCAGGCCAGCTGTATCTTCATTCCTCTGCAGGTTCTGCTCTTCACTCTCTGGACTTTCTTTACCATGAATCATGAAGGTACCATCCCCCTTCTCCTCCCCACTTTCACCTTCCTTTTATGAATTGTCTTCCCTCACGAGCATGTAGGTCTTGAGGTCAAAGTCTTTCTGCTTATATTTGTATTCCCAATGCTTAGCCAATGCTTGGCACATAGTGTTTAATAAACTTTTTGACTTGACTTACTTTGCTTTTCAAACTCTTATGAGTTTAAAAGGAATTTGCTTCAAAAAAAATTTTTTTCCCATAGGTCATTCAATGTAGTTACCCTCTCTCACCCCAAATCAGACAACATCAACTTCTGCTCTTGCATTGTTATGAAGTCAATAAGGAAAGATTTTGGTCTCACTACTTTATTACTGGAGAACTGGCTTTTCTTATACATTCTTTGCTGAGTCAATGTTGGTGCAGGAAATGGAGAATTTCTATTTTGTTGTACCAAGTATGCCCAACATATAAGCCCTACTGTATCAGGTAAACATGTACCAGGAGAGAAGAGGCATGGGCTCAAAGAAAGCAGTTAAATGGAAATCAGAAGGATTTTGTCTTTGAGAGTTCTCCTATCTTTATCTGCAGAGCTTATGCAAGAATTTCTTCAATTACATCACATCCTTCTGAATTCCTTCCTGAGCTATTCTGTTGTCCTTTTCTCTCTCATCTGTTTTGGCAGTCTCTGCATCTTAAGCACTAAAGGGTCATCTGAATTGGGATCACACAACAGAGTAACCGCTGGACAAGAGTACTTTGGAAATACTGCTGGCAACCACTGTGACCATAGATTATCAAGACAAATGTTGTCATTATTGTTAATGTTTGGATAGTAAATTTTTTGTTGTAAATTCAGCCTTATATGGTTTGAAGGGATAATCTGTTGGGGAATAAATTATAAAGAAAAATACATTATCCTGATAGGAGCTATCATTTGACTCCATTATTGTAGATTGCCTGTAGGGCATGCCACGTTCAACAGAACTTGCTGTACACTGTGCTGGGGGCTCATGTGCCCATCCAGCTTATATAAAAAAAAGATGAGAAAAGGAAGTGAGATTGTTTATTATTTCAATTAGAGATGTTGAAGTGAAGTAGTTTGGAAGGTCAGTGATTAAATTTTCCCATTTGAGGATGATGAGGAGAAATCTGGAAAGAGAAGGACTCTACAACACAGTAGCGACTCCCTTCACATACAAGTTATAACTTCAGTCATTCGAAGGTCTATCTTCCTTCTTCACAATACCTTTCCTTTACCAAGATCAATACAATCTGCTTGTTATATACTCTCTCTATCCTTGTTGTTATCATCTACAGAAATTCTGTTCATTCTCCCCTGGAGGGGCTAGCTCAGCTCCTGATGCCCACTGGTGGCAGCCAAGATGGTAGAGGAAGATGCTGTCCTCACAACACTTCTGCTCATGAGTGTAGATGTCACCACCATAGACAATTATGTAGCTGTCGAGGATGCTGGCCATGTAGAAGGCTTGTTCCCATAGCCCCTCATTCATCTTCCTGGACGTGCAGGTTTTGACAATGGTAGGCAAATGTGATAATTTAATCACTGACTGACCAAACTACCTCAATTTGACACCTGTAACTAAATGATAAACCATTCTGATTCATTTCCTCACCTTTTCTACATCAAAATCAATAAACATTTATTGATATTTATCATGACCAAATCTCTAGCACTCAGCATGGTACCTAATGCATGAGAGACACTTAATGTTTATTAGATCTTATCTATTGCTTGTGTGGGGCATATTGGAGATTATAAGTACAAGACACGTCCCATCCTCAAGTTGCTTGTAGTTGAGTTTGTGGATAAAGACTCATAAAGAAGAAACAACTGGAGAACAATGAAACTTCAGTCCTACTTCCCACCTCACAAAACCTTTTTTATTATTGGCATACATATTGACCTTTTTGACTTCTTACAGTACCTATACAACATGCACTTTAGCATTTGGTTTTATTTGATCTTAATATCCTCTAATAGTTTTATGTGTGTGTATCAAAACAGAATGTGAGAGTTGGATTTAGAGCTTCCTAAACAGCTTGTAAATTCCCTGAGGGCAGGGGACCATGCTTTTTGAGTCAATGATATTTCTCTTTTGTCTCTCATAGTACCTGGCATAGTAGGTACCTAGCACATTTGACTGAGTCCATTTTCACTTGTAATGAAACCCCACAGGGCTAGACCATTGCCTTAAAGCATCTTTTCCTAGTACCAACATTCTCTATCCTCCTTTGCCTTTTGATTTTTGTCTATTTCCTTCTTTCTTTCCTCCCTCTTGATTTCATCATTGGTTCTATTTGTCACACTTGCAAGAATGATGTATGGATCAGTTGTTTTGCTGGTAAGGTTGCCTTGGCAACAAGACACTTTAAACAGATTTCAGACTGAATCTTATTAATAAAAAAGCTGTCCTGCATCCTGTTAAAAGGACTGGCATATAAAGGCAATGTGATTTTTGACGTGCATTTTCTCTGCTCTTTGACTAGGGTAATGATCAGGCTGCTAATGAGGTGAATAACATCGGACCAAAAGTCTTCACAGCAGTGGGGATGTAGGGAAGGAAAATGATGGAACAATATCTATACAGGCATAAAACAGTCCTTTGCAGTCTGTGAGGCCATAAGTGAAAAATGTTCTTTGTTTTTTCACTAGATATTCTGTGACTGTATTCCCCAACCAGTTAGCAAAATGCCTAAAAGTAGGCATGTTGGCTCAATGTTGAACACCTGGCATCCATTTAGACCCAGCTAGTATCCATTACCTAATCAGCCTTAGGGCACCGGGGAAGCTGTGCTTGGAAGGAGAAAAGACAGTGCCATGGAATGTTGCCAAAACAGAGCAGGTATGTGGATCTTGGGAGGGGAAAGAGCTCTGTGGTTTGGGCATTTTCTTTTCTTCTGAATGACTATAAGTAATGTCAAAATCAGGAACTTATCCTGAGACTGTATGATTTTGTTTTCCCCTCTTTTTTACACTTCCATTTAATTTCTTCATGTTTATGCTCCTCTAAGGGAATGAAGAGCAAAGAGTTCTGGATATGCTTAAATGATGTAGGATTGATATAGTTTTGGCCTTTTCAAAGGTATTTTTTCCCCACTATGAAGGTCTATTAAATAAATGAGGCAGTGAATCAAGTAACTTTGCTGCTCTTAATTTATTTCCTTCCTTTCTGCAGTTAGCATGTTGTATGTTAAAGAAAAACACTCTCTGAAGTAGGGAGAGCAATTATTCAAGCATTTTTGAAGATCCTAAGATATACCAAGCACTAGAACAAAAAGATAAAAAGTGAGACTCTTCCTGCCCCCAAGGAGCTTGTGCTCTATCAGTGAGCAAGTTTACAAATCGAGATATGTTTCATTCATCTGCTGTGAAGTATAATAATAAGAAAAGACTTTGAAGCTTGCAAAAGAGAGGATAGCAAAATGTTGACTGACCCAGGGTGAAATTTGAGTCTGTTTTCAGCTACTGTTAGTCAGGTATGGCTTCAGTGAAAGTCAAGTCAAATCAACAAGTATTTATTAGCTGCCTATGTGCCAGGCACTTTGAAATAAAAAATTAGCTTGCTTTTGTAGAATATTGAAAGAGGGTCTGAGTGAATGAATTTTATATTTAGTGAATAGTTTTAGCATTTTATATGTACATATTTATTCAATGATAAGCACATCTTAAGAAGCTACTATCCACAGAGTGGAGAGCTAGATGGTGGTGAAGACACAAAATTTTGATGAGACATTGTCCCTACCCTAATAGAGCTCCCAATCTAACAGAAAAATGAGGCACCAACACAGATTACACAGCATTACATGATAAGGGCATTATGGAGATTTAGAATAAAATATCGTGAGAGACCTAAGGAGAGAATGTTATTGAAAGAATGAACTGAGGAAAAATTATGGGGGAGGTGGCATTTAAGGTGGACTTAAAGTAATGGGAAAGCATTCAACAACTGCAGAGCAGGAAGGAGGACATTCCAGTTCTATGAAATAGTGTTAACAAAAGCACAAAGGTGGGAGAGTGGAGGGTGCCTTCCGGAGACTGATTGGACTAATTTGTTTTAAACTTGAGTATGTGGAGGAGAGTAGTTTGAGATAAGGTATGCAACGCAAGGTGGTATCAAATGGGTGGGCTTTGATTGCCAAGCCAAGAAGCTTGAAGTTACTTGATAAGGCAATAGAAAACAATCAGCAGCTCAAAGGTTATTTCTTATGTGGGTTTTTTTTTTTTCTGATTCTCTGTCATTGCGTTTCTCTCTTGGAGAACAAAGAAAGTCTCTGAAAATTTTTGAATGGAGTAGTGACTTGATTACATACATCTATGCATAAAGGAAATTAATCAAACAGCAATATGAAGACTAGATTGGAATGAATTTAGAATGGAGGCAGAAAGACCTAGTAGGAGAATTTTGTGGCAGCCTAGGGAGGTATTAATGAGGGTTTGCATGAGAGTAATGACAAGGAGAATGGGAAGGTGATGTGAGGTAAATCGGAGGTAGAGTCAACAGCATTTTCCCAATGAGAAATAAGGGAAAGAGAGGAGTAAAAGACCATACTGAGATAACTTTCCCGGGTGGCTAGGTAAATTGTGAAGCTGCTTTAAAAAAAGGATGAACAAGTTTCGGGGGAAAGATGATAGATTTGGTTTTATACATGTTGTATTTGAAATGGCAATGAGACATTCATTCTCTTGACTCACGCAGCTACTGCTCTCATTTAGGTCCTTATTACCTCCCACTTGAACTACTGCAGCGGCAGCCTAATTGGTCTCTGCATCAAGGCCCCATTTCAATCCATTTTCCACAGAGCTATCAAAGTGAATTTCCTTAAACCTAGATCTGACTTTGTCCCTACTCAACAAACTCTAGTGGCTCCCTATTTCCTCGAGGATAAAATAAAACTCCTCTGTTTGGCTTTAAAAATACTTCACAATTAGTCTCAATCTATCTTTCCAGCCTTCATATATAATTAATCCTCTTCTTGAACTGACAAAGTTCCCGGCCCAGGCAAACTGGCCTTTTCTATTTGTCACACAAAGTACTCCATCTCCTATCTCTGTGTTTTTGCACCGGCCACCCCCCATACCTGGAATGTGTTACCTCCTCATCTATGTTTCTGAGAGTCTTCTCACCTCCTTCAAGATTCAGCTTAAGTGTCATTTTCTACAGGAAATCTTACCCTGACTGATAGTGTCCCCTATCTCTAAGTACCTTGTTTAACTCTCTTGTACTGATTTGTTGTTTATTTCAAATATGTTTATATCTGTATATATTTTCTTCCTCTTACAGAATGTAAACTATCTTAGGGCAGGTATCTCTCTCCTCCCCAACCCCTGCCTTCTCCCCTCCTTTCCCCTCCCCTCTCCTCTTCTCTCCTCTCCTTTCCTCTCTTCTCTTTTCATTTTTATATCCCCCAGCACCATAAACTTCTTGTCAAATATGACCCTGAATACCTTCTTCTTGATTAACTCATTCACTAGGTAGATTAGGGAGTCGCATTCATAGAAGTGTTAGTTGAAGCTGAATTATTCCTTTTCTTAGGTATAAATGAAATCACCAAGAGAAAGAATATATAGGGAAAAGTAAAGAAGAAATAATGGATCAAAGACTTAGACCTGGAAGACCTTAGTCATGGAGTCCAAGGCCAAGAAGAGTTTTCTCTTTATCTACAATGAGGGGTCAAGAAGAAATAAAAATCAAGGAATGAGAGGTAGGAGGAATAGTTAGAGAAGTGAGAGGAAAATCAAGAGATTGTGTAATCACTGAAACTAAGGGAGTAAGGTGTAGCCAGTAAGAAGGAGTGGAAAATAGTGTCAAATACTTCAGAATATTCATGGAAGATAAAGGCTGAAAAAAAAAGTCAATTGGATTTTGTTGGTAACCATTAAGAAAACAGTTAAAGGGAAGTCTAGGGGTGGGAGGGGAAAAGAAGACATGATATAGATGTGGGAAATACAGTGGAGAGTTAATAAGGATTGAGAAGGATGATTAAACAGCAGTAAAGGTCAAGCATGAGCTGTCATGAATTTGTTTTTTGTGAAATTTTTTCTACATTGTGACTTTTTTGGTGATGGCTGGCAGCCCTGGGGCAGGAGTTAAGCCATTAGATGGCAAGTTTACTAAGGGAAGAAAAATTGAGAGGGGGATCAGAAATGGCAGATGATCAGGGGAGCATGGGATTCTAAGGTAAAAGATAGTAAAACATTAAATTGTTAGAACATGTCATCAAGATTAGTTATGGAATCAAGTAAAGCCACGTGTTGGAAATGGACTGAAACAATAGAGTTGGGTCAAGAGACTAAAGTTTTCATTTGAGTAAAAGAGTAGGAGAGGTAGGATAGAAAGGATTTTTGTTATTTGTGAGCTAGACTAGATTACCTTTGAGATCCAACCTTGCAATTCTATGTTTTTACAAGGTTGTGATAGAGAATTTTCTATGTTACAGATCTTCATGGTAGTTTAATTCTATGAAATGGTGAAATCTCAGTTGTGATGATGTCAATGATTATTTGAAGTGCAGTGGAGAAAAGATCACTGGAGTTGAAGAGCTGAAATATTTGTGTTTTCAGGCTGTTAAAGGAAAATCCTTAAGTTTGTAGGAGATCATGATTGATAGTTCTCTATCCTACTAGCCTTTCCTTCTCTGCAGTCTTAGTGTCTCATCTTTTTCCCCCACTTCCAACTGTGGTCATCTCTTGAGTCTCAGTCTTTAGTTCCTTAGCCCATTTTTATCTATTTAGAGTGCTTATCTATTTTGCTAACTTCAACCACCATCTTATGGATCGATCAATGAACTCACATTTGTTAAGCACTTGCTACGGGCCAGACAATTGTCTTAGATTCTGGAGACGCAAAGACAAAAATAAAATAGTTCCTTCCCTTAAGGACCTTTTATTTTCTGAAGAGAGAAGACATCTCTGTTTCTCTGTCTCTTGCTCCCTTCCTCTTTGTCTCCCTGCCTCTTTCTCTCTCTTCTCTCCTTCTCTCTCTCTCCCTCCCTCCACACACACGTGCACAGACACACACTGTGGAACATTGCATATAACAAGATTTTAAAAATCAATCGATTATTTTGATGATTTTTTTCTTCTCTTTTTCTTTTTAAAACATTCTTTGATACAAGGGTTGTCTCTCTTGGTCTGGGGAGGGTAAAGTCTATGGAGGGAAATCTAGATGATGAACTGACAACAGCTATCAGTCTCTAAAATAAATATACACAAAATGCTCGCAAAAATAATAATAGCTAACATTTATGTATCACATAAAAGTTTGCAAAATGCTTTATAAATATATGATTTGATCCTCACAATAAGCCTGGAAGGTAGAAGCTATTATTCACATTTTACAAAGCATGAAACTGAGGCAGACAGAGTTTAAGTGTGTTACTCAGGGTCACATAGCTAGTAAGCGTCTGAAGCTGTATCTGAACTCAGGTCTTCCTGACACCAGGTTCATCGCTGTATTTACTGCACTTCCTAGCTGCCTGAATACAAAGTCATCTTGGGGAATAGGGGCATTGAGAAAGACTTCATTTAGGAGTTAACATTTGAGCTGATGGTTCTTAAATTTTCTGTCTTTAATTCTGTCTTTTTATCTCATGTGCAATTCCTTCTTTGCAGCTGCTGACTGAGTCTGTCCACTAAGATGTCTAAATGTCATCCCAAATTCGGTGTGTCCCAAACGAATTGATCACGTTAATCTCTGCTGTCCATTTCCTCAAATTCTACTTCCAAGTAACTGAATATTTCTGGAGAAAATCATTAAATCATGCTGACTGAGAGAGACCAATATAAACTTATGCTGTTGCATACTGATTGAGTCCCTCATGCTACATGCTTATTCTTTTATTGAATCTCTATCCACATTCCCTGTACTTTTTCAAATCTTCTCTCCTCAAAGATTCCTCTACTGCTTTCCTCCATTTCAAACAGAAGACTTTACTAAATTTTTTCTCTCCGACATAGATGCCTTCAAGCTTACCTCTAAACATCTCTTTCGTTATTTACCTTATCTATGGTCTTAGAGGAGGAGATGGCTGTCCTACCTACTAAGGACATCTCTTCTGCCTGTGTCTTTCTCATTCCTTTCTGTTTTCCCTGGAACCTGGGCTTTATCTAATCATCTAATCCCATTCCTGAAGCTTCAATCTCTCTTTTATGAATGCCTTCTACACTACCTACAGCTACACTCAGATCTCCCCAGACTAAAATAAAAGCTTTTTCTTGACCTGACTTAACTATCATTCTATTCCTTTCCTTTACTTCTAAACTTGTACTTAGCGCTTACCCTCTTTTTCAGCCATGCCAATTCTCAATCCCTTGCTCTCTGGAATAAATCCTAACCACTTAATTGAAATGACTCTTCCCAAGATCACTAATGCCTCTCTGATCACCCAGTCCAATAAGCCTCTTTTAATCCTCATCATACCTGACTGCTCTGTGGCATTTAATAGTGTTGAACATCCTTGCCTTCTTGATCACCTCACCTTTGGCTTCCATGGCACTGAGTTCTTCTGGGACCCTTTGATCACTTCTCTGTCTTCTTTATCTTAGAGTCTCCTCTTGTCTTCATTTCACCAACTTGAGTCAGTAGCCAAATCCTGTTGACTCTCCCTCCAAAATAGCTTTCATACCTATCCTCTCCTCTTCACTTCAGATGTTATCACCATCCTCATTTAAGCTGTTCGTGTCTTCTTTCCTGACCTATTGTAATAGGCTCCGTGACTCGCTTCTGCTTTTTCCAAATCATCTTTTTGCACAGATGCATATGTGATCTTCGTAATATACTTCTTTGATCATGTTGGTTTATCGAGCAGGGATCTTGCTTCAGCTTGATGGCCAAGGTACAGCAGAATAAGTTACATCTAGCGTTGTCAGCACTATGGCTAAGGAATGGATGGTATTGTCCCCAAAAGGGCTGTTTGGCGATTTCATTATGCTTATTTGGGGGTGACATATAGGGAGGATATTTAAGCTGCTGGATGAGTGCTGACTTGTGCTCATGGTTATTAGGTTGGCCGCCATCACTGAGGTTTTGGGTAAGGTAGCTCAGACCTAGGTAAGCTGCCAGGAAGAGGAAGAGACTTGTTACATTGTTTGAAATTTGTGGAAGGCTTGTCAGCTTTGTGTATGCATTTGTGTGTACCTCTTCTTATATTAACATGTGGCAAGGCAGTCAAGGAACTATATATTATGTCTGTATTTCCCTCTTAGGCAACTGTGTGTCAGAGCTAAGATTGTCACCTTCTAACTGACTGGGGGCAGGAGTGGTGGTGGTGAGGTTAGTGTTATGGTCCACATAATCCAAGATGATAATGCATTCTCGAGATTGCTTAGGGTGAATCTCTGACCTAGCCACTTTGAAGACTCTACACTGTCAGCTTTTGGACATGTTTGAGAATTCCAGACATAATGATGCAACTAGACCCAAGGATATTATTTATTATTATGCCACCCTTCAGAGCAGAGATTGTTTGTAGGCTCAGGGATTAGCAACATGAGTTGGTAGAAACTGGGAAGCTAATGTCATAGCAAGTTTGAGCACTTTCATGTCACTATGGATGTATCATATCCCCCTCTGCAATCAGTACTATATCACTGCCCATCATCAAGAGGGAAAATATTGGTCTTTCTTGGTCAGTGTAATGTATCGATTAAGATGTAATCAAAATAGCAGCTCATATTTGTGTGGGCTTTTGGGGTTTTAGCATCCTATCTGATCTTTGCAAGAATCCTGGGAGTTAGGTCCTGCAGATATCATTACACAGGTGAAGAAGCTGAGACTCAGGAAGGTTAAACCATTTGCCTATGATTACACATGATTGATTTTTAACAAGAACAATGGCATCTTTCAGACCCTACCATGAAGTTCTAATGAAACCTTAGCAGACATGAATATTCAATAGCTTTCTTAGTACCATTAATTCTATTCTGGTCTCCTACCAGCCCCAGGGTGATGTCATAGTTGCAAAAACTCTGTGTTCTTCTTTGATTCTGGTCTGCTTAAACAGAAATTTTAAAAGGAGGGAGAACCAGCTGAAGGGAAGAGAAAAGAAATGGGAGTCTGACTTTTTCATGCCATCCCAGCCCTTCACTACAGACTGGTAGTCATTCATTAAATAATTATTTCCCAATAATTTTCATTCTGTGGTACATATATAAGTTTGGTAGAACATAACCGGGACAGGAATACTCTCCCACACTACAGGGCGGCCATCTATAAATTTGTTTCTCCCCAACCCCCATCACATCAAATTTGCATGTATCTGTACAATCTAGTATGTTTTTATAAACATAGTGTCTATAGTCTCTTTCTCCCTTTACCTGTAATTTTTTCCCCTTAACCAGAGCATCTCTCTGCCCCCAATAAAAAACAATAGATAAAGAAATTCAGGATGTCATGACAAATCAGTTATGTGGTCTTGGAACATCAGAGGATATACATGTACTGGCTGGGAAATAGCATCAACATAGTGGCTGAGGTTCTGTCAGTTTCACAAAATCACAGAATCTCTAAGCTGCAAGGGAACCAATTGTGTGGAAAAGCCACCTAGTCCAAATTGTACCTGAACAAGAATCCCTTCTACAACAAAACCAATATGTGGCCATCAGGCATTTGCTTGAGGACCTTCATCAAAGGGGAACCCACTACCTTCCAAGGTACTTTTGCACAGCTTTGAGGCATAGTAGATAGAATGCTGGGCCTGGAGTCAGGAAGACTCCTTTTCCTGAATTCAAATATGGCCTCAGACACTTCCTAGGTGTGTGACCCTAGGCAAGTCACTTAACCCTGTTTGCTTCAGTTTCCCCATCTATAAAATGAGCTGGAGAAGGAAATGGCAAACTACTCCAGTGTCTTTGCCAAGAAAATCCCAAATGGGGTCATGAAGAGTTGGACGTGACTGAAACGACTGAACAACAAAAAAAAACCTTAGGAAGTTTTTCTTTGCATTAGTCTTAGATCTATCTCTGCAGTTTCTGGGAAGAACAATGATGGTGTTATCAGAATACCTGGGTGCAGATCCTGCCTCTGACACTTTCTACATCTTTGACATCATGTCACTTAACATCATCAGCCCTCAGTTTCCTCTTCTGCAAAATGAGATGGCTGGACTCTATGGCCTTTACCTTTTCAGCTTGTGATCTAGGATCTTGGTATTCCTTGCCTCGGCTATATAGTAAGTCTCTACTTGTTATGTCTTGTTGGTAGAATTTAGTCCTCTGTCACATTCAGTGGGCACATAAATGTGGAATTAGGTATTTAGGATTATTTTACCAGTAGTGGTAGATGTCTATGGTATCTAAAGTATTCTGTTAGGTACATCAGTTAAGAGGATGACTGTTTTGTAGAAAGAACATTAGATTAAGAATCAGTTAAGTCATTTAACCTCTTTGGGACTCAGTATTTTATCTGTCAAAATACTGAGTTGGATTAGATGTCTCTGAGATCCCTTCCCTTAGAGGTAACTGGTGTCACAGTAGATGAAGAGCTGGGCCTAGAGTCAGGAAGAGCTGAGTTTAAATCTAGCATCAGAATTTACTAGTTGTGTGACCTTGGTAAAGTCCCTTAATCTCTCTTTGCCAGTTTCTGCAACTATAAAATGGGGATAATAATAGTACCTACCTTTCAGGGTTATTGTAAGGATCAAGGAAATAATTAAAAAAAAAAACAACACAGCACCGTGCCCAGCATATAGTAGGCACTATATAAATACCTATTGTCTGTCTGTCTTTCTCTTTTTCTTTCCCAACTCAAAAGCTATATGATTTTATGCTTCCAAATGTGAAACAGAAAATCCTTCTTTATGGAAATTTCCAGTGACTTAGGTTAACAACCAGTGGCTGAATTCTTGAATTCTTTGGTTTGTTCTGTTAGACCAATCACCATGTGAATTCAAAGAAAGCAGAAAAAAAAGCCCTTCAGAGACTGAATGATAAATCTGATGAGGACTGACCAGATTCTTATGGTAACTGCTTATTTGAATATCAGTGCACACAAGTTTGTATCTTTAAGTTTTTGAATGCCAACTTGGAAAAAGTCATTAAGAGTCAGGGCCTGTCTGTGTTAGAGAACTCTTTGCTTCTCGAAATGCCAAGACCAAGAAATGACTACACCATCTGTTTTCTGACTCTAACAGCAGTGACAACAAGTTCTCTACTGGAAAGGATGACCATATGGCCAGAGTCCCCACTTGATCTCAGATGATGTATTCATTTCTAAAATGCATCTCTCTCTCTCTCTCCCTCTCCCTCTCCCTCCCCCTCCCCCTCCTCCTCCTCCTCCTCCTTTCTACTTTTCCCTCCCCCATCTCTGTCTTTTTGCCTCTGTCTTTCTCTGTCTCTTTGCCTCTGTCTTTCTCTGTCTCTTCTCTCCGTCTCTGTCTCTCACTCTCTCATTAATTTGCACCCATTGGACTTTTGTGTTAGAAAGTCAGGCTCCCACCCTTTTCTTACTGTATGCCATGTGCCATGCTGATGGTGAAGCATTAAGCTCTCTTTCCCAGGCATAGGGACTGTTATCTGGGGAGATGAGAAATGGACTACATCGCAGAAGAAATGTTTTTCATGGGAACTAAGCATTGAATGAACTAGATTGAAAGCAGGAATAGAGCCAAAAATCTTGTTTTCTGTTTGACCCCTTGTTTTGTTTTTCTGAGCTGCATTTATATTTGCTAAGGCTACAATAAACAGCCCTTTTCACTGAGCAAATACTTGAAATAGTTTCATTCCTAATACAAATCTGCCTCCCCATTAGATTTTTCAGCAGAGGATCAACTGTTATTAATCCTGGTGCTCTGCAGTTTTCTAGCAAATTGATTTAGTCAGAGTTGTAGAGGAGTGCTTACTCCTCTCATGATATGGTTTGCTTGCTATGTGTAGCTAAGTATCATTGGTTCCCCTAACAAGGGTGGATGGCATATTTTCATTTTTTGTAGAGCTCGCCATTTCCTATGGAATATTACAATTTTATTAGGTGCCCTGCAATTTAGAAGAGGAGGTAGAAATAGCAGCTGAAATAATTTAATACTTTAAAATTTGGTGGTGGTGATTTTATTCACAGCATGCAGGAGAATGAACTAAGTAGTAAGAATGAACTAAGTCACAGTCAGTATCTCCTCCCAATGTTTCTAATCTAGGTAGGTATAAGTTAAATGAGGTTTTTTTGAATTTCTTAATTTTCTGAAATTAAATGTACAGTTTGGTGAAGAATGAAAAATGAATGTTATATTGTTTGGCAGACCCCCTCAATGTGAACATTTTGCAAATACTTAAACAGAAATTTTTTGGGGGATTTGTTTTGTTTTAAAATAAATGTTATTGATATCTTGTGTTTTTATATCACCTACATTTCACAAAGTTCCTCCCCCAAAGAGCCATCCCATAACACAGAATAAAGAAAAAGATTTAGAAAAATTAACCAAGTTATTGAAAAAGTCTGCCATTATATGCAATGTTCCATACCTATTGCACTGCCCCACCCCCTGCACAAAGAATTAGGGTGAGGGGCCATCTTAGTTCTCTTCTTTGGGGCCAAACTTTGCCATTATAATTTTAAAGCATTATTTTTTATTATTTTATTATAATTCTTTTCATTTACCTCATTGTCAGTCACTGTGCATATTAATTTCCAGGTTATTTTTACTTCACTTTGCCTCAATTCATATAAATAAGTCTTCCCATGTTTTTATATATAATTTGTTTCTTAGAGCACAATACTATTCCATTCCATCCATTTATCACAACCTGCTTTGCCATTCTCCAATCGATGAACACCTACATTGCTTCCAGTTCTTTGCTGTCACAAGTGTAGCTCTACATATCTTGGTGCATATGGGGCCTTTCTTTTTGTCTTTTGTCCTGCTTCAGATATAAGCCTAGCAAGGGAATCTCTAGGTCAAAGAGTATGGGCACTTTACTTTCTTTGCCTAATTCCAAATTGCTTTTCAGAGAGGTTGGACCACTTAAGAGTATGAAGGCATTTTGGCATCCACCTATAGGCTCATACACAGATTTTGAACAGGAAGGGGCCATCTGATCCACTCCCCTCATTTTACAGTTGAGGAACCTGAAGTTTACCTAGGTTTCGTGGCCATGGCCACCCAGGTAGTAAGTGACAGAAGTCGGATTTGACTCCAGAGACAGTGCTTTCCTTATTGTACTGTGCTGCCAACTCCTTTTAATAAACTTCCAGTGACAAGGGACTAATGAGTTCAAACAACTCAGTCTCTTACATTTTTAGGCAGCTTTATGTAAAAGGAAGTCCTTTTTTTCTTTTGGAGACAATATCTTTTTATTCATCCTACTTTTCCCAGTTGAATTCTGCTCAAAAGCAAGATGGAGTCAAAGCAGAAACCTCTGTAGAAACTATATGTTCACAAAAGAAACTGTACTGACTTAGAGGTAGAGATTCCAATTGATGCTCAAGTGGTCATTGGACTTAATGTTATTCAAGTGAGCTTAAAAAGCCTTTAACATTGTCTACTGTAGCTGCCATTCTTCAATATCCCTCACCTCCTTTCCCCTTCTTTTCTTTAGGCTGATTCTCTAAATGAATTAGTTCTGTTCTTCCTTCTTGAAGTCAATGGAGCAAAATGTGTTCATTTGGTTGCTTCAAACATTTTTGGAGTATACATTTCTCAAATACAAACTGACTGAGGTTTTGAGTAAAAGGAGTTGCTATATTTAAAGTGCTTTATCTATGTCTCATTCAAGGGCATGCTCCTTAGCAGAGAGGCAGGAAGAGCAACTGGATTTTAATCATGCTTGGCTTCACAATGTGCTCATTAGAGGCCCTCTTATAACAGACAGTCTGCCTTATGTGGAAGACTGCACTGTGGCAAATAAAGCAGGTCAGAGGGGAGAATATTTTCAAGTCATTCTCATGTTGCTTATGCCTGCAAAGGACAACTATACAGAGATCTTGTCACAATACAGTGAACTTTGTAAGGATGAAACTTTTCACGGGAGAATATCTGAAAGTAGCTTCTCCTACCCTAGGGTCTAGGGCAGAGGTGGAAAATCTCTGACCTGTCATTGCTTCATTTTTGAAGGTCCAAGGCAAACACAATATACGTTGTCTGGGAAGGCCTTTACTAGGTTGACTAAAATTACAACTTGACTAAGGTTATCTATTCGTTTCAACTCAAAGGACATTTACTAAAGGACTTCTTAGTATAAAGCATTTTTGTGCTATACAAAGATTAAAAATTGCTTAGTGCTAGTCCTCAGGCAGCTTCCAATTTAGGAGGTTAAAATAATTGTACACAAAGAAAGATGATACAACATAGGATTATGATAATGCATAATAAAATTTTAAAGTATGATCAGTGAGTGGGGGAAATAGGCCCAAAGTTCCAAGAATAGAGCTCACTTAAGGGAAAGGGACTCAGGGGAGAATGTCAGAAAATTCTAGGAAAAACTTCTGAGGTTTTCTATTTCTAGCTAGAAAAACTAGATTTTTTTATCTGAGTGAAGAAAACAAAAGACTGAATTTTTAGCCTTAGACTGCCATCCAACTTTATTCATATTTATATTTATACTACTTTATTTTTTAACTATCATAGCTTTACCAAGTGTTCTCCAGTTACTTTATTTTTTTCAAAAATATTTTCTTAAATCTGAAATCAAACTTACACTTTTAAAATATCTGTCATTTCACTCAGCTTATGAAGTGTTCTCTGCTCACGTGAAATTTTGAGGTGATATTTTTTTTTCATACCTACCTGATCTGATTATTCCTTTATGTACCTCTGGTGCTGCTAAGTGCTAGAGCATACAAGGGTTGATGGGCATCAATTTCAGGACATGGTGGGCTGGAGCTGTTCTGTTGGTAGGTAGGGGATGAGTGATAGTAGCATCTTAGGATCATAAACTTAGTCTGGAAGGGAAAAGAGGTCATTTAGTTCAACCCCCTTATTATCTTAGTAATTGGCGCATATTAAGCCCTTAAATGCTTGTTGAATTGAACTAACCTGAAGAAATTAATGCCCAAGGAGATTAAATGGCCAAATCTTCTGATTCCAGATCACCTAATTAGGATGCCTCCTAGTAAGGAAAGGTGTGTTAAAGATGGGAGATTTTGACCTTTTTCTTTACCTTTCTTTGCCTTCTCTCTTCCTATAAACCATTCCACTTCCCTTTATTTCCTTCAACCCAATTTTTTTTCTTTCTTCTTCCCGCCCCCTTCTCTTTTCCTTCTATACCTAGTTATGACAGGTAATAGGTTACTCCATGATTTCCTTGGTAGAGATACTCTCTTCAATGTCACTCCCATGGTATAAAACACCCATACCTCCTTAATCCTGTAAATTTTGTCTACATGTCTTTTTGGTAAATCCTCCACTGAGAAATTCCCTGATGTGATAGAGACCTTCTCTATAGCAATGTTTAGCATTTTCTGGATATGAGCTTATTATGGGTTTTCTGTCTAGTATCTTTTACTCTTACTACATGATAGACACACCTCCTTTTTCAGTCATACGTGTCCCTGCAGATGTATTTCATGCCACTTCTTGATCAGGAGTAATCCGTAATAGTGTTTCTGCCTACTCTCATCTACTATGTATCTTTCTATGCATCCACTATGTATCATTAACCTTTAAATCACTTGAAATTAAGATTTTTCTGAGACTTTGGTATCTGATGATTTACAGAGAGAATGCTGGCATTAAAGAGATCAACTCTAATGGCAGCAAGCACCTAAAGATGACTAAAAATGCTGCAGAATTCCTCAAATATGACCCAGACTGATCTCTTCCTCTTTTATCCTTTAGAGTAGTGATAGGTAAGGACATTTTAGTAATTTTTTTAAAAAGGCATAATTCCAAGTTGTTTTTCAGAATGGCTGGATCAATTCACAGCTTCACCAGCAATGCACTAATTTGCTTATGTGATTACTTATTTGAACTTTCTTTCATATAATTGTTGACAACTCACACTTCTCCTTTAGAAAATAACCTGTTCATACGCTTAGATTCATTACATATTGGGAAATGCCTTTTCTTGTTATATATTTGTATAAATTTATTTATCTTGCATGTTAGAGATTAGACCTTTTTCAGAGATATTTGCTGTAAATACATATATATGGATATATGTAAATACATGTATATGTAATTAATAATATGTAATATATATACATATATATGTAATTACACATATACGTAATATATATATTTATATATATGTATGTATATCTATATATATCTATCTATATATATGTGTGTGTGTGTGTGTGTTTTTCCAATTAGCAATTTCTCTTCTTATTCTGTGGTATTGACTTTGGTCATATTCAAATGGATCTGTGATCTCATTAATTTGGAACTTCCCTTAAAGAATGAACATTGAGGATTGCGATGATTCAGTTGAATATCCTATCTCTTTCTCATTCTTTTTGGATTTTGACTAATTCTGATCTTTGTCCTTTTTTCTAGAGTGTTCCAATTATACAAAGACAGCTGATTCAGGAATAACAAGTTAACAGCATGATTTTTTGTCAGTTAAAATATAATATAATACATTTTTAGTTATCTTACTTGGTTTTTGCCATGCTCTGTGCTAATCAGTTAGTTTCTTAAAAAAAGTATACATGATATAGTGGTGTAAGACTTCTCTATAATCTATAATTCATTGACTTTTCTCATTCCATTTTTTGTTTCTTGAACCATGCTATCCTATGTATTTCTTGCCATCCTTCCCTTTTCCTACATTTGCATTGTATATATTGTTTAAATTTGTATGTTTTTATTAGTTCTTCATAGAATCCCACTACCTTTTCCTCCTCAACAACTGATGTTTGTTCAAAAACTTCCATTATTTTCATGGTTGTCTTTTTGTGAATACTTATCAGAATGAGATTACCAAATATCACCAAATATGAAATGATATTTCACGTTGCTTTTGGATATACGATAAAAACAACTCCTTTCTTTTACTCCCTATGATGTATCTGTGACCTATCTTTCCATACAACTTTTTTTCTCCTTTCTCATTTCTTATATTGTGAGAATTTCAAGATTGATATGATTCACTTCTCCCATTAGTGTATCTGCTCCATTGGACACTGGATAAGAAGTTCACATTTAGAGTACCAATAGTCTAAAGTTTATAGGTGGTTTAAAAACTGTATGACTGTTAGCACACTTTGCTCCCTTTCCTTCCCTTCTATCCATGCAGAAGAAAGAGTATTTTGTTCACGCAAAAGCTTTCAAAATTTTATGTAGTTGAAATAGCTTATGTTGTACTTTATGGTAATTTTTATCTTTTGTTTAAGAGTTGTCCTCCACCCATAGTTATGCAAGGTACTTTTCCTATTTTTTTTTTTTAGGAGAAGCAAAGCGAATTTATTTTACAAACCTTGCAAGATTTGGGCTCACCTCCATAATGGAGGAGGCAAAGTAAAAAGGAAACGAGGGGACAGATATACTCTTAGTACAAAGATTCCCGTCCACCTCTATCCTTTTTCACCATTGGCTGGGAGGCAGGCTTACAATCTAGGCGTGAAAAACTAGACAGAGAACTAGGGGACCAAGGTTGGTCTGGTCTGTTCAGGTTTTCCCTATCTGGAACTCAACTGTCGAGGGTGGTGGGCGGTGGCATCTGAAAGTCTAGAAGAAATGGGGGGGCAATTCTGCTGGCCTCATTCAATGCAGGTCACAGTGACCCTTTCCTTATTTGGTCACTGGGCCCCTACCACTTTAGGCCCTGACTTTCTAGAAGTTTAGCTTAGTCACTACAAGGTTAAATCCCAAGCCTCTCCTACTCCCTCAGACATTCTCTGTTTCAGAAATATGAAAAGAGTGTAACCCCTGTATTTTTACCCTGTGAAGTCTTCACAATTATCCTTCCCATTTAGTGCCTCTTCTGATTTCTTATGATTTTGAAGACTTCACACATCATTGTTGATATAAATTGTCCATCAACTTATCTTCTTCACTCATCACACTTTTATACCACTTTTTTTTCATCATGCTTGCATCCCCATTGCCCTTTTCTAAGGTTTCCATTCCTCAAAATCTCCAATGCATTGACAAATCAAAGGGGACAGTCCCCTTTGTAAATACAGATACAGAGACCCAAAGGAAAACAATGATGCAATTGTCCCTTTAAGATTCAAAAAAAGCCTTTTCCTATATAGCTGTCCAGCAGGGAACATCGTTAGTGAAGTCCTCTGGTCCTTGGAATCTGTTCAGCCATCTTCAGCACAGCATCCCAGCATCTTCCTCTTGTCTTTTTATAAGAACCAGCTTTCTGTCCATCCTCCTACACTTTTCCCATTTTTCTATAATTTTTTGGAGATGTGACCCATTTAGGTCCCATATCTATTGAATGTTTATTGTATAGGGTATGAGATGTTGTACCTTATGTCTATCAAACTTCCATTTAGCTTTCCCAAGAGTTCTTGTTGAACAGGGAGTTCTAGTTGTAGCTGAGATTATAAAACCCTAGGCTGCTCTGTTTAATTGTTTCTGGGTCTTGTTTAGAGAGATTTTTTTTTTCCCCTGACATGAACACACACACACACACACCCATACACACACACAAAATGCAAAACAAACTAGGGCACAAAAGATTGTTATAGATTTCAAACATAAATATTTTTAAAGGAGTTATTGAATTACACAAGAAGCTCCAGCTGAGACAAGACATCAAAGGAACATACATTGGTTAAGATCAGTAAGAATGTCTTAAACCATATGTCTTAGAGCAAATTCTCTTGGGATTAAAAAAGGAAGATTTGAAATTACTTCTAAGAGTAAATGCAACATTCCCATGGATATCTACCACTCAAGAGACTAACATTTTATATTACATGTTTATTTTTAGAAGGCGAAACTTCTGGTAGTGATTGCTATTTGTCTCTGAAAGATTCAGTGATCACTGGAAATCTCTACTGTTTTACAGTTACAAAAATTACATTTTGATTTGTAACTGCTGTAACTTTTCAAAGTACCTCATGCCACATGTACCTGACTTTTGGACTTGGAATCACAGAATTTTAGATCTGGAATGGATCTTAGAAGCTATCAAACTCCATATGCTTACTTAAAGATGAGGAAACCATCCCAAAAAAATGTGAAATGACTTGTTACAAGGTGACTTTGGGAGATCTAAAATCTGATCCCAGGTCTTCTGACTCTCATCCCATTCTCTTTTCCTCCATGGAAAGCCCAAACTCAGGAAAAGTCAGCTTGCTGTTGCTTCTAAGTTCAGATGTATTTAATTATATGTAACATACACATATCTGAAAATATCTCTGTAATCAAAGCATTTACATTCATTAGGAGAGCTGATTATTAAAATAACAACAAACTCCCCCCTCCCATCATAGCAACATTTATTGTAGAATCATGGATATAGAATTCAAAGGGACCTTAGAGATCCTATGGTCAAACTTTCTTAGGATAATGAGAAGTTGAGAGAGATATTAGGCATGGGAGATAAAATTACCTAATTTGGGGGCATAAGTCAGGGGTAAGTGCAGCCTGGAGAGGAATAAAGAACTGACTGGCCTGGGCGACTTCCCCAAAATGTAGGCTCTAGGAGGAACCAGGCAAACCCTCTTCTCAGAGGAAGAAGCTGCAGGGAAGAGAGTATTTTCAAGGTGAGAAGTCTAAGAGTGAACTGAACTTCCAGGTTTTCTGTGGCATAGTAGAGAATATCTGGAGAATCAGGAGTACAAGCTGGAGAGGAGGGTAGTGTGTGTATCCATATTCTTAGGAAGTACTACTTTCTTGGCAAATATTTCATATCCTACAATCTCATAAAGTGCTCATAAACTCATTAAATTGAACATGAGTTATTTTGATCAACATCCATATTACATATAGATGAAGAAACAGACCTGGATAAATAAAGTGACTTAACTGAGGACACAGGGAACGACAACTCCAATGTTCAGAGCTCATTTTTCTGAATCCAAATCCAGTGGTCTTTCCCCTTCTTGTAAGGAGAGTAATTCTCTTATACATTTAATAATGGACCAAAATATAAGTATTTTACAAATTACATTTTCCTACGTTGGATTTGCAAAAAATGGGTTATACTCGTAGGACGCAGCTTAACCACATTGTTTTAGATTGCCTTGCTACAAATCTTTACAATATTTCTGAAGTCTGAAACGCTTGTAGTTGCCTCACTTCTGCTTTGTAGTTCAGGAGTATTGCGATATCACTCATTTCCCCATGTGTTTGCCTAATATAACTGTTTTGTAACAAGCATTAGACTACATTCCAGGAAAGAGCTTGGATTTGGTCTGGGGCTAGCCAGGTGTGTTGTTAAGCAAAATTGTCTCATTAGCATGGCTTTTGTTTCTTTTGAGTGGAAGTACTTTCAGCTGTTAAGTGCTAAGCCCCAGGCCCAGGGCCCTGTCAGGC
>CM053622.1:273738572-273784167 GCA_028646595.1 Phalanger gymnotis | reverse complement strand
TGGTTCACGGTTCTGCTGTGGTGGGGCCTAAATAAATTTCTTGTTGTTTTCTCCTTAGAGAACCTCCCATACCTTGCGATTTCGGACCATTCAAACATATACATGACTATATTTGAGATTATAAATTCGGCCTTCCTACTACACCAGGTTCGGTAGCTAAGCTGCCTTGGGTTCAATGTTCAGGGAGAGTGCTGCAAGAGTTACTTTTCAATACTGCTTGCTTCATCTAGGATCTCTCAATTTTTTTAAGAGCATACTACCTCAGCAGACATGTACAGTACGTGGTCTTTGAGATGTTGGAGCCAAAAAGTAAGTTCATCACTCTGAGGCGAACCGTCTTGAGCCTTTTCAGACTTGGCCAACTTGGTCCTCAGATGACAGGCAGCCAATTATAGGCCTGGACTCAAAACCTTCCAGCTTGTCTAGAACATGCTGGAGCTTGCTTTCCACAGGTGTAGCCTTACTATTTGGGATCATCTCCATGCTGTGTCAAGGCTTGGGATTAGAATTTAAAAAAGATAAATGCCCATATTTTTAATGCCAGTAGATTTCATTTGCTGTATTACGTAGGCTTTTTTGGGTCATTGTTTTGTTAATTAGGTTTGGATGATGTCACAGTGTTCCCGTGAAGGCTTGAAGGCTGGTGGTGAGTAACATTTAGAGGCTTGATTTTCAATCCCACGCAGGGCTGGGCGGGTGAGAATAACTTTTGTGCTTCTATTGCTCTGCATCAGTTCATATAAGTCTTCCCAAGATTCTTTGGATTCCTCAGATTTAGCACTTTTACAGTTCAGTAATATTTTATTATGGGAGGAGGAGAATAGAACACTTGCTATGTACTAGATCCTATGCTAAGAGCTTTACAAAGACCATCTCTTTTGATTCTCACAACAACCCTGGGAGACAGGTGTTATTATTATCTCTGTGTTATGATTGATGAAACTGAAGCAATCAGAGGTTAGATGGTTTGCCCAGGATCACTCAGCTAGTAAGTTTCTGGAGCAGAATTGGAATTCAAATCTTTCTGACTCCAGGGCCTGTGCTCTATTCACTGTGCCACCTAACTGCCTCTATAAAACTCTCTTATGCTATTATGTTCACGTACCACGATTTGTTTACCTATTTCCCAATTGATATACATTTACTTTGTTTCCAGTTCTTCCCTACTACTAAAATAAAAATATTGCTTTAAATGTTTTGGTTTATGTGGTACCTTTCTATCTTTGTTTTTTGACTTTCTTGAGGTATATGCCTAGAAGTAGGATCTCTGAGTCAAAGGGCATGGACATTTTAGTCACTTGCTGAGCACAATTCGATGGTTGGACCAGTTCACAGCCCAGTCTAGTAATTTTTCAAACCTTCTCTAGGTTGCATGAAGGTCTTGTCCTATGATGTCTTTGTTATTCATATTGTACTTTTTGATATTTGATAAGGCTTAATAGGTGGCTCTGATCAGGCTACCCAAGAAATCTGATATGATGTGTGTGGCATTTTGAGCAAAGAAATTTGAAGACAGTCCTCACCAACTCTCATTTGTTTTATCTTTCAATGATATATTATTGCCATATCCTTTCTGTTTTTTAAAATTGATATGCTAGTCTTCACATATTGCCTGGATGGCAAAAGTCAAAGGCAGCTCCTATAGCTGGATTGAATAATATTTTAATAAAATAATAAATAACAAATAAAAAATAAAAACAATTTGAATCTTTAATTATTTGTAAGGATTGTCCTTCAGACTTTATAATTAGTCCATCATACTTTTCTCTATTTGCCAAATGCTTTCTATTTGTGTAAAGAATCTTCATGGGGGCCATGGATACAAACATTAGAAAGAAGCAGCTCAATTATTTTTGGTAATCATAGAATCCAAAAAGAAATAAAATTCAATATACTTTGTTTTAAAATTTTTATAGATTTGTTTTGTTTTTATATTAACCTTCATTTCTGAATAGATTTTCCCCTTCCTTTAATGAGAGATCCAGTCTTTGTAACAAAGATCAGAAAAAGAAAGAGAAAAAAATTCAGTAAAATCAACTGATACATCTGACAATTTATAGAATATGCTATGCCCGTAGTCATGCACCTTGTGATAGGAACAGTATCCTAACCCCTCCCCACATGTGAGTTAATCTAGTTTTTCCTTAAAAGGTACTGAGACATTCCTTAAGACTTGGATGGCTCAGAGGACTAAGGACTCAGACTGTTGGTGTGATTTCCTCATTACCTGGATACAAACTGGAAGAACTCTCAGATGCTTGGCTGGTGGATCTCAACAGGTGCTTCACTAAGCTGATTCAACTCAAATGTTTCTCAGTGCCATCCTTGTTGAATATCCTTCTCCTACTAAGACTTTGGTAAATCTCTTCTTGTTAACTGTTGAATGATCTACTTCGTTTTGTTCCAATATGAAACATAAACTACCATGGCACTCTCCTGAGTCAGGACTTAGCCAGCCTAGAACACACTTCTAAAAAGAACAGAGGAGGATGTGTTTCCTCAACTCTTCACCAGGGTCAAACTTGCTCATTGTAATTATATAGCATTCAGTTTGGTGTTTCTTCTTATTCTTTCTACTTTCTGGCACATTTAACTTTTTATGTTTCATTTGGATATTGAAGAACAATTTGTTAGCTCCTCCACTGGCCATCTCATCGAAAGGTCTCATTATATGTAAGTTACTGTAAGTAGAGGCTGCATTTAGGGTTGGAAAGGTGTTTAGTCCACTCAGTCTAACCCATTAACTTTACATTTAAAAAAAGAACAACTGAAACCACTTAAGGATAAAGACAAATTACATAGATAATGACAGAATCCCAGGCTTTGGCTCCCAGGCCAAGTCTCTTTCTACTGTGCTATGTGATGTCTCTCTGATTTAGGTGATGATCTTTGAGAGTTATTGCTGCCAAACAATTTATCAGTGATGTTGCCTTTTTCCAACTTTAGCTTGATTGGTTCTTAGACTTCTTGCATGCAATGGGTCCACATGTGCCTTCCTTCCCCTCTCCGCCCGGCTTGGTTTAAAACTTGACAGAGCTAAACTTACACTCCTTTAGCATAGCCCAGAGAACTCCACAGTTCAATGAGGCATTGAGGGAGGATTTTTAATGGAAGTTGTACAGAGCAAGACTCAATAAATATTTGTTGATTTAATCCCATTTCCAAAGGTAAAACTAGTCCCTTACTAAGGCACTTGGCTATTATGTGCTTTTGTGCATATATAGCCAGAATCAACGAGAAAGGAGGTGTAGAGCTTAGGTTGTGGTAGAAACAAGGTTGAGTTAACAGCAGTTCAGCCCTAGGAATTTTCTTGTTATGTTCCTCAGGGTTACAAGTAGTGGTAGTAGTAGTGTGACTTCGTTTTCAAATTGTCTGTTCAAATTGCTTGTCTTCTCTCTAATTTTTTTTAGATTTTTGGATTGAAAAAGGAATCAGAGGACCATGAATTTGGAGTTGGAAGGGATATTAGAATCCATTTTATTCAGTCCCTCATTCTCTCTGTCTCTGTGTCTCTGTCTCTGTGTTTCTATCTCTCTGTCTTTCTCTCTGTTCTATCTCTGTCTCTCTCTCTTCCCCCTCCCTCCCTCCTTCTATCTCTCCCTCTGCCTCTTCCTTCCTCCCTCTTCCCTGTCTCTCTCTCCTTCCCTCCTCTTCTCCCTCTGTCTCCCTCCCTCCCCACCTCCCCTTCCCTCCCTTCCTCCTTGTCCAGCAGACTAGGTCTTCCTTCCTCACCTAGCCTGGAAATAAAACTGCCACTCATAGGTTCAATCCTACAACTTTTGGAATAGGAGTTTTCACCTACTCTTTTTCTGACCTGGTCCAATTCACCCCTCCTCAGGCAATATGGTGGCCCATAGCATCATTTTAATACTGAATTTAGTAAAAGTGACTGATTAGCATATCCCATTGTAGCTCAGAACCCCTAATCTCAAGATCCTCCAGCCTTAGCCTCCCTGGAAACATGGATTACATGTGTATAGCACCAAGCCTGACTCAACTCCCTCATTTTGAGGAGGAGGAAACTGAGGCCTACAGAGGTTAAGTGACATGCAGAAGGTAACACAGATATTGAGTGATAGAGGAAGGTTTTGAAATCACTGTACTGTATTGCCTCTTCAAGAATCCCTTATTTTACATGATATCTTTTCAATATCGCTGGACAAATTTAAACTGTATTTGAACTTAGACACACTTTGGAGGATACAAGTAACATTTATAGAGGTTGTTTGCAACATTAATTTGAACTGTGTGAGCAGAACGCAGATCAAGCTTGATTTCGTGCATCTCTTCCATGAGTGGCTCTCCTTTTCAAGTCCTGGGGGGCTCTGTATGTGGTACAGATACATAGGGTGCAGAGAAGAATAATGACAGAGTATTAGCATGCTTTACAAGTCTCAGAGAGTGATATCAAAAATCTGCACACCAGGATATTTAATTTGGGAAACTGATGAGTAGGAAGGTACCTGCTGTGCAGGGTGGGTTTGAAGAATTGGGTAGATATATGTAAATGAGCATCCTTCACAGTGTTCTGATCTTTTGCCGTGGTCACAGAGAGACTAAAAGCCACCTCTGTTCTAGACTTGGAAAGAATCCCTCCCTTGGTTCTGTTTAGGAATGGATTTAGAGCCAAGGTTCAATTGTTTCTAGTCCAAAAGAGGGATTACATAAACTGTGGAAATGTAGATGTAATAGGAAATTCTTAATTATAATGATAATTTAAACTCCCCCCATCTAGCCAAATTTTCTATTAGAGATTCTTAGTGTAAAAGAAAGATGTCTGTATTAGGAATAAGAAGATTCAGGTTCTAAGTCTTGGCTGTGACATTACTTATCGATTCACTTTTCTTGGACTTCAGTTTGTTCACCTGTGAATGGGCAGGGTGATCTGGTTTCCATGCTGTTCTCTGGTTCTGGAAGTCAGTGTCCTACCCATTCAGGGTAAAATGATACTAATCGTTGATATTAATTTCCTGACTTTTCTCTATGGCGTACTAGTTGGAAGAAAAATCTAGATTCTCTTTCAGAGGAGAGCATTCAGTAGTCTGTCCCCTCTCTTCCTCATATCCTGCTATCTTCTCTTTCCCTTGACTACTCAGACTAAAAACTGCCCCTTTGGGAGAGAGTAAGTGAAGAGCTACTTGCCTTCATTTCCCTGGTAGCTGGCATGTTTTATCCTTTCCCATGCATGTACATTGCTCTTGGCAGGGGACCACTGGCCCAGCATCATGAGTTTTTCATGCTGTGCCTGGCAAAGGTATGGTAAAATGAAAAGAGGACTAGATGTGGATTATCCCCACTACTTAGTGTCTGGCACAAAGTAAGCACTCAGTAAGTGCTTATTGACTGACTATGCGACTTTATTTCCCATGTGACTTTGAGCAAGTTACTCTCTCCGGATCTCCGTTTCCTCTTCTGTAGTATCATAGAGTTGGACTAGGACAGTATCAAAGTCAAATAGAAGTGAATCTCTGTGGTCCACATATTGACTTAGAAAACCACAGATTCACATTATTTATGTTGTATTTAATTCATTTACGAAAACAACACTTCTTAATTACATTTTAATCTGGGCAGTAGTGTTATAGGCTACACGTGGGCCAACGGCCAGAGGTTGTGACTTTGACACCTCGGGACTAGATGATCTCCCAGGTCTCTCCAAGCTCTGAATTCTATGAACTTTTAGCTCATTTCTAAGAAGGAAGAGATGTTGTGCAGCTTTAAGAAAAATTTGGTCACACTGAGAGCAAACCACCCCCCAAATAATTTAGTGTTGGGTCTGAGGCTTCACATATCTGAGCCCTTATATGGTCCTTTTAACACTAGATCCCCACCTTCCATCAACCTTTTAATAGTCTATCATTGATGGATAATGGAATAGTCAGATGAAAAGTTCACCACAGTATGTAGAATTGACTCTTTGGGGTAGCCTCAAATTTGGAGTGGCATTGTGTTTGGAGAGGGGAAGATGAAAATCATTGGTAGAAAAGGAAGTTTTTTTAGTTGTTTATTAACACTTGTGAATCTTTTGTACTATGCCTTGTCTGTTGGGTGAAATAAAGGCTATCCTATATGCATTACATGTTATTAGTTTTAGAGTTTGCAAGGGAGCTGGGGAATCTTTTACTTACTTCCATAAAGACTTAGGCATGAACTATATTTTATGTACCCCAAAGGAAGAACCTGGTGATGGCAGCAGCAGTAATGACAAGAAGGGGGAAAAATAAACCAAATTCTGTCTTCCCCCAGGGAAACCTGGGTGGCAGAGAAGAGTCAGTGAATAAAAAAAAAGCCCTTAAGGCTGAACTTAGTTTATTTAAGTCTACAGCGTGGAGTTCTGAGCCATAGACTATAGCCTCCATTTTACACTGTTGTTTGGATATTTGCCTGTGTGGAATTGCTGGCCCTGAGTGGTAATGGAAGAATACTACAGTGTTCAGATGTGATGGGAGAAGAGTTTAAAGCTAAGGTTAAGGTAAATCAGAACCCACTATTATTACCTGAAGAGTTGGCTGCTTGCTAGATTTAATCTACTGCATTCTTTAAAGACTCAGTAAATGTTCCTTTATACAATCAACTGATATTCAATTAACTTGTAATAACTACCTTAATAATCCTAGAGTAGTAATTTGAGTCACCTTAATAAAAGTTGTCTAGCATTTTCCTTTGTTCTGCTCTAGAGAATGACTCATAAGTGCTAACTGCTGGATGTTAGTGGAGTTTCATTTTTTCCTACATTGTCCAGCAGACTACACAAATGTTAATTAATTTATTATTCATTTGTGTTACTTATGTTATTTATTCAGGTTTAAATTTTTTAAGTGCTTAATAAATGACAGTCCAAGTGGAGGGCCTTATTCTCTAGTCCAACTATGAAACAAAGGAAAAACAGCTAAAGCGATCAGATTTCTGCTTCCTCTGAAAAGCTGGTCAAAAGCGAAAATGGAGAACATGCAATTACACCAATTGAATGATTGTGAGACAGCTAAAAACTGGTCACCCTGGGTGGTGAACAGTGTGATTAAAGAGGACAATAATGCACAGATAACTTCAACCTTGTGCAGCAGTGAGCCTAATTTTCACCCAAATTCTCTGAACACAAAAAACTTATCTTGAAATATCAGAGCACAGGACTAGGTTTACGATTTGAATCTCTAAATAGTACTCTTGCGTTCAGGGAATTAGACTGCAACATTTGCATCATCATCTACTGAAAAACATATTTAACTTCCTTGAAGTATGAGGACTGAAGGACTAAAAGGGTCATGTTTTTCTCATACGTAATTATTAACTGATGATTTTCTGACAATTTTCAAAGACGACTTGTGACATAAATTCAGGATAGCACTGGAGATATCAGCGTGCATTATTTAATTTCCTCTGCGGAACAGTACTTACGTAGTTGAAAAATGCCTTACAGATTTAAAGGGATAGTAAAACTAAGAAAAACACTAAACACACACACACTCCAGGACTTGGTAATAACTCTTGCCTTTCAAAAGACATCCCACCCCCCTCCAAAAGACATTCTACCATTTTTAAGGGATAGTTCTATATTTCGAGTCACCAGTGGTAGTTGTTTGATTTTTAAAAAATAATGTTTTATTGATGCTTCTTTTTTGCATCATTGTTGCTTTGCAGTGATGACCCCATTCTGACCCATAAGACACTCCCTTGTAACAAAGAAGTATGGTTAAACAAAGCAAACAAAAGAAAGGCAAAAAAAGCACACACTGCTTATGTTGGATATATGCCTCCTTTTGCATCTAGAGCCTACCACCTCTCTAGAGAGAGGACAGAGGCAGGCTTCATCCTCAGCCTCCTGAGAGTGAGATTAGTGACTGTATCCATCAGCATTTTGTTATCTTTCTTTACTTTATTATGGTCGTTGTATTAATTCTGCTCCTGAGTTCAGAAGGTGACGCGGACAAATAGGGCAGTTTTGTTAGTGTCATGCTAAATTTAATACACTTTAAAGAAACAAACTGGATGGATTTAAGTTTGTGGTTTCATATACAATCCCTTTTTCTGTTCTTTGTACATTCATGTTTGTAAAGTTTATAATAAAAAAATTAAAAAGAAAACAATTCTGGATTCTGCTTATTTTGCATCACTTCATGCAAATTTTTCCGAGTTCCTCTGAACCCTTCTGACAGCACAATAGTATTCCACTACCCTTTTACAATACATTTTGTTTAGATCTTTCCCTTTAAATAGACATTCACTTTGCTTCCAGTTCTTAGTGAACACAAAAAGTGCTTATATAAGTTTCCAAAAATATATGTACATAGATATGGGGCCTTTTCCTCCATCTTTGACCTCCTTGTTATACATCACAATGGCCTTTTTGAGTAAAAGGATGTATTACAATTCAGTACATTTTTTGGCATCGTTCAAAATTGTTTTCCAGAATATTTGGACCAATTCAGAGTTCTAGCATCAGTATATTAGTGTATAACTGTTGGTGAAAAGAAAAGGTTTGCTCAGTTCAGTTACCAAGCAAATGAATTAAGACTATTGGTATAGACTTAAGGGTTTGAAGCTAGAGAAGTTTTCTTAAAAGCAACATGTTCTTAATGGTACTCTGACGCCATTTAAGGAAGAAGTCTATAGGAAGCAAAAACCATGGCATACAGAGCTAGACATTAGAGGTCAACTCCTCCCTTTACAGATAAGGTAATTGAATCTCTGAGAGATTATGTGACTTGCCTGAGGTCGCATAGGAAGTAAGTGGCAGAGATGGGATTGAAATTTAGGTTGTCTGACCCTAGATCCCGTTGTCTTTAGACTAACCAGACTGTTTTCCCTTTTCTTTAGACTATTTTAATAATATAGAATGCTTAACATTTATTTGAACATTTTTGTGCCTGTCATACATTTACTTTTTTCCAATGGTAGAATTTGGCTTCCATTCCTCTCTCATACTTTTTCAAAATGGTTTATTTAATTTGTTTTATGAAGCTTATATATGTTGGCAGAAATACATGAGCCACTTTTGTTTGAACTGGAAAATAGTTATCCTTATATTATGACTCAGAATCTGAGAAGGTATGAATTAGATTTTTAGAGTTTTGAATTCAGAAAAAGAAATGGATTTTAAATATTCCAAAATGTGTTTCTTCATTTCTTCAGCTTCCCTGTACAAAAGGCTTACATTTCATTTTTATTATGACCACATTGAGGGAGGATAGCTGAGATATGGCAATAGCAATTCATTATTTTCTCTTAGGGAAAAGGGGGAATTAAATCCTATCGCTCTACCTTCTCTGCTGGGCAGGTGGCTTTTGTGATACAGATAGGTATGCCTATTATTCTATAAGAAACTTTCATGAAAAAAGTGTCAACTCATTTCTATCAGATGTAAACCTTATGACAGAAAAATATTTTGGTTCTTATCAATGTAGACTAGAATTACATACATACCTGAAAGTAAGACTTCTTAGGTCATTTAAGCCTTCTGCTGGAGATTTGGATGTGTGTGGGTTAAATTTCTGGCAGTGACTCTAAAAATTGATTACATTTTGTCAGCTGGTTCTAAATATGATTGTTTGTATACTATCTTTAATCCATGATATTAGTCCACTTTGTAGTATTTTGAAAACCAAAAGCAATTGCTTCAACCTACCCAAATTTGGGTAGGTTTGAAAGTTTATCATTTTCCTTTGTCAAATATTCTGTTTCTTTATTTTGATTTTTATTTACCATATTTTAAGCACCCCAAATGGACAAAAAGTGTTCAGTGACAGATGAGGAGAAGTTGGGCAGTTGCAGGGTAGATGGCAAGGTGGTCTATGTTGACCACTTGGGAAATAGCTGTTTCTCATTGCTATAGACCTTATGGTGAAGACTGAATCACCACATCTGGAAATGTTTTAGTGGCAATTCTGATTCAGGTATAGGCTAATTTAAATGGCTCTAGGGTTCTCGTCTATCTTGTCTATCTTGATTGTGATTATGCTACCCTTTGCTATGTTCAGATGCTTCTCTCTGAACAGCTACATTTAGGTTCTGATCTCCTGGTCATCCAGGCATAGTTTGAGCTTTCTCTAGTGAATTAGCTTTAGGATGAGTTGATGGTATTTATCTTCTTCTCCAATAGGTTTTCCTCCCTCTATTTGGCTGATTCCTGACTCTGGAACCTAAGAACTCTCATCCTATGAAGTAGCTACCAATGCTGTAACACCCATTTCTCAGGTGTTTTTGCTGACCTGTGCTCAAGGAAGGAAACAGAAAGGAAAATAAATGAAAGTAGGTTGCTAGGGGCCAAGAATTCCTTAGCAAGCACATGTCACTACTGCCGAGTACTTGTAGCTGTTACTGCTGTTGGGCAGGAGTGAGGTCGGTGGACCAGGAAGGGAGGAGGAATCTATCACTCATCTTACTGGAAGTGCAAAAGAGAAAGCAATGACAGATTCCCAAAAGTGAAGTGATCAAAAAGACCATCTAAATGGAGGGAGTGTACACTTAGGAAAACATAAAATGATTAAGATAGGGAATAATTAGTAATTTATTCTGGGGAAACATGTCTGCTAATGATAGACTAGGTAGAGGAAACTGGGACCCGTACTTGACCCTTTGTGGTAGTAAGGACAAGATGTTAGCAGTCAAGCACTCATCCACACAAGTTATGTGCACCACTCAACATTAGAGGATACTCCCAGGGAGCTGATTGCTTCTCTCTCCTTAGCTCTGCCCCTTCTGGGTTACATCACACTCATCTTATTATCTAAGGTTTATATGAGTAAATCACTTAATTGAATCTTGGTTTAGCTCCCTTCTTGCTGGTGTGACAAGAGAATTTCTGGATGAACTTCTGATATTGTCGAGATTATAGAGAAAGATATTTCTTCCTTATTATTGTCATGGTCTATAACCTGGTGCGGGTATAATAAGTTCAAAGGCATAGACTTAGTGGATTTTGAGGAAGAGGAAGGCATGTGACAAAGTGACCAGATTACTTACTTCCATTCCACAACTTGAAACCTAATTCTAATCTTGTGACTTTGGATTTAGATTTAATATTTGCTGTCTGCCATAGATGCTGATATAAATATGCCAAGAAAGGAACCCTAATTATGTACTCAACTCTTTTCTTATTTTCTTTAACAAAATACATAAATTTTTCTTTTTGAGAATACAATGCTGTTTTTTCATTATGGTGCAGCGAAGTTAGAATGGATGTCTGGTTTATTTCTTTTATTCCCCAAACTTTCAAATGAATCTCCTTTTTTGTTTAGTGTTGCTCTGCATAGATGTAAACAAAATGTTCCATTTAATCTAAACAATCAGGGCTTTAAATTATGAAAAACTATGAGAATTGTCATGACACAAGATTCAAGGGGAAAAAAGACATCTGCAAACATTCTGACTAGGTCCCTGAATCCCAAAGCCAATTTAAATGATAAGCAATTAAATTTTTCTTTCTGCATCATTTAAACTCTGGGAATTTGAGGGGAAAATTAACATTTGTTTTTATACATAGAACACTTTTCCCTCTTAGTTTCCCCCCACTCCACTATTTTTGGTTCTAGCTGTTGAAGACTTGATGTAATAGCAAGAATGTTGGACCTGGAATCAATAATACCTGGGTTCAAATTTTGCCTCTCACATTTCCTAGCTGTATGATGTTGATTAAAAAAAGTATTCTGAACTTAACACCAAATAAAATGGGCACTTGTCTGCATTCTAAAAAGACCATCATTCTTTCCTTTTTTGCTGTCCTATCAGTCTCCCCTACCTTGCACTCCTATCCTTATCCATTGGGAGAAAAAAAAAAAACGAAAACAAAACTCTTTGAACAAATACACATAATTAAACAAAACAGATTCCTATATTGTCTGTGGTTGATGCTAGAGTTAATTCTGATTCAGGCCCCATTTTAATTCAGGTTTGATGTTGGAATGAAATTAATCACTTGCAGATTATACAACAGTTAACAAAAGGATGTTTACTTTGCCATAGCATAGAAAGGATATTCAACAAGGATATTCTAGCACTTTGCTTAGGTAGATGTGACTTCCCTCATCTCCATGTAAGTCTGGTCAGCAGGGCAGGGTGTGGTGACTCACACGGTTTTGGATATCCACCAAATCTAAAGGCCCAGATTCTTCATGGGCATGTCTTTTTATGCCCTTAGATGATTAGGAAACTAATATAAATAAGGCCGGAGGTTACCAGGAAACAAAGTCACAGGAGGAGCAACTCAAGCCTTAGGGAACCCGGGCTCCCTGAGTTTATCAAATTCCGAGGCCAGATTTGTCACCTTTCATGGAAGGGTTAGGATGTTGCTCCCACCAAATATATTTTGTTAGGATTCTTGAATTCATTACCTTACTGTCAAGAGGCAGGCACTAGTTGTCTTCTAAGTCATAGCTAGGTTTTGATTTGAAAGTAGGAGTTTCTATTTTTTGACAATTTCATAGCTCCTCAACTTTTTGAAGCCGGGCATAGAATAAATATTGGAATCTCTGATTCTTTGATTCAGAAGGGACTCAAAGGCCATCTAGGTTAAATTGTACCTGAACAAGGATTCCTTCTAACTCATATTTTTCAAATGATCATCTACCCCTGTTTGAAGACCTCTTGTGTGGGTGAATCTCTTAGGAAATTCTCCCCTTCTTCAAGCCCAAATGTGCTTCTTTGCAACTTTCACTAATTGGTACTAGTTTTCCTCTATTGGACTAAACAGACTTTTCCCTCTTTCAATAAGTTCTTTAAATATTTGAAGACAGCTGTGATGTTCCCACTGAATCTTCTCTTCTTCAGGCTAAACACTCCCAGTTCCCACAGTCATAGGTGTGTGCTGCACATTTCACCAGGGTAGGAGCTCAGAAACTTTTATTTTTTTAAGGCATACCTTTATCGAATGTTCAGTCATAAAGGACATTTTGAAAATTCATCAAACAAACTAAAGAAACTAAACTAAATATATTTTTTAAAAAAACAACAACTATGGTATACTTTAAAAATGTGAACTTGAACACAAGACATAAAATACCAAAATGTTTGCTGTAGTGATGATTAGGAATATACAAAGATACAGGCAATTTTATGATCCTTATCTTTAAATTGATTAATATTAATTTAAGAATTCCTTATCTTCTTGATTTACAGAATAAGATTTTTCTTCATCAAATGTTATAGTGTTACTAGATTGGCTGAAATGATTGAAGGGGAAAAGGACAAATGTTGGAGGGGATGTGGAAAAGTTGGGACACTAAGTCAGTGTTGGTGGAATTGTGAACTGATCCAATCATTTTGGAGAACAATCTGGAATTATGCCCAAAGAGTTATTAAACTGCCTATATACCCTTTGACACAGCAATACCATCACTAGGTCTATTTCCAAAGATGATTAGGGATAAAGGAAAATAACTAATATGTTCCGAAATGTTTACAGCAGCCCTCATTGTGGTGGCAAAGAACTGGAAGTTGCAGGGATGCCTGTTAATTGGGGAATGGCTGAACAAATTTTGGTACATGATTGTGATAGAATACTACTGTGGTATAAGAAATGATGAGGTCAATGATCTTAGAAAAACTTGGAAAGACTTGCATGAAATAATGAAGAATGAAATGAACATAACCAAGAGAACATTGTATACAGTAACAGCAGTCTTATTTTAAGAACAACTTTTATCAAGCAAGTCATTTTGACTATTATAAATATCTAAATTAACTATAAAGGACATATGAGGAAAGGCACTATCTGCACCCACAGAAAGAACTGATAAATAAAAATATGTACTTTGATTTGAATGAAAGAGGGCTGTGCAAGGTCACCAGCTTCACTTTCTCCTCCAGAGCCATCTGGATCCAGTGACCAGATATTCATCAGGACAACAGCTTTGGCAACAAATTGGAGAGGTTGAAAAGTCAAGAAGGTATTTAGGTCATAAGCCTGAGTGTTTGGGAAGACGGTGATACCCTTAACAATTATTGCGAAGTTGGAGAGAGGAGAGGTATTGGGGATAGGGAAGAAGATGTCAGTTTTTGATATGCCGAGATATGTAATGGTAGTTAGAGATTTGAAACTAGAGATTAGTAGGACAATTAAAGTTAGATAAATAGATTTGAGAATCATCAGCATGGAGATGATAATTGAACCTATGGGAGCTGATGAGATCAACAAAGCCTGAGAGAGAGCCTTGGAGAACACACGGGGTTGCTGGGTGTGACTTGGACAAAAATCCAGCAAAGGAGACTGAGAAGAAGTGGTCAGAGAGGTAGGAGGAGGACCAGGTAAGAGTAGTGTCATGTAAACCTAGAGAGAAAGATCAAGGAGAAGACAGTCTTGAGGGCTGTAGAGAAGTCGAGAAACATGATGATTGAGAAAAGGTCATTAGGTTTGTCAATTAAAAAATAGTTTTTAACTTTGGAAAGATCAGTTTCAATTGAATGATGAGATTAGAAGCTAAATTGTACAGTTAAGAAGACAATGAGATGTAAGGAAGTGGAGGTATCTATTGTAGATGACTTTCTCAAGGAGTTTAGCAACAAAAGGGAGGAGCGGTGAGCTATGGGGATGGAGGGATCAAATGAGGGTCTTTTGAAGGTGAGGGAGACATGGACTTCTTTGTAGGCAATAGGAAAGCATCCAGTTGACAGCGAGAGATTGAACATAAGTGAGAGAGTACATATGATAGAGGAGGAAATCTGTTAGAGTAGACTGAATAGATATAATTCCAGATAGCTCTCCAAAATGGTTGGATCGGTTCACAATTTCACCAACATTGAATGAGTATCTCAATTTTTCCATATGCCCTCCAACATTTGTCACTTTCCTCTTCAATCATTTCAGCCAATCTGAGAGGTGTAAAATGATATCTCAAGGTTGTTTTAATTTGCATTTCTCTAATCAATAATGATTTAGAGCATTTTTCATGTGGCTATAAATTGTTTTGATTTCTTCATTGGAAAACTGCCTGGTCATATCCTTTGACCATTATCAATTAGGGAGTGACTCATATTCTTATAGATTTGACAAAGTTTTTTATGTATTTGAGATATGAGACTTTTATCTGAGAAATTGTCTATAAATTTTTCCCCCAATTTTCTACTTTCCTTTTGATCTTGGCCACATTTCTTCTTTTTGTACAAAACCTCTTTAATGTAATTGAAATGATCCATTTTATACCTCACTTTGCTCTCCATCTCTTGTTTATTCATAAATTGTTCACTTATTCATAATTCTGACAAGAAATATGTTCTGTGTTCTTCAAATTTTCTTATAATATCTCTCTTTATACGTCATGTATCCATTTTGATCTTATCTTGGTAAATTGTGTGTGATATTGGCCTGTGTCCAGTTTCTGCCATATTTTGCAGTTTTACCTACAATTTTTACCAAATAATGAATTCTCATCCCAAAATCTTAAGTCTTTACACTTGTCAAATATGAGATTACTATATTTGCTGCTGTAAATTGTATGTATACTCTGTTCCATTGATCTATTTTTCTATTTCTTAGCTGGGGGTGGAGGGGGCGAAGAAGGAAGAAAAAAAGAAAAAAAGAAATTTACATAATAACTTTATTGTATATTTAAAAGGAATAGCAAGTTATACATGATAGATTTGTAATTTCATGGCAATTTTTTAAAAATTACACTATTATGGAAATTCTTGTTTTATTTCATAAATTAAAAATAAACTAAAAAATTATCTTAAAATAAGATTATTTGTTTGTTTCGGAGTAAGAGTTTGCCTTGGTAAGGACACAAGCTTCTTTATTTTGTGAAATAAGGGTTAAGGAGGAGATAGTGGCAGATGGCATCTGGGTTATGTCAGATGAGAAGGAGAGAAAAAGAGGGAACTCTTAGTGGATAGCTTAATTTTTTTTAGTGAAATATGAGGCAAGATTGTCAGCCAAGAAGGCTGGTTTGGGGGAGAATTGAGGAAGGCCCTAATGATCAATCATCTGGACTATTGTAATAACTTTCATACTAATCTCTCTGTCTCCAGTCTCTCTCTTCTCATCCACCCTTCATGTTGATCTGACTATGCAGATGCTTAAAAATAGGTTTTACTATGTCACTCCGCTGCTTAAGGACCATCAGTGGCTCCCTGTTGTCCCTAGAATAGAATTAAAACTCCTCTGATACTTAAAAGTCCTTTAAACTTTGAGAATAATCTCTTTAGACTGCTTATACTTTTTCATACTGGTGTATACTCTTTGGCCCATCCAAACTGGACTACTTGCACTATTTTGTACATCTCCTAGCTCTATACTACAGGGTTGTGAGTGCTGCCCAGCATGCTCTTTGCTTTAATCTTGACCTCTCAGAACCTCTGTCTCCTTTTAAGACTTCTTTTATGTGATACCTTCTGCAAGAGGTCTTTCCATGTTCTAAGAAGCCCTCTCTCTCACACCACTTTGCATTTATTTTATATTTAATTAAATGTCTACATGCTGTTAACCATAAATAAAATGTAAGCTACTTGAGGGCAAGGACAGTATCATTTGTCTTGTAAGGGAAGAACCTTAGTCTCCATCATTTCCATCATTCTTCTACCTGGATTTACAGTGATGGCTTCATTATTTGTAACTCAACCTTTTAGCTGCTTCAAACATCTGTAATGGTGCCAAACATAGAAGTGATTTTTATAAAAGTAATCTTTGGCAGTAAATGAACATCTGTGGAGAGAGTGGTGATCATTGTTTGGCAGTGGTTATGTGGCTATGAAATCCAAGCAGTGTTGGAGAAATAGCAGGGTAAGGAGAGAGAAGACAAGCTACACCCTGCCCCCACCCCTCCAAAGGCAGTAGAGATGAGCAATTCTGTAGGGATGGGAACTAGGTGATACTGATACTGTGACAGTGGATAAAAAAAAATCTTGTCAAGTGGATTGAGTAGAAAGTTAGAATCATTTTGTGGTGTGAGAACAAATAGACCCAAATACCTTAGCAGTGCCTGAGAGCCTCATTTTATTGCAGTCTAATAAAATAATTATTCATAATGATGAGCATGAATCATCAGAAAAAGATTCAATTATGCTTAATATGCTCTTTTTGAAGTCGAGTAGCTAAGTACTACCTTTTAGAAAGATTTCCATCAAAAACATGAATTTTTTTTTTATTGCTAGATGAGTTAGACTTCAGTTATCTGGATTATTTGGCTATTGAAACCGTTGATATATAGTATGAATAACTTTTTTATACATCAAGGGTTAAAATAACTGAATTATCCACATGGGAAAAATGATGAGAAAGTTAGTTTGCTTTTTTTGGGAGAAACTGTTTCCTCGAAATGATTAATGTACACTAAGAAATCAAGGTATTTTGAAGGCCGAATGGAGAAGGAATAGGAAAGGTGAGAAAGAAGAGACATGATATTGAAAACCTAAGTGAAAGAAGTCATTTGGTCAGTTTCAGTGGCCTTTTCCCAAGTTCTCTCCACTTTTCACTGTGGCCTTCTGTGCTGGGGCCTCTCCCATCCTCAGAGGAATGTAAGGGCTGAGGGCAGGGACTTGCTTTTATCTTATCTCCAATGCCTAACATACTCCTTGGCACATGATATTAAGTTAATCTTAATAAGCATTTGGTGAATTGAATTAAGCATCTAACTCCATGAACTTCTGCTTCTGACTTCTTTTATTCTCTTCTGTCCTTTTGGACTACAGATTAGAAAAATTTCATTTACATGATGAAAAATCTCAGCAAAATTTAATGTGGCAGGAAACCTATTTTAAATGCCTCCTTCTCTATTCTTCCACTATTCCTCCCTCTCTCCACCTCAAAGTATTACTGCTAAAAGCACATATTTCCCTGAGCCTTGGTGCTCATGCACTGTTGACATGTATCTTCTATGGACCCACAGGTAGCTGAGTTAATCCAGTGGTGAACTGGTCTTTCACAAAGGGAAGTCAGGCCAGTGAGAGTCTGTTGTTTCGGATCTTGGGCAAGTACAACAGTGGATTCTCCTACCTGTTATTACTGTCTGAACAAACATCCATGAACAAAGGTTTTGTGAAACAGGAAGAACATGTTCTGCAATCTGACCCCACATTAGCTTTGGCCTAAATAAATGGGATATAACTGGGGGTAGTGCTTAGTAGGAAATAAAGGAAGGTATAGAGAAGTTGGACCTTTGGATGGGGGTAGATGGTAGTGTCCCTAAGGCTTCCTGGTGGGTTTATCTTGCCATTCATTTATGCCAGCTACATGATAAGCAGTTGTCCTGGGTGACTAAAGACATTGATTGGACTGGAAAGTTATGAAGCCAATAAAAAGTAGTTAGATACAATATAACAATGGTTAACTTTATGGATTTGAGTGGGCATTTGTATTTATTTTCTGGTAATGTTTTCTCATTTGTGTTTAAAAAAAATGTATTGTGCACTGGGGGTGGTCGCACATGCCCATAATTCATGATACTAGGAGGCTGAGGCTGGTGAATTTCTTGCCTTTGGATTCTGAGGTGCAGTTGGGCTAAAGTTGATTTTACTGTGTGCACTAAGATAACATCTGGACCAGTATGGTGAGCCCTGGGAGCAGGGTCATCAGGCTGCTTAAAGAAGAGCCAACTGACAAGGTCAGAAAGCTGAAGCAACTTAAAAATCTCTTTACTGATCATCATTGGGATCAGTCCATAAGTGACAGCCATCTTTCTAGCCTGTGCTGTATAGGAAGACCTATTTTTTTTTCTTTAGGAGCGTGTGTGTTTGTGTGGGTGCGTGTGCGTGTGCGTGTGTGTATGTATGTACTGTATTATATTGTTTGACCTACCTGAGTGAACACTGAAGTAGAAGAATAGCAGGAAAATGTGATGGGTGAATATTTGAGGTGCTGGAAAGTTTATTAAAAAATATGATGAGTGGATCATTAGCAAATTAAAGGGAAGTTGCTCTTGGAATGCCTCAAAGATCTGTCCTTGGTCCTGAGTTATTCAAGCATTTTATCAATCATTTAAATGAAAATAGAGCTAGGTAGCTACCCTGGTGAGTCAGGATCTAAACAAAATTTGACATGTTAGAGTGACAAAATTTAATAGGAGTAAATGTTAAGAGCTACACCTGTGTTAAAAAAACACAACAAAATTGCACAAGTATTTGAGGTCAGAGCATGACTAAATCAAAGTTCATGTGAAAAAGATGGGATTTTTGTTCTTTTAAAATTTATTTATTTTAAATATTCTTTTCTTTTTAAATTTTGAGTTCCACTCTTCCTTCTACTTCCTCATCTATCCACTCAGAAGATAAGCAATATGTCAATTACATATGTGAAATAATGCAAAATATATTTCTGTATTTGCTATATTTTTTTAAAAGCAAGAAAAATAAAGAAAGTGAGAAAATTAAGCTTCAGTTTGTACTCAGGGTTCATTTTTTCATCATGAATCCTTTGGAGTTCTCTTGGATCCTTGTATTGATCATAGCAGCCAAGTCTTTCCCAGCTGATCATCAGTGTAACATTGCTGCTACTGTTCACAATGATTTCTTAGTTCCTTTCACT
Source organism: Phalanger gymnotis (assembly GCA_028646595.1). NCBI lineage: Eukaryota > Metazoa > Chordata > Mammalia > Diprotodontia > Phalangeridae > Phalanger > Phalanger gymnotis. The sequence goes on along the minus strand of CM053622.1, from coordinate 273,764,720 downwards.
TCACTTTGCATCAGTTCATATAGACCTTGCTCTTTTTTTTTCTGAAACCACCTCCCTTATAATTTCTTATAACAGAATAGTACCTGTGAGCAATGGAATTTAGCTATAAATTCCTGGGAATTTTCATTTTGGGATCTCTTTCAGCTGGTGATTAGTAGGTTCTTTCAATTTCTATTTAACCCTCTGAATCTGAGATTCAGGACAGTTTTCTTTGATCATTTCTTGAAATATGATGTTTAAGCACTTTGATCATGGCTTTCAAGTAGTCTAATAATTTTTAAGTTATCTCAATCTATTTTCCAGATTAGTTTTTCCAATGTGATATTTCATATTTTCTTCTATTTTTAAATTTTCTTGATTTTGTTTTATTGTTTCTTGATGACCCATGGAGTCACTAGCTTCCATTTGCCCAATTCTACTTTTTAGGGTATTACTTTCTTCAGTGAGATTGTGTACTTCTTTTTCCATTTGGCCAATCCTGCTTTCTAAAGAGTTCTTTTCTTCAGTGAATTTTTGTGCCTCTTTTTGCCATTATGCCAAATCTTTTTTTTCTTTTTTAGGTTTTCTTTTCTTCAGTATTTTTTTGGTGCATCTTTTCCCAAGCTATTAATTCTCTTTTCATAATTTTCATTTCCTTTCCCAATTTTTCCTCTATCACTTTTCTCTTTCTTTAACTCTTCTAGGAATTCTTGCTGGGCTTGGGTCCAATAAGCTCTTTTCTTTAAGGCTTTTTTGGTAGCTATTTTCATATTGTTATCTTCTTCTGAATTTGTCTTGGTTTTCCCTGCTGCCATAGTAGCTTTTTATGGTTAATTTTATTTGCTCATTTTCCAGTCTATTTCTTGACTTTGGACTTTAGGTCAAAGTTGGGTTCTCCTAACCTGGGGGTGGGGATGGCCTGTCCCAAGCTTCAGGTTTTTATGTACTATTGGTTTCAGAACTAGCTCTGGGAGTCTGCAAGTTTTCCATGCTTCTAAGGTGGTATGATCCTGGGAGAGGTATGATCTCTGCTTTCCTTGTCTGTGCTCTGGTCTTTACCCAGGAAGGGACCATGGTTCCTTGAAGCTGCATACACTAGTGTTCCTTTTCACCTTGAAACTGTGACCAGGGTCCCTGCTCTCCTTTGACCAATCCTGAGCACTCTTCTCTACCCTGGAACTGTGATCCAGAACTATGTGTTGGCAATAGAGTTGACAATCAGTGCTAGCTATACTTAGTGCCAGCAAAACATCCCCTGTAATCTCTTTCTGATCAGTTTTATGACCCCCTTACCATCTCTGGACTGAGAGCTCCCAAAGCTGCTACTGCTGCTGCTGTGGTCAGAAAAATGTTTCACATTGACCTTTTGTTGGCTCTGCTGCTCCAGGATTTGATTTGAGGTGTTACTTTAAAGTCGATTGGAGGGAAATGTTGAGAGATCAGCTGGATGGCTGCCTCTAATCTGCCATCTTGACTCTCTCTTTCGGTAGATTTTAAATTCGAAATGAGTTAGTAACATGACATGGCAGCACAAAAGCTGATGGCTGCTATGAGAGCTAGAGTGTGGTGACCAAAGGAAGTGATGATCCTATACCTGGATTATTGTGCCAGGTACTACATTTTCAGGACATTGTCAGATAAGAATGCAACCAGGTAACCAGGATGTTGAGGGGACTCAAAACCATTCTGTACACATACATATTAATAGGAACTAGAGGTGGAACTGGAGTTGGGAAGAGTTAGTAGGGATGTGATAGCATTTGAAGGGTTTCCTATGGAAGAGGGCTTAGACTTGTTGATCTTGTTCCTGTGGATCAGAGAAGTTATAAAGAAACAAATTTAGGATCAGTGTAAAGGAAAATTTTCTAATGACGAAAGCTGTATATGGAACAGGTTGTCTTGTTTGTGGTGAATTTTCCATTATAGGAGGCTTTTTGGTGAAGTCTAGACAACCACTTATCAGGACTATTATGATTATTCCTGTTTAGATATGGCTTGGATTAGATGACCTGAGGTTACTTAGCGGCAGCTAGGTAGCACAGCAGATGGAGGAGCCCTGAGTCTGCAGTTAGAAGACCCGAGTTCAAATCCTACTCCAGACACTTACTAGTTGTAGGTCCTCAGGCAAGTCACTTAACCTCTGTCTGCCTCAGTTTCCTCAACTATAAAATGGGGATGATGATAGTACCTACTGCCAAGGGTTGTTATGAAGATTAAATGGTATAATTTTTTAAAGAGCTTAGCACAGTGCCTGGCACATAGTAGGCACTTAATAAATGCTTGTTTCCTTCCTTCCAACTCTGAGATTAAATAATTCAATTATTAATAAAATTTTAAAATTATTTAACCTTGAAACATAGATATATGTATGTTATAGTGAAAATTGTCTTTGTGATTAACTAATGTTTTTGATGATAGGAGAGATTTTTTTTGGGGTGTGTGTGTGTGTGTATGTGTGGCTATTCTCAAGACTGGTTCTGCTTGTTTGTTTAGTAATACATGAGACAATTTGATTTCACCCAGAAAAAAATAGACAAAGGTCAGTTCTTCCTAGATAGATTATTAACAATTGAAATGTAATTTAACAGCTTATGGAGACCTGAGTTCTAGTCCTGATTCCAATGCTGACTGTATGACTTTATGAAAGGCATTTAGCTGCTCTGAGTTTTAGTTTGTTCTACAAAATAGAGGCATTGGACTCGCTGATCTCTAAGTTAGCTGACGGGCAGAATTCTGCGATGCAGAAGTGAAATCCCAGTGTTTTCTGGGAGTGGTTTATCAGAAACGGAATGTAGTTATCCCTTCCACATCAAGGAGGTTAGGGGTGTGGCACCCCCCACCCCCCACAGTAATCTGGAAAATCTTCTTAAAATTTTTTGGCTCTCCCTTTGTACCATAGAAGAAGTCTGAATTTTTTCTTTTTCATTTCTGGGGTGTTTACAGTACGTTACTGTAAAATTTTGGTTCAGTATTTGGTCATAGGCTCTGTGTCATTTGCTGGCCTTCGCATGTCATATGCAGCTTCCCCAAAACTTTCCCCAAATTTCCATTTAATTTCTTATGCTGACTTTTGACATATCGAAACCGCGATGGGGAAACTCGCAAGTGGAAGGGATAACTGTATAGTGTCCATTTCAAGGGAGTGCTTAATATCTTCTGTTTTGTTTCTTCACTTTTCACTCTTTTGAATGTCACCCATTAAACTTTTAGATGTTTTCTTCCTTATTATTGATGGTTTTGGCAAATTGCGGAGCAAATGCAAATCTGTATTGATAGAGTGGGATGCGAGGAATTCCCTACACCAGGAAACCAGAAGAGGTGCAGATCAAAAAATCTTCGTTGTCATTGTCATCGTCATGAACAACAACAGTAATAATAACAGTGGTAGCAGTAGTAGCAATAACATCCTATTAGCTTTGACTGACTATTCTAGCCTTTTGAGGCATTTTTGTGTATTTTTATTTAAGAACACATTTCACACCTAATCCTGTGTAATTCTGTGAGAGTGAGGAATGAAGATTCACCAAGGACCTTGTCACAATAAGATGATGATATTTATGATCTGTATCTCTTTTATGCTTTATTATAGGATCATGCATTTTAGAGCTAGAAGGGACCTCAAAGACCATTAAGTGTAATCCTTTCATTTACATATGAAGGAAATGAGGCATAAAGAAGTGATTTGTCCAGGATCACTGAGCTAGTAAGGATCAGAGGACGGTTTTGAACTCAGGTTTTCCTAATTTCAAGATCTAGTGTGCTAGCCACTAAGCTACAAATGCTTAGCATAAAGGATATCATATCTCCTCTTAGGTAATTTGCCATCAATTACAGCATGCTTCTGCCAGGTAAATCATGTTGGATAGGTTATTATAATCCAGGAGTCAGCTGTGGACATAGTAAACTAGGAGATTAATATCTTTTTTCAACTCAATTATCTTAAAAAATAAAAACAGAAATGACAACCCTTCATGAAAATGATTAATGATAGCAACCTTAATGAATATTATTTTAAAAGGGCATGTTTATGGAACAAAAAGTAAGGAAATAAATACTTGGGAAAATTTACTGCCCTGTTTATTGAGCCTTAGCTACAACCACTGCTTAGTCTAATGTTAGCTTTCTCTCTAGCTTTAAGTAGTCTCTTCTCAACAGGGAGTTGACCATCCTCAAACTAACTTTTTCTCTGGGGATTTAATCAGTCACTTCTTGTTACAACAATTAGCTCACTTTTATTTTTTAAAGCATAGGGATAATATAATGGTCCCCAGGTCCATGTATTCCCTTTCTCTATTTTATGGAGCTTATATTGAAAGAAATGTCATTTCAGTAACAATAGCTTTGAGCCCCCAGTTAGGAGAATTCCTAACCTTCAGATAGAGTTTTGAGTCTCTGCCACAATTTACATTTTTATTTTTGTCTTTATGTTTGAAAGAAAAAAAAATCAGGAAACAAAACATTTAAATGAAAAAGGGAGCCAAATATATTACAGTGTCAATTACTGGGCAAGAATGGTGAGGGGGAAGTTACAGAAAGAGCATATCTTTTTTTGGAACCTCCTCCAGAGTTTGAATAGATGAGTATAGCCAGAAGTTTCAGCCTCAGTCAATCAGTAGCTTTAGCCTGGGTCTTCTGCTCCAAGATGCCTGTAGGGTTCTGATGAAATTCTTCAATTTCTCCCTACTTTGAGATGACTCAGCTCTCCATTCACTTCTTATAGTTTCTTCTTTTGCTTATCTCTCTGCTGAAGTGCATTTCTTAAATAGCATTCCTTTTAATCCATGGCTCATAGACTATGTGTATCCCCTTAAGAACTCCTGACAAAGTCCACCAGGTCCTTGAGGGAAGGGACTGTCTTCCTGTTTTTGTGTTTGTATCCCCAGCAATACAGTGCCTGGCACATAGTAGGTACTTAATAAATGTTTATTGACTCAATCATACCGGTGAAGTCAGAGGCCCAGATCAAAATACACACACATACACACACACACACATATGGTTTACATATTACATATGTTCCTATAAATTCATAGCCACACACACACATTTCAATACTTTAAGGATCATAATTTCATTGGTGTTGGTACTCCTACCTAAGCAGTTTGGAATGCCTTTACATCTGAGTAGAAAGTCTTCGAGAGCTTCTGTTGCTGAAAATAATCATCATTTTGTGTCAGACTGAATCTGGCTCAGTCAGTCCTCAGGCAGAAAGAATGTGGTCCATCCCTGGATCTGTGCTTGAAAATTTTCTACCTTGATAGAACCTGCCAGAACTTGTGCTTTGTTGGCATAATTTTTTTTTTGGAACATACCTATAAAGAGTACTGAGTATGGGAATCTAGATGCTGAAAGACCTTGAGACCATACTGTATAAGGATGGTTAAAAATAACCAGTCTATCAATCAACCACCTGCTATGTGTCAGACACTGTGCTAAGGACAGGGGATACAAAGACAAAACTGAAGAAGTCCTTGAACTCCAGAAACTTATACTCTAAGAGGGAGACGCCATTAACACATGAATATAAGGTCTCCCAAAAGTCTTATTGCAGTTTTAAGTTGTTAAATCTAGCAAGTTTAACATCCAAGTTTGTCATTGTTGTTCAGTCATTTCGGTAATGACTGACTCTTTGTGACCTCATATGGGGTTTTCTTGGCAAAGATACTACAGCGGTTTGCCATTTTCTTCTCCAACTCATTTTGTCGATGAGGAAACTGAGGCAAAATGGGGGGTTAAGTGACTCAGACCAGGGTCACACAGCTAATGAGTGTCTGAGGCCAGATTTGAACTCAGGAAGAGGAGTCTTCCTAACTCCAGGCCTGAACTCTATCCACTGAGCCACCTGGCTGCCCAATCTCCAAGTTATTAAAGCTTGAAACTGCACTAAGACTTTTGGACCATGTATGTTCAAAATGTATAAAAATTAGTGAGAGAGAGTTTGGGGTGGAAAGGCATTAGTCCCAGGGAGGGTGGGTGGGGAGAGGATCAAGAAAGGTTTCATGTAGAAAGTGGTACATGAACTGAACATTGAAGGAAACCAGAGATTTCAAGACAGGGGTGGGGAACCTGTGGCCTCAAGGCCACAAGTGGCCCTCTAGGTACTCAAGTGCTGCCTTTTGACAAAGGGCTTGAGCCCTTGAGGGTAGAGGGCCCCATGTGGCCTTGAGGCCTCAGGTTCCCCACCCCTGTAAGAGGTGGAAGTGAGGAGGGAAGAAGAGCATTCCAGGTATGGACAATAGCCAGTGCAGGAGAGATAGACGATGTATTGTATAGGAGGAACAAGTATGCCAGTATGGCAGCCTAGGGAATACATAGCTGGGAATAAGAAATCTGAAAAGGTAAGAAGGGCCCAGTTGTTAAGCCAGATAAAGGAGTTTGTTCCTAGACAGTGAAGAGCTTTGAATGCCAGACAAGGTAGTTTGTGTTTGGCCCTAAAGGTAAAATCTGAGGAAGGTAAAGCATTTTTTTTTCCTCCCAATTTTACCTGGAGGAGGGGAGGGGAAAATCAAAGTTGCCTTCAGGAATTTGAAAGACTGTCAGAGTGCAATCAGGATTATACTTGTTACAGCTGGCTCCAAAGGGAAAAACTAGCAGCATTGAGTTGCAGAGCAGCAGATAAAACCACTCTTCCCATATAAGTGGGAATTCATATAGGCTACTTCGGGTGGCAATGGGATCCCCTTCCCTTGAGGATTTCTAGCAAAGGCTGGCTGACCAGTTGTGGGGGATGTTAGAGGAATAATTCCTGTATGGCTGAGTTAGATTAAAAAGAACTCAAATTCTGTGACATAGTTGTCTATACTTCATGTGACTTCCTGTTGCTAATACTGGTCTCTATTTGTATAGGTGTGGTTTGAGAAGGCCAATATTTGACCAGCAAACCTTGTCCCATCACCAATATGTCAAGACTAGGTGAGCTGTGGGGATTCTTAACCACTTCTTTGGGCCCAGTCTCTCCAGCTATATTTAAGATCCTCAATATCTCAGGGCCAGAATGAGGCTGCCCTGGTTTCAGTCCTTTACCTATTGACCAGATAAATCAATGGAGATGAGTCTTTTAGAATGAAATGGATGTATATTTAGAAAAGTATTATTTCTGGTAGTGCGGGTCAACTGTGTAGGATGTATGAAACACTACATTCAATAAAGGCACATAATGAGATGGTGCATTTTCATTTGAAGACATTGCTATTTCTGTAAAAGAATGGGTGTTTTAAAAATTCTTTTTTTGGGACTTGTCAGTGGCTTTGACAAAACAAAAACCAAAAAAACCCCTAAACCTATCATCTGTCATTTTCTTTTCATGAGCTATATATGTGTCTGTGTATAATCCTTTGAAGTACATGAAATGTGTCTTTATATATGTGTGTATTTACATATGTAAAATGTACATGAATACATAGATGAAGAAGGTTAAGATTTTCTTATTTTGTGAGAGCAGCATGGTGTCATGTAAAGTATTTGAAAATATTTGTATTTGAAAGTATCGTGAATTTGAAAATAGGGTGACCTGAATTCAAATCCTACCTCAGACACTAGCTGTGTGACTCATTTGACCTCTTTAGGCTCCAGACTCCTTAACTATAAAATGAGGGTTGAACTCAATGACCTCTAACGTCCCTTCCATCTCTAAATCTAACATTCTTTCATTTTCAGTTCATCTGTAAATGGGGAATAAATATAAACAAGAATGCTGGAGTAATAGCCTCTATTTATGACAGGTGCTCAGTCAAAAAGTTTTGACTGCGCATTTGGGTTAGGTCACTGCTGATAGAAATCACCTGTTGACAGACTATGCTCCTTTATCCTTATTCCTGATGCTACATTGGGACCCAACAAATAAAAAATGAATACGTAGGTGAATGTGACCTATGTAAAGAGTAAATTGTGAGGATGTTTGAATCTGCCCTGCAGACCACCAAAGGCCTATTGATGATCACAGATCAGAAAGAAAATATGCCAGGGAACAGCTGTATTTGTGAGGAGAATTGGTTACTGAGTGACCCAGGCTAGAGGTGCTGAAGAGGGTGAAGCATTATTCTAGACACAAAAACGTGCTCTCTACTTTGCACATATGTTCCCCTGTGGCTTCTCTCCTGTGTGGCTACAGCTGAGCTACCATCTGTCTGATTTCAATGGAACATGGGGCAAAACTCAAAGTGGTTCAAGGTTCCCCTCCCTCCCCCACCAGCTGCCCATGGCTGAAAAAGGATATTAGAGCCAGGAAGGATTACTTTTCCACTGACTTCCCCACCTCCAACCCTCCAGCAAATAGAATAGTATCTTACGGGAAACACAGGCATAGGAGAAACAGCTTTAATATGCATTGTCTTGTATAACAAATATGCTACATTTATTCATGATAATATTTAGCATTTGCATATGCTCCATATTCTATATGTTCTTTTAGAAATATCTGATGTACACACAGGAGATGGAAATGTGGCTGGGAAGTCTTTGTTGTAAAAAAAAAAACCAAACCAGTCTAAATCCTGAATTGTGTTGCTTAATTTATGTTAGGAAGTACGGCCTGCTCCCCTTTTAAGACATTTTTTGTGGTGAACATATAATCAGAGCTATTTCCCTGGAAAAACTAACTGTAAGGGACAACTTTGAGCATGAGGATATTAAAAAAAAGTCTATGATTGCTTTGGGGGAAAGTCTCCTCTTTAAAACAGTTTGACTTGGCTTAGAAGTGCAAAGTGCTTTGGAAAGAAATGCTTGTTGATCAAACACTGAAAGATACAAATCCATTTATTTCTGTGGCTTTTAAGGCTACTGTGTTTATTCTTTCCAGAGGTGAGGAAATAAGGGTATGAAATATCGCATGTAGAGTCAGACAACTGATATATTGGTTTTTCAACTGTGCTTGTCTTTTCTTTTTTATTCTTTATTATAAAGGATGCTTTATGGGTAGAGGATTAGGGAGAGAATATTTTGAAATGGAGGTGATATATAGTTTAAAGTTACCATTTAAAAATTATTCATTCAAAGGCTACAAAATGTGACAGAATTTTTTTTTTTTTGACCACCCTGATTTACCATAGAATTTCAACTGAGAAGAGCTTTGGAGATAAAACCTAGACCAGGGGTGTGGCCTTTTGACTGAATTAGAACACATTTGTTCTATGAAGTTTGGATTCAGTCAAAGGGCCACACTTGAGGATCTAGAGGACCACATGTGACCTGGAGGCCACAGATTCCCCACCCTTGACCTAGTCCAACCTCTTCCCCCACATCCCTTTATTTTTGAGAGAGAATGTCTGAGGTTTAAAAAAAATTAAATGACTCTTCAAGGCCACATATTCAGAATAAATAAATAATAAAGAATCTAGTGTCAGGCTCTTGAATGGAATCTAACTCCAGAGTCCCCAGACTTGAGTTCTAGACTATTTTATCATTCCATACTGCCTCTCCTGAATCTTGAAGAGACCACCTACTTCTCTAGGAAGCAGTCCCCTTAGAAAAGGGAAAGCTGGGTATATCTCTGGGTTGTATGTATATGTTTATATATATATGTATATATACATATACATATTTATGTATTTGTATGTATCTACATACACACACACACACACACACACACACACACACACAACTCCTGTACCAGCTAATCAGAAGCTCCTTGCAAAGGACAGAGAACAACATCCAAAGAGAAACATGCCAAACTTATCCATTGCCCATGTTCCCTCCCCTCTTCTTCTCCCAAAGTTATATAAATTTACCCATCTCATCTGTGTCTCTGAATTAGAACTCTATGGGGATGTATAGATTGGTATCTATTTAGCTGCTAAGAATTTATTCTCGGATAAAGAGCATCTGGAAGTCAAGAGCCAAAGGGACTCACCTTGGAGTTCTGGCAGGACTGGGACCATCCCCAGAAGAGTGTGGAGCTTGGGAAACCTACCCTGCCACTGGCCTTTTCTCTCTCTTGCTTCTCTTCCCCTCCATTTTTATTCAGGTGAAATCTAGTTAAAAAGAAAAACAGAGACTGCCTTAGAGGCCTTTTTTTTTTTTTTGAAAGATCTATATTTAGCCTGAGGGATGTAGAAGTGCCTGTTTGTGCTAAGATTGCATGTCTATATGGTCCTTTCGTGTCTAAAACCATCTATCTTCTCTTTGATACCCTCTTTCCAGCTTTGGATCTTACCCCCTGGTTGATTCAACCCCAAGATTCACCCCTTCTGGAGCAGCAGCTCTATTTCTTAGGGTTACTGGTAACCTTAGGTAACTGGTAACTGGTGAAGGGGAAGAGTTAAATGAGGTTTGTAGTCTAGATGAACCAGTTATCACATTGTGAGTATGTGAGTGAGTAAGATTACTAGAGTATAAAGTAAGAGTAAATTGTTGTTTTCTGATAGGTTTTGACATATGAATAGCTCTTTCAAAGAACTTTGATATTCTGTAGCAACGTGATGTGTACAATCTGGCCCGCTCTCCCCTACCCAGACTGGTTCCATCTGTCCCTTCAGGCCGTTATCAGGGATGACTTTTTCTCTATTTGCCCTCTGATCTGTGTTCCCTCTGGTTGTGTTTCTCCCACTTATTAGGAAGTCAGTGATTAGCACCCCCAAAATTTATCCCTGCAACATCAATTGACTTTTATAAAGAAATATTTCCTTCAAAGAGATAGCAAGAACAAATGCGTAAACTTTCCCCCTGATATTTCCAACGCTTATTCTCGCCTATGCCACTTCAGTGTCTGGGGCAGTAGATTCAAAACTTTGCTCAGTTTCTACGTAGTATTGGTCCCACCAAATTCGAGTTCACAGTTCCTAAAGGTTACTCTCAAAGGTTACTCCGTGTTCCTCAGGGCATTGATATTGTGCTGGCTATAAAACCCAGGTTGGAATCTGACACTTGGATTACTATGACTCTCTCTTCTGACCAAAAATTGGGTCAAAAATTCTCTTTACCTAGAACAGGTATGTATGAATGAAAAAGCCAAGGATGGAAGCCATTTCTTTGGGGCTATAATGGTCTCAGAGCAGTGAGAATGCCCCAAGACCCTCCTCTTACAGCATGGTCTCTCATGAGATGCCATGAGGGAAAGAATCACCAATCTCTAATCATTTTACATTTGAGAGACCATAATTTAGGGAAAATTGAAGCAAATGAAGCAAAGGACTAAAGCTGACAGATCTTTTTGAAGAAAGAAGGTTCCCCTCTACTATGTGGTTAGTCAACCAGAATAAATTCAATACATTTAATACACATTTATTAAATACTTACTATATGTCAGGTCCTATATTAAGCACTGGGGATACAAATAAGCAAAAGAGAAAATAGTCCCTGCTCTCAAGGAGTTTAGAGTCTAAGGGGGGAAGAAACCAAGCAGAGCTGCAGACAGAAAGTAGACCAGTTACAGAATGTCTACACTTGCCTCCATAGTCCCTGCAAGGTACTTCCTTTATATATCATTGTAATTCTGGGAAACATGCTCCCTAGTGTCTTCTACATGGAGGGGTAGCCTCGGCATAACAAAACTCATGAGTCTGTGCATGCACCAGACCCCCATTACAATAATACCTTTGCATATGTTTCGAGATTTATTTAGCTCTTACAACAGCCTTGTGTATAAGTAGAGCAAGGATTCTCCTCATTTTGTAGGTGAAGAAACTAAGGCTAAAAGGTGTTAATTGTTTTGTGGAAAGTCACATGGTTAGTTTTAGAGCTGTGATTCCAATCCAGGTCTCAACCCCTAAGTCTTATAGTCTACTATCTAAAACTTGAAAGGGAGGTAAATTTCAGGGGACCAATGCACCCAGAAAGCTGAGACTGAACCTTCAGCCTGGTAGTTTTGTTTCAGTAGAATCCTAGATAGTGCCTCTGGGTTTTGGTGGCTAGTTGCCAGCCTAATCAGAATGCTTGGATTCATCCTCAAACCGACCCCAGCTCTTGGAGAATTTCCTAGAGAAATACCTCCTATTATTATTGGTTTATAATTGCATTGATACTTTGAAAAGTTGGGGAACTGAAATGCTTTCCATTGGGACTCTTGTTTCACAAGATTCCCTTCTCCATTCAACAAGCATTTATGATACAACTGTTTTGTGCCAGGCATAGCTTGGCTACTGGAGGTTCAGAGACAAAGAAGAAAACATCCCTGCCCTCAAGGAATTTACATTTTGTTGAAGGGAAACAAGAGCCTCACCAAAAATTAAATACAAAATACGTACAAAATGGATACAAAGTAATCAAGAAGGAGGCTTCTAGAAATACCTAAAATACTTAAATTTTTTTTTCTGTCTTTGAATACCTTGGTGTATCATAGAAATTCAGCTAAGAATCTTCGAGACAATTTGGCCCAAGCCCCTCCATCCTGCCCCTCTACTCCCAACTCCTTATTTCCTGAAGAGAAACTTGAGTTCCAACGAAGTTAAATGACTTTCCAAGGTTGCGTAGCTTGTTAGTGGTAGAAATTTGAATGGAATTTCCGAAGTTTCCAAACTCCCAGTACAGTGTTTTTATTTAAGATTCCATACTGTCTCTATTGCATTTTGAAGACAGTATTTAATTCTCTAAGAAATAGGTCTCTCTCTTTATTTGTTTAGGAAGCTTTACTTGATAAAATGTTACAAAAGTCAGTGTGGATTTGTTGGCTCTTGCCATTTTTAATAGGCGTGATTCTTTAGTGAAGACATGGAGAATGTTTTCATTTGGATGCTCCATAAAACAAAATGTAAAATGGAATAAAATTGTAATAAAACTGTTGCCTATGAATGCTGCTTTGTCAAGGTCAAAAGTTACATAGGAAAATGTCAAGTTATCCCAGATTTGGTGCACACTATGGAGCACTGAGTTTTATGTCAAAACAGAAGATTGAGATGTCTTCAGAAAGACCTTTAAAAACAAATATTTTAGGGAAAACCAGCTTAAGTTCCAATAAAGATACTTTGAGGAGATACCTTTAAGTTCCCCTCATCTTTTGGTTGGAACATCTTTTAAACCTACTATGCACAATATCTTAACATATTTCAAGCAAACATCACAGCATTTTAGCAGACGTTTCCACAGGGACATTATCCTGGCTTAGCCATAGTATTTCACCTGAAATTAACTATGCAGAACAGGCTGACACTGAAAATATTCACATTAAAGGAGAAGGCCAAGCATACCTTTGAGATGATCTGAGTGCTATCTCTCTCTTTCTGTCTCTGTCTCTATCTCTCTGTCTCTGTTTCTCTGCTAAGCCCTAGAGTTGCTGCAGAAAGGGGAAGGGAATAAACATTCGCATAGCACCTACTACGTGCCGGGTGAAGGACAGCTAGGCGGCATGGTGGATAGCACTCTGGACCCTAGAGTCAGGAAGACTGAGTTCAGGTTTAGCCTCAGATGCTCACTAGCTGTGTGACTCTGGGCAACTCACTTAACCCTGTTTGCTTCAGTTTTCTCATCTGTAAAAGGACCTTGAGAAGGAAATGGCAAATCATTCAGGTATCTTTACCAAGAAAATTGCAAACGAGGTCACCAAGAGTTAGACTCTCCTGAAACAAATGAGCAACAACAACATATGCCAGGCACTGTGCTAAGCGCTTTACAAATATCACCTCATCTGATCCTCACAACAACCTTGAAAGGTAGGTGGAGTTATTATTCCCATTTGACATTTGCAGAAACTGAGGCAGACAGGTAAAATGACTTACCCAAGGTCATGCAGCTAGTAAGCATCTGAGGCTGCATTTGAACTCAGGTCTTCCTGATGCCAGATGCTGTGCTTTATCCATTGCCCCTCCAAGTGGCCTCTAAACAATACCGGCTTCCTTGTAGGATGGCACTCGAGTGGAGATTTGGAGGAAGCTAGGGATTCTATGAGGCCCAGGGGAGGAGGAAATGCCTTCTAGAATTGGGCAGCAGGTTATGCAAAGTTATGGGGATGGAAATGAAATCCCATATGTGGGAAACAGCAAGAAAGCTTAAAAACTTTTTTTTAAACTAGAGAACAGAGTGATCGAAGGAGAATAATTTAAAACAAGCCTGGAAAGGTAAGCAAGAACCAGATTTCAGAAAAATCTCCATGTTCTTTTTTAATGCCTTTTCTTGGCTACTGCATTTTTTGACACAGGCCAAAGTAAACCTTCACTGGAAGGCTTGTCATTTGAGTACTTCAGCTTCCCTACAATTTGCCAATATAATTTGTCAAAACTCAGCAACCCGAGGCAGCCTAGAAACCTTTGAATTGTAGTTTGAAGAGTAGGTATATTAATTACTCAGAGTGCTCAGTGTTGTATAACAAAGACTGGAAAACCTTCTCTGTTTCTTTTTTTTTTTGTATAATATATCTGGAGCAAAAAGATCATGTAGTGAGTTGGCATCATATCAGAAAGGACTTTTGCTTCCTTAACCTGGAAAAGAAATATCAGTGTAGTGCTAACTGATTTGAAAGATGGCGCATGTGTTTACCTCCCTCCATCAGATAGATTTCTTATTGTTGACATGGAACTCCTTGTACCCATTCAGAGGGTAAGTAAGAATTTATAGAATAAGGCCATGTCATCAAATGAGCTTACATCACCTGCATCCCGGAACAGAATCTCTCTCTTAGCCAAGATTTCTTTGTTCTCATATACTGTCTTACGGTAAAGGACATAATGACTATTAACTTTGGGTTCAAAAAGGGAAAGAAAATAACCCCCTTCTCAAAGTGATATTGAAGGTATGCATTTGCATAGCATTTTATAGTTTAGAAAAGTACTTTCCTTTTAGCAGCCCTGGGAGGCAGGCTAGGTAATACAATCATTATTATTATTATTATTATTTACAGAGGAAGAAACTGAGGATCAGAGAGGTCCAGTGACTACATACAGAGCCATTTAGTGTCAGAGCCAAGACTTGAACCTAATTCTAGTAATGCTTTTCCCACTATAACCTTTGCTGGTAACTGGAATCAAATAAATGAGAGATACACTTTATCTTCACTTCGTAGAATCCGTCACTGCCTTCAAAATGCAGCTTAGAATGCCACCATCTAGTTCCTGGTTCTTTTGCCAAGAGATTTGCCAGTGCCCACAGAACTAAACCACCTTTATTGTAGTCTCTCACTGTTTTTTCTTTCCATGATAGGCACCAGACCTGTGATTTCATTGGTATAAGATACTCCCAGAAGAGGAAACTCCTTTTATCAATTTTTTACCTTTTTTTAAACCAACCTTTTACCTTTTCTGCAAATTATAATCCTAGAGAGTTGTATAGTTCTTTGTATACATAAATGTATACATACATATGTAGCATATATATGTATATATTGTTGTTTTTGTTCAGTTATTACTTGTGTTGGACTCTTTCTGACCTCATTTAGAGTTTTCTTGGCAAAGATACTGGAAAGGTTTGCCATTTCCTTCTCCAGCTCATTTTACAGATGAGGAATTGAGGCAAACAGGGTTAAATGACTTGCCCAGGGTCACACTGCTAGTAAGAATCTGAGGTCACATTTGAACTCAGATCTTTCTGACTCTAGGGCCAGCACTCTGAACACTGTGCCACCTAGTTACCAGTGTGCATGTGCATGTCTCTGTGTGTGTTATAACTATACTTATCTGTACATAGTACATGTATAAAATACCTATATTTAATCTAAATCTGTCTCTAATATATATCATGTATATCTATCTATATATTGTCTTCCTGAATAGAATGTAACTTCCTTGGGAACAAATATTTTTTCTATCTTTTTCTTTCTTTCTTTCTTTCTTTCTTTCTTTCTTTCTTTCTTTCTTTCTTTCTTTCTTTCTTTCTTTCTTTCTTTCTTTCTTTCTTCCTTCCTTCCTTCCTTCCTTCCTTCCTTCCTTCCTTCCTTCCTTCCTTCCTTCCTTCCTTCCTTCCTTCCTTCCTTTCTCTTTCTCTCTCTCTTTCTCTCTTTCTTTCTCTCTTTCTCTTTTTTCTCTCTCTCTCTTCCTTCCTTCGTTCCTTCTTCCTCTTCTTCTTCTTCTTCTTCTTCTTCTTCTTCTTCTTCTTCTTCTCTCATTCTCTCCCTGCCTCCCTCCCTTTCTCTCCCCTCCTTCTTTCTCTCTCCCTCCCTTCTCCGCAGCTTTTTTTTTCATTCTCTCTTTTTTCAGGTAGTCCTGGACTGCGTCCCTTAAATCATTCCATGGAGCCTCTATGCTAGTTTTGCTCCTTCAGGTCATTCCCCAAAGCCTTGATTTTAGAATGCCTGGCAACAAAATTTGGCACGTACTTTGGATGCAGTCATTTGGTGGTTCACCATTCTGACCTTTCTCGGTTTATAAAGTCAAAACTATCTCCAACAGGCCTTCTAAAAGTGAGACAAAACAAATGTAAAGAGGACCACATGTCAACTACCAATGGAGATAGCCTGAGGCCTTTCTCCTTACAGCATTGTCTCTCTCACTGAAATGTGGTCAGTAATGAAAGAGCCAGACCAAGGATGAGGGGGTCTCTTTTGTTATTTAGCACTTTTGGAATGTACCCCAGTTCTCTGTGACCAATGAGAAAGACTTTTCTCTACAATGTAGTGAACAGACTAGAAACATTTCCTGTCCGTGCTCAAGCCCACATGGGGACTGCATCAGCAGAACATGCTATGCAGACTCCTAAGAATAAGACTCATTGGTCAGTCAGCCTCATTACATGAAGAATAACATCTTGAAGTTTTAAGATTAGTGTACTGGGAAACTATTTTTTTGTATAAATGGAGTTTGGAATAAATTTTTGGTACAGAGTAATAAAATTTCAGCTTCTACCTCTTTAAACTGGAGTAGCCTGAGGTTTAACCCAAAGCTAGTCGAGGAGTTTCAAATTTTAAAATTAATAAAGAAATTAGTGTCTTTAAAAAAAGTGCCCAAAGTAGTTTTAAAGATGAATAAATTGTTGAAAAAGCATTTATTAAACATTTCCTATATTCTAAGCAATGAGGTAAATAGCAATACCTATGGAAATGCAAAGAATTCTTGCTTTCAGAATTACCATTGTTGTTTGTTGTTTGTTCTCAAAGGGGACCATGACATCAGGGAGGTGATGCCATAACATGCAAATAAATTGGATTTAAATAAGGAAGGGCTGTGCAAAGTCACCAGTTTTACTTTCTCCTCCAGAGCCATCTGGGTCTAATGGCAAGATATAGATGAAGACTACTGGAGATGGCCCCCATGCAATGGGAGACCTTGGCCTTTTAAATTTAAGGTCTTTAATAGGTCTCGGTTTAACTGAGGCAACGCCCATTCAGTGATTAAGATTTAATGAGAACCAAGGCAAAAAAATGGCCTTTTTATCTAATAAAAAAAATTAGTCTGGGAGGGGAAGACCCTCAGGGTTTCTGGCAAAACAAAAATGATTGCTATGGGGAAACAGCACACTTAAAAGAGCAATGGTCCTGGAGGAGAGCTTTGGTCTGCAAAGTTATAGGGATAGTGAGTGAAGTCAGAGGGGAGGAGGTGAACACATCCCTTCTAGAAATATTGGCAAAGTTGATTTGTTCATGGTAACATAATGAGAAGGAATAGTGGAAAAGGTACACACACTGTGTAAAAGCTGTTGGTAAGACTGTGGAGAAGATGTCTGGGGAGTAGGGAGGAAGTGAAGTGAAATATGGCTGGGAATCTTCCAGCAATAGTGGGCTAAAAGAAGCAGCCACCAATCAGAATAATGGGGCCTCAGGGCTAGGACCTCCGTGGAACATTCTCTGGTCAGGTGTCAAGGTGGTAATAATATGAAATAACAATTAATAGTTACCATTCATATAATGCTTTGTAGTTTATGACATACTTTACTTATTTCATCTTGTTTGAGCCTTGTGAGATAATTAGTCAAGTATTTATTATCCCCATTTTGGAGCTGAGGAAACAGGCTTAGAGAGATTGAGTGACTCTCAGGGCTGTGGGGTTGGGAATCAAGTCCACTTGTCAATTGTACTCACCATTATAAATGCAGCAGTCTCTACAGCATGATATCTAGAAAGCCCAGATGGAAAAAGCATCTGTATCCGGAGATGACACAGACATATAATATGAACTAGAATTCATTCTCAGTCTCTAGCCACAACCTTGCCAATCCATTCCCTGTCCTTACTCATCTCCATACATGCGCATGCCATTCACAATTCAGGCACTTTATTCTCAGCCCTGCAGGAATGGGAAGAACCCTGGGCTGAAGGCAATGACTTAAATGTTGTTGGGCTGTCTCTGAGGCCAAAGTGTTTCTACCTGCAGCCACCTCAGAGGACCCCTTGACATTCAGTCAAATTGGGCTGCCACTAGCCTTCTGTCCACTGACAGTCTGTTTGCTTTGGGATTCTGCCATGATTTATTGGCTCCCAGTTCCTAATTTTCTCTACCTCCCAGCATGTGCTTTCCCCCTTGGCCCCTGCCAGCTTTGCGATTAAAAATCAAGCATTGAAAAGACTTTTCCAGGGCTTTGGCAGCTCAGAAAGTGCTTGATCTGATTGCTCTGGGTCCTCCTCAGGGGCATAGCAGCCTCTCTCCCCCGATAGTGATGATTTGATGCTCTTCAAAATATACAGAGTATCGATCTGTTTTCTAGGCAGCAAATACGGAAGCCCTTCCAGCTAATGTGACTTCAGAAGGTTAAAATACGGATTTGGAAAGAATCACCAGCTGCCCACAATGTTTTATGGAAATGGCCTGAAATGCAGGCATGAAGGTAGCAAGCAGCTCAGAGCTGGGTTGATGTGGGCCGTTTGTGGATCTCTGTAGGTGCATTTTAAATCGTCTGCCTTTTATCTGGTTCTTCAGCATCCTGTTCTTTAAATTAAACAATGTCATGCATGGAGGATCAGTAAAAACTGGTAGGTGGGTGGAGGGAGAGGAAAAAGGGAATGGATGCCTTGAAAGCTTGTTGGAACAACAGTCTAACTGCTATTGTTGCTAATAATACATTAATATCTGATTCGTCGTCTCTCCTGTGCAGAAAAGCTGTGTTAAGAGACGTCTTGATGTAAGGCCTGCCCAGATCGACCTGACGTTGTAAGGAAGATCTCTGCCCCCCTCCCTGATTTGTTTTGTTATTAATGAAGGGAAATAGTCATAGCTTACATCTATTTGGCGTTTTATGGTTGTTGTTGTTGTTCAGTCATATTTCATTCTTTGTGACCCCATTTGGCGTTTTCCTGGCAAAGATACTGGAGTAGTTTTCCATTTCCTTCTCCAGCTCATTTTACAAATGAGGAAACTGAGGCAAACAGGCTTAAGTGACTTGTCCAGGTTCATATAGCTGATAAGTGTCTGAGACCAGATTTGAACTCAGTTCTTCCAAACTCCAGGCCTAGCACTCTATCCACTATGCCACCTAGTTCCATTTTGTATAAGCTATTTCCTTCAAGTATCACAAGAAGTCAGCGAAGTAGGTAGTACAAAGGTTGTTACCTTCGTTTTATAGATAAGGAAATGGAAAATCAAAGCAATTAAAAGACTTGTGCCCAAGATCTGTCTATATAATTAGTTAAGTGGTGGAGGTGGGATTGGAATAAAATTTTTCTGCTTTATAGTTCAGTACTCAGATTTTTCTGAAAACTCTGTACTGTAGTTCAGAATTTAACAGAACCCTGAGCATAGGTCGAGGTCATAGACTCTGGGCCATGGGGAGGCTGCAAAGAGTCTTAGAAGTTCACCTTCTGGCTATACCACTGAGAGCTGGGTGACCTTGGACAAGTCACTTTACTTTAATTGTCAGCTTCCCCAACAAAATAGGGAAAATAATTTTTGTACTCCCCGAAAACACTGGATTATATTGAAGGAAGTGCTCTGTAAACTTGAGAGTGAAATATAAATGTAAGAGTATTATTATTTAGAAATTTAAATATAATTGACAAATATTTAGCAAATTCCAGAAGATGTGATCTCGAGGAACCTTTTCCTCCTTCACTTTTTATAAAAAGGCAGTGAAAATTGTTGTCCTCACCAGCAGGGCACCTTTAGGGAGGTCAGGAAGATGTATATGCTGGGTATGTTAGTTAGTACTGCCATTGTGCCCATCATATCCTGTCATCCTCAGATGGAGATGGCCTGAGATCCTGAGCCCTGAGCTCTGGGTAGAGCAGAACCTCCCAAACCACTAGCCCTACTTCTAGTCCAGCTCCCACAGCTACCATGAGGCACATGATCCTTGTGGAGAAGGGACCCATCATCCTCACCATCACCTCCAGCAGCTGACCAATTGTTACCAACAGGAAGGTAAACCCAAGGGCCCATGGAGTAGCATTGCCCACCAGGCCCTGCTTCTTGTCCAGCCCATACTCACATCATTCTGGCTACACCACTGAGAGTTGTATGACCTTGTGACCCTTGTGGAGACTAGGACAGCCATCCCCACTATCTGCCAACCTATTATCACCCACTGAGCAGGTGAGCCGACTTAGCTAAATCATGAAGGAGCCCTCAGAGGGAGACTAGAGTCATCATGTGCTAGTCAAGGCATGTCCTGGACATAGCAGTGTCCCCCAAAGGTCACCAGCCTTGCTTCTGGCACAGTACCCACAATCATTCTGGAGACAAGTGAGGAGATCAATGACTTGGCATCTGCCGCTGTAACCACAGTTGACCCAAATGTGGAAAAGTAAGTTCTTGTCATCCAAGCCCTTGGCTTGGTCAGATCAGAAGTGGTTATGGTTTTATTAGTGGAAATGGCACTAGAAAAGATGCACCACCATCTGCTTTGTTGTTGCTCCCTAAGGATCATGGGGGCTCTCCAGCTGATGTGCAATTGACATCTCCTATTTATGTTATATCCAGCTATTAGAGAGAGATATCTCCATTTTAAAGTTTGCATTTGTGCTTAGTATAGTGCTTTGCATGCATTTGTGAGCATGTGATAAATGCTTTTTCATTCATTCATTCATACTTCCCTTTCGATTGTGGTTTTGCTTTTTGGCTGCTATGTGCTGGATTGTTTGAATTTACAGAATACCTTAGGGAAACAAATATAGGCTACTACTTCCCCACCCGCCCCATCCCACAGCACCTGTTTTTATTTCCTTAAGGGTTCTCCTTCTTGTCTAGAACACAATTACTTTATATTTCTACTTGTTGACATCCTTCAAAGCCTAAATCAAGTAACAGCTTTGCCAGGAAGCCTTCCCTCATCCTTCTAGCTGAAAATACTCTCTTACTACATTTTTAAAGGACTTTTAAAAAGTTCATTATTTTTATTTATTTATTTTTTTTGATTAAAAGCAGTTTAAAAAAACCAATTTGTCCCTACTCTGATTACTTTGCTCTGCTGCCTCTCTACTCCCCTTCCCCTGTCCCCACCTCCTACTCAGCTCTGGCGCAGAGTACTATGCCTGTTCCTTCTCACTTTCAGAGAAACTCATCCACTTTTGAAGGATTTGTCAATTTTAGATGATCCAGCAAATCCTGAGTGGTCCCTTGGCTCCCCCCCGCCCCCCCCATGACAGATAAAGGGCAATGAGGCTTTGCTAACACTATGTCGGATAGGATTGGCCACAAAGTAAAGATGAGTGGCCTTTTCAATGGACCTTTAGAGTTGAGTGCCTTCTGTTACTCTTTCTCTTCTCCTGTAAGAGAGGAGATGGAAGAGGCTGGTACACTTCCTTCATTCCAGTAGTTTGTTGTTGTGGCCGCTGCTGGGCCAAAGGTAGCTGAGCCACTTGCCTTGTCCCTCAGGACCCAGCCATGCACAGCCAACACAAACCTAGGGGATCCTGGCCTTCAAAGAGAGGTGTCAGGATCTTTTGTCTCCCTGCCTCTGGATCTTTTCACTCTAATCCTGGAGTCCCAGGAAAATTACTTAAAACTTAGGTTTTGCTCTTGATCCCACAAAATGGAAGAGTGGGGAAAAAGAGATACTCAAGGTACAATGTAAATTAAGCATAGGACAGGCATTTATTTCCTCTACATGCAAAAGAAATGCCAAATACAAAGTCACATTGATAGAAAAACTTGAGATAGCTGTAACTTATAACTGCTATTATTGTCACCCAAGAGACTGAGAATTAAATGTCAGAGCATGATTTAATTTGTGGTGCTACTCAATTTACACTCCATATTCGCATGGGCTCTGCATTGTCCCAACAATTTCCTCTAGGTCCATTTATTCTGGTAAACCAGGCCAGGGGTTAGGCTCCTCCTCCTGCCTGTGGTCAGTGGTCATCTTTAAGAAGTGCTGGTATTGCAGAACACTCTTCTAGCTGCCAATTACCTCTGAGTAAGGTAACCCAGGCTTAAATCCTGGCTCTGTTACTTACTACCTTCTTGTGTGACCGTGTACCAGTCATCTCCCCTTTCTAGGTCTCATTTATAAAATAAAAAAGTTGGATTAGATCATCTCTAAAGTCTCTTACACCTTGAAGTCTATGATCCTGAATTGAATTTCAAATTTTTGGTTCTTTGTCCAGGGAAACTGGGTTAGGGTCACAGTAGTAGAATCCAGGGGCTTAAAGAAAAGTATGAAAGGTTGTTCAGGGCAGGAGAGGCTAGTTAGGTGAACAAAACCTCTTTCTCACCCAGATTAAGTAGCTATATCCAATGCTGCTTTAATGACTGTATTTTGAAGCTATTCTTTCATTGCTCTGTACATTGGAGGGATGGTCCCTCACAATTTTATGATAACTACTCAAATTCTATCAGTGATATGAAAAGCTTAGTAAGCTGATACTCAGATAGTATTCCTGGAGTTCTGGCTTTCTTGGGATAGTTCTATAGATAGGCCTTTGGTACTTGTTAGTTCACAGAGAGGCAAGTAAACCTGTGTATTAGACCAGTGTTAGACCATAGGAACCTCACTGTGTTACATGGTGCAGAGGGCTTTTTCTATATCTCAGATTAAATAGGAATTTAAACTCTCTTTTACAAATGTAAATTAAAAACAAAACAAAACAAAACCTCACAAAATATGGGCTCTTTAGATTACAGTGCAATTAGAAGTTCTCTTGATTTTACTTTGGGGTTGTGAGAACCTTTTTCAAAAGGTGGGGAGGGAACCATGACTTCGTATGTTACCTCTGGGTCTTAGCACATTGTGGGCACTTACTATATCCTGAACAATTGGAGTCCATACAACTATCTGCTGGCAGTGACTCATTACATTCTGCCATAGCCAAAATAGGAAGAACCTGAGATGCAGAGCAGATACAGAGCCTTTTCCTATTGTGGATGAGTTATGTAAATTACAGACAAAATACCCAGAACCTACTCAACCAGTTATGCTTTCTTCATCAAGCTAATTCTTTTTATTTGGCTGCAGTGCAGAATGCCTTGAAGTTCAAAAGGAACTTTGCATAATCCGCTTGGTCAGTGGAAGTTGGAAATCTTAGACCCCCAATCTAGGTAAATTACCAGATAACTCCAAGTAAAAATGAAGACTCGCAGTTTTGGAATCATTTTGTTTTCCTATATAGCTCTTATTGAAATACTTTTCAAATACTCGGTCACCCCAGATAAAAGTGCCATTGAGTCCTAAAGGGCTTTTTTTTTAAAAATGTTTTTCTTTCTCAGTTATTTACACATATCAATGATATAATAGGATTAGCAGGGACAAATGGTAGTCACCCAGTGAATATAATTTCCATTTTCAACACATCAGAGCTCTCTCTTTTTCAGGAACAGCAAAATACTTGTAATTATCCTTATGCCTAGCACAAAGCATCACACACAGTAGGGACTTAAGAAATGTATATTGGATGACTAAATCAGTTCATTATTAAGATGCAGCAGTAAAGAAATCTGTTTTTCTCATCTTAATGAACTAGCCTTGACATTTCACAGAGGCATCGAATGTCACTAAATCCTATTGATCCCCTTCACCCACAGCTCCCACCAGTCCCACTCCTGCTAGGTTTTCAAAGGAAACCAGACACTTGGGGTAATCAATGGCATGAGTGCAAATAAATGGCCCCCAATATAATTGCTGGTGGTCCTCTTTTTCCTCACAATATTTGCATATTTCTTCATTTTCTTTCTCATTCTTTTTCTTCTTGTATTTCTTTTTATTGATCTGACTCTCCATTTTTCTTTCTTTTCCTACTCTGTTCCTTAGGCTTGCTAAAGGTACTTTTGAGCATTGTTTAACCAAAGAGACAATTGATCCCTGGAAGAATTTATTTGATTTCTTACCACGTCACTGGGGGATCTGGGGGAGTAGGATGGGAAAAGAGAACTTTCTAAGATTCGAGGTATAGCTTGTTCTTGTGACCCTTTTGTGAATGAATAGTGATTTTCAGGGAACTGGTTGGTGGTCAGAGTTAGTTCCTCCGCTTGTAGAGCATATTCATTGTTGTAATTTTCCTCCTCACAGTTTTTCAGAATGGCAAGTGACTGTGCGACTGCATTGACAGTTTGAGGCAAATAACACCAGAAAGATTCAAGAGGCAGAAGTAAGCTGTGGAATTCTCCAGAATCTACAAACACCTAGTAGGGAAAACAGACATAAACACAACCAAGCAAAGGCAGAATTAACAAAACGTTTTTGTTTTGGGGGGGCAGCTAGCTGGTGCAGTGGATAAAGCTCCCAATACTACTATATCGTGCCTCCATCCCAGCCTTGTGATTTGTTTTCCAAATTTCTTATCCATTTTCTCTTTTGTTCCCCTCCCCTCAGGTGCTTTTATAATATATTCAGAGGACATCACATCTCCTCTTGCCTCCGTTGCTCTTAAATGCTTTGATTCCTGACTTTCCTCAGATGATTCTGTATCTTTAATATATAATGATACCCATCCTTTCTAGGTGGTGCAGCAGATAGACTGCTGGAGCCGGAGTCAGGAAGACCTGAGTTCAAATCTAGACTCAGATGCGACTAGCTGTGTTACCCTGGGCAAGTCAATTCACCTCAGTTTGCCTCAGTTTCCTCAAGTGTAAAATGGGAATGATAATAATGACACCTACCTCCCAAGATTATTGTGAGGATCAGATGAGATAACATTTGTAAAATGGTTAGTACAGTGCCTGGTACATGGTAGATACCATAGAAATGTTAGAAATAATAGTAATAATAATAATCCTTCTTAGATTTGTAATCAATACATTTGATTAATAATAATAATAATAATAATTCTTAAATTTGATTACAAAATAGAAGAATCCATACATGTACACATACTTCCAAATGTGGAAGGGGGACCTTCAGGCATTAAAAGAAAAATCATGATTGGTAGAATAATCAACTAACAAGTGTTTGTTAAGTTCTACTAGGGTGCGGAATGAAATACAGCACAATATAATGAAAACAGGGCCATCCTTGGAGTCAGATGTGGATTCAAGCCTTGCCTCTGACACTACTACTACCTATGTGACTATGAATAGGTCATCCATGTTCTATGAAGGTAATCTGCCCATAAGTTGCCAGTCTGTATTAGTTGTAGGTGTATCCACATCAAGAGTTACCCACCTGGATGAAACCACTGCTCTGGTAAAAAATAAAAAAAAAAGGTACAGAACAGCATTCTTGGTACTTTGGTGGAGACACATTTAAGCACACTGGATCCTATACTTACTAGCTGTGTGACAGTGGGCAAGTGATTTAACTTCTCTGTAACTCGGTTTCCTCATATGTTATTGTTTTTGTTCAGTCCATGTGATAGGGCCAGCATTCCCCTGACAGGTATTTTCTTCCTACTCCCAATATGAAGGAATTTAATCTAGAAGACATAGCTTCCCCCAAGACACAATTGGCACATGTGATTGGCTTTAGCTGCCCTGATGCAGCCTCCTGGTCATCTAAGAGCATACAAATTCTTGGCTATGTGTTTCAACAATTCGGCTGGCAGCTTCTGTGGGGGTGTAAGATCCATCTACACCCAGATGTACAGATTACTCTTGGCACTGCCATGAACGAAGTCAAATATTAGAGTGAGAATCAGTTTGTAAGGGGTTGGAAACTGAGAGGTGAAGTTGAGCTCTCAGGTGTAGGCTATTCTTTCTAGATGTTAGGCAGTGGGCGGAGCCAAGATGGCAGCTGGAAAGCAGGGACTAGAGTGAGCACCCCACCAAGCAAAAACCTATAAAAAATGGCTCTGAACCAATTCTAGAACTGCAAAACCCACAAAATAGCATAGGGCTCTAGCCCAGGACAGCCTGGATGGTCTCTGGGTAAGGTCTATCCCGCCTAGAGCTGGGAGCAGAGCGAAGCCCAGAGTGGGCAGCATGGACCAGCCAGACCAGGAGCCAGGCCGAGTGTGCCCTAGAGCCCTGAATCAGTGAGCTGTGGCAGTTACCAGACTTTTCAACCCACAAACACCAA
>CM053622.1:273720304-273738072 GCA_028646595.1 Phalanger gymnotis | reverse complement strand
AGCGCTGGACTCTGCTTGGCTCAGCTCCGCTCCCCTCAGCTGGGAGCTGGGTGTTCCGTGCAGGACAAACCTTACCCCGAGACCATCCAGGCTGTCCTGGGCTGGAGCCCTGCTTCCCTCTGCTACTTTGTGGGTTCTGCAGTTCTAGAATTGGTTCAGAGCCATTTTTTATAGGTTTTTGGAGGGACTTGGTGGGGAGTTCACGCCAGTTACTGCTTTCCAGTCGCCATGTTGGCTCCATCCCTGGAAGGCACTATTATTAAGGGGCTTCGAGGGAAAAAAAGAGAATAAACTCTATTATAAAATTTATTTATAAAATTTATGCAGCTTCAACTATGTATTAGGCACTGGGCTTAAGTGATTTCAAAAGTTCACCTTTTGAGTCTCTCAACAACCCCGAGAGGTAGGTTCTATTATTACCCTCATTTTACAATTGAGGAAACTGAGGCGAAAAGAGGTTGAATAACTTAGTTACTTAGTTAAGTAAATATCTGAGGCTGGATTTGAGTCTCCTTGCCTCCATGGCCAGCACTCTATTTACTGTGCTACCAGCTGCCTCCTTCTTGCCAAGAGTAGGGTTTTACCTGAGATTTGAAGGAAGCCAAGAAAGCCAGGTGATGGTAATGAGAAGCCAGGCATGGAGGAAGCTGGAGAAAATATACAGAGTAGGGAGGTGGAGTGTCTTGTGAAAGAGACAGCAAGGAGGTCAGTGTCACTAGATCTCAGATCATAAGATGGGGAGTAAGGTGTAAGAAGACTAGAACGATAGGAGAAGGCCAGGTTTTGAAGGGTTTTGAATGCCGGTGTATTTTATATTTGATCCTGTAAATACTAGGAAGCCATTGGAGTTTATTAAATGGGAGTGAAAGATAAGTGGCGTGGTCAGATCTGAGCATAAGGAACATTTGGTTTGATATGTGAATGGAGGATGAACTGGAGTGGGTAGATACTTGAAATACGGAGACTATCTAAAAATTTATTATAATAATCCAGGCATGACGTAATAAGGTCCTACACCAAGGTGGTGACAGGGTCAGGAAGAGAATAGGGAATACAGAAGATATGTTAGAAAAGTATAATTGATAAGATTTGGATATGAGTGAAGAGTCAAAGAAAACGCTTGGTCTGGATGACTACAAGAATGGGAGTGCCTTACCCTTTGATCCAGCAATACTACTACTAGATCTGTATCCCAAAGAGACCATAAAAGGGGAAAAAGACCTACATGCACAAAAATATTTATAGCAGCTCTTTTTGTGGTGGCAAAGAATTGGAAATTGAGGGGATGCTCATCAACTGGGGAATGGCAAATATGTTGTGGTATATGAATGGAATGGAATACTATTGTGCTATAAGAAATGATGAACAGGTGGACTTCAGAAAAAAACTGGAAAGACTTGTATGAACTGATGCAAAGTAAAACGAGCAGAACCAAGAAAATATTGCACACAGTAACAACAATATTGTGTGATGATCAACTACAAACAATTTAGCTCTTCACAGCAATACAATGATCTGAGACAAAAGATTCATGATGAAAAATGCTGCCCATGTGCAGAGAAAGAGCTGATGGACTCTAAATGCAGACCAAAGCATACTATTTTCACTTTTTTCATGGCTTTTTCCTTTTGGTCTGTTTCTTCTTTCACAACTGTGACTAATATGGAAATGTTTTACATGATTGCACATGTATAACCTATATCAAATTGCTTACCATTTTAGGAAGAGAGGATGAAGAATGGGAAGGAGAAAATTTTGAAACTCAAAATCTCGTAAAAATGAATGCTAAAAAATTATCTTTACATATAATTGGAGGGAAAAGTAAAATACTGTTGTTAAAAAAAAGAATGGGAGTGCCTTCCAAAATAACAGTATAGTGATCTGTTTCCCAGAAAAGGGCAAAAGAAAATATAGTCTCACTTATCCTCTATGTTAATCTAAGCTTGAGGATTAAGCTTCACTATAAGCCTATCTTCTAATTTCACAATACACATCAAGGCCCTAGGATTGCATCTGGTGTAGAGTCATGCCCAACTGATGCAGACTGCGAACCTTTTACACTTTAGTAGGTAATGTTCTTGAGGTGCTGTGTTTTGTTCTGTTGTGTGTGTTTTTTTAAATCATCATCTGGTGACCAACCTTCTTGTGATGAGCTTTTTAAAATTTAGTGGGGCTAGTCCTTGAGCTACTGACCAGCCCTTCTTCTATCTTTCTTCTCCCTTCTCTGTCACAAATTCTGAGACAAAATGGTCAATTTCCCCTAAGATTCCCATTACTTACTCATCAACTACCTGATTTTCTGACTTTCCTTACATTAAGATATTAAGACAGATGGACAGATAGACAGATAGATAGACAGACAGACAGAGATACCCAGCCCTTCTAGGTGACACAATAGATAGAATACTGGGCCTGAAGTCAGGAAGGCTTGAGTTCAAATATGGCCTCAGACATGTACTAGCTGTACAACCCTGTGCAAGTCACCCTCCATTTGCCTCAGTTTCTTCAGCTGTAGAATGGGGATAATAATAGCATCTACCTCATAGAGTTGCTGTGAGGATCAAATAAGATAATCTTTGTAAAACACTTAGAACAATGCCTGGCACACAGTAGGTACTTAATAAATGCTTGTTTCCTTCCTTCCTATCTATTTTCTCTTGAATAAAGTATATCCTTCCAGAACCATATTCTAATCATGAGGTATTTTTTTTCCACCAAACCTCAAAGGGAAGGAAAAGAGAGTAAGCATTTATATAGCACCTACTATGCGCCTGGCACATGTGTCTGGCATATATTTTTCCAAGTACTTCTTTTGATCAATCTTTAAAAATTCCTTACTGAGGCAAATTTCATACTCCACAATAGGACTTGCAGCTTACCTTGCTTATTATCTAAACTTGGTAGGTTTTTGTATAAAGCTCTGAGTCTGTCTGAGGGTTTTATTGCCATTTCTTGGTTTAAGTTTCCTGTGAAGTTCCGGGCTTCTCTATTTCTGTCATCCTATACTGCTGCTATTCTCTATGGTATTTTCTCTAGCTCTGTGGATATACACAAGCAGTTTTCTCCCTCCCTCCTTTCTTTCAATTCAGTTTATTTTGTTTGATTTGCAAAGCTCCTGGCAAAGACATTCAAGTCAGTCCTTGTCAAGGGTATTCCATCACTGGCCAGAAGTTTTTCATGCCTATATTTTAAGTCATAGTCCAGAAATCCAAATCTCATTCTGAAATAGCATCTTCTTCACCTACTGTTCACTTCTCACACCTACCTTTTGCCTTAGAGTACCTTGTCTCCATGAAGTAGTTATGATAAAGCTCCTCCTGGGCCTTTAAAGTCTTCCATTTTTTTGCCCAAGATTTCATTATCTTTAGTAGTGCCTTCCAGGTTCCTTCTGATTATATAATTGGTGCTTACATGGTCATTTGAGTTACAGTCATCCCTTTAGACAAATTTTATGTAAAAGAAATTTCATATATATATACATTTTATATATGTATATATATATACGTATATATATACATATATACGGCATATTTACATACAAAGTTGTTGGGACAGGTGAGGCAACTATACAGGGTGCTTAGCAATTCTTCCTTTCCACATGGGGCTTTGGACCTAGGAAGACAGCATGAGGAAATGGAGCAATAAACACAAAAAAATTATTATATGCAATTATGAGTGAGAGCTGGTGAAGTTGTAAGTCAGAAAGACAATGGCCCTGATCCTCCCATACCCAATCTACTCAAGTGGCAGCAAGAAATCTGAATAGCTAAGCAGAATAGATGGATAGATGGATGGATGGATGGAAGGAAGGAAGGAAGGATGGATGGATGGAAGGAAGGAAGGAAGGAAGGAAGGAAGGAAGGAAGGAAGGAAGGAAGGAAGGAAGGAAGGAAGGAAGGAAGGAAGGAAGGAAGGAAGGAAGGAAGGAAGGAAGGAAGGAAGGAAGGAAGGAAGGAAGGAAGGAAATGTAGAGAGAACCTAAGACATGTTAGATTATTTGCTTGGAAGAAAAATGAAACAAAGAGACTACAGAGACTACAAAATGTCATTGGAAAAGAACAAAAAGAAAACTTGGAACCAAAAGCTGTGCAATGATAATGCCCAAATTTGTCCCTGAGTAAGAAAGATGAGGATTCAGCCTCCAACATTATTTACAGAGGTAGGAGATCTTGGGTGTGTAATTCTGCCTCTTCTATTGGTTGATGTACTGATTAGATTTGCTGAACTGTTTTTTTTCTTTCTCTTTTTATCCTTTACTGTAAGGAATGGCACCCTGTATTGGGAGAGGGACATATTGGAAAATTAGGTGATATAAAGACAAAATATATAAACACTTTTTTGAAAAAAAGGAAAATGAAACTGCTTTCTCTGTTCTCATTCATAAAGCATTTGTAAAGATGTATTTTAAATTTAAAATATGGATTAAATTGAACCTATGATGGAAAAGCAGTAGACAAACTCAAAAAAAAAACCCTCTCTTGTGTCAAAAGTGAAGTTGTTGTTTGTCCTTCATTCTTGAAGAGGGCCATGACATCAAAAAATTCTGTTACAGAAACTGACAGTATGGTACAGTAGAAGGGTTCTCAATCGTTTCTCATTCTCATGCCCCTTGCATTTTGGTAAACCTTCCTGTAACCTGAGGCAGCTAGGTGGTTCAATGGTTAGAGGGCTGAGGAAGGTAGGAAGAAAGGGAAGAAGGAAGGAAGGAAGGAAGGAAGGAAGGAAGGAAGGAAGGAAGGAAGGAAGGAAGGAAGGAAGGAAGGAAGGAAGGAGGGAAGGAAGAAAGGAGGAAGAGAGGGAGGAAGAATAGACTTTATACACACATTATCAATTTAATCCGTCATCCTCATAAAGTGAGTGAACAAATTATTGGGATTTATATAGTAAAAGGTCAGGTAGGGAACAACATTCACCCTGACCCTCTCCAATAAGTAACAGCAATGAAGCATAACCTTCTCAGACAATTATATTCAGGCCAAGGCAGGCCTTTTTCCTCCCTAAGCACTTGTACTCCTTTCCCTTTACCTGTTTGTAAATGAGCTCTAAGATGTGCCAGCCCTCTTTGCCTCTTAGGAGTTGGGTGTCTTGACCCCTAAGGAAATGGTTTTCTAGTACTTCCCTCTAATACCCACTTTGACCAGCCTCTTGTAAGGTGAACCATCTCTAAGACTTGCTGCTCCACACCCAAGGTCCTGTGGCCACTCTTTGCCCTTTGAAGAGTGGGTCCTTCAATTCCTTCCCTATTCCAGCTCCCTAACAATAGTTAGATGCTTCCATCACATGCAAAACATGGGACTTCATGTATTTACGATGAGCAAGCTCCCGCTTGCCCAAGGACTATATCCTCAGCTACTTTTTAGGCCTGGAGTGAATGTAGGCTAGGAAAAAGGATGAGTCAGAGACAAGCATCCACGATTTGCTTCCCAGTCATCTTTCCCCTGGTCCTGACACCTAGTGACCCTCCTAGTAAACCCCCAAACTTCACTTTCTAAACTATGTACGCAACCCTTAATGGATTGAACCCATAGCTCTGCCCCAGCAGAAACCCGAATCAGGCAGCTGCTGAATTGCAGAACCTATCACTTTAAAGTCACATGATTAACAGCAAAGAAATTTTCGAGCAGAAACTCATGGCATCCAGAGAGATGGAAGCAACTGGCTGGTCTAACTCCTACAGTTCAAAGGAAAAGGAAATGAATCTAAAGAGGTTACATAACTTGCTCAAGGTCACATTACTAACTCAGCGACCAAAAATGGTATAATAGAATTCCATCAATGAGTCATGAGTGAAAGCAGGTACTCCAAACTACAGCCAGCACACCATCACATGGAGACAGAGCAAAAGCCAGCCATAACAGATGATATCTAATGGAGGAATGGACAGGCAGGCCCTTATAGTTTTACACAAGTAAATGTGTTTTCTCCCTCTCTCAAAGATTCTCCTAAGCAGCCTCAGTAAAAGAATAGTTACTAGCCCAACGGGTGTGTGCCATTCACCTGACTTCCATCCCATGACTGTAAAACCTGTCCGCCAAGGCTGCTGTACCTATCACAAAGGAATCTCTGACTCATTCCTTCCCACCTCCTCAGGGTTCAGTCAGAATAAATACAGGATGACCCCTTCTCAAAGGAAAGAGGAACTGCTTTTCCCACCCAACTTATAAGAGCTAGTAAGTTAAACCATCATTGAATGCCAATACCTCTTACTAAGGAGGACTTCCAAGGCCGCAGGTGATACCCTGAAAATCTCCTTTGGTACCAAACGGTCCTGAACTGAGATGAGAGCCTCTGTCTAACCCACCTGCCTGCTTCCTCAGCAGCTTCCAGCTATCAATACCAGGTCTAAAGTCATGTCTCTATTTGCTTGCTTCTTTTTGATTAGATTATTGTGAAGATCTAAATGACTAAGTGCTCAGCCCCAGCCCAGCCTGTGATACAGAGAAGCTGAATGGTGGATGAGGGGCAGGGGAGGGGCACAGGTTACTTCACAGACTTGCTGGTAATGAGGAAGGACTTTTTCTGGCACCAGGCCTGCGGTGTGGGGTTTTGGTTGCCCGTTGCCAAGTTCTTGTCTGTTCCTACACTTGGTACCTGTTTCTTAGCTTTGGTCACATTGCAGTTTCCTGAGTCAAAGTACTTTTTTGGCTCTTCTGGATTCTCTTCATGAGGAAGTTGGGGCCCCCAAACTTTTGTCCTAAGCTTGGATATTTAGAATACCTTCTTTCTCCTGTGTCTCTTGTGAAATCTTCCACCTTAAATAGACTTGATAATGATCGTTGCCATCAGCCCTACTCGTTGTTTACCGAGCATTCACCATGTACTGGGCAGAGGCTGAGGAGAAGAAACCAAGGAGTGTGGGGTTCCGAGATCCCACATGCTGGTCCCTTGTCCTAGCACTACCCTTCAGACAAGTCTTAGGAAGTTCAACCTGGGAAACAGCAATCCTCTTTACTGCTGTTAGGTCAGCAAATTCAGTTTTCTTCATCAAAGAGTCCAGCAGTCACCACTATGTACCCTTCCTTCTTTTGACCCTTACTGGATAATCTGTCACCTGACATCATCTATATATCCAAGTCACCATTCCTTAGATGATATAAACCTCACTGACCATTCTCCCTCTTTCCACATGCATGGCTACCATCTTACTTGAGGCCCTCATTGCCTCTTGTGAGCAATATTACAATTGACTTTCTTGCTGCCAATCTTCGCTGGCTCTAATCCACCCTTCATACACTTGTCAAAATATTGTTCCTAGTCCAACTCCACAAGAACCTACTATTATTTGGCACCTACTGTTTACAAAGCACTGTGCTAGGTGCTAGAGATCTAAAGATTAAATGTAAAATAGTCCCTGCTCTTGAAGAGCCTACATTTCTCCTGGATGTAAAAGATAAGTCTAACCACATCATTGCTCAAAGATTTTCCATTTTCCAATATTGACAATAGGATAAAATCCAAACTCCTCAAATTGGCATTTAAAGCTCTCTGCAATCTGGCTCCAACCTATCTTTGAAGAATAATATTGTGGGTGTGCATGTGTGTGTTACTATCTTTCACAAGAGACATAGCAGGCAGGACAATGGAGCTTTGCCCTGGGGTGCCATCATTTAGACAGTACTGGCAGCATTCCTTCTGTACATAGAAACAACTGAG
This sequence comes from Phalanger gymnotis, assembly GCA_028646595.1. Classification (NCBI taxonomy): domain Eukaryota; kingdom Metazoa; phylum Chordata; class Mammalia; order Diprotodontia; family Phalangeridae; genus Phalanger; species Phalanger gymnotis. Next base: position 273,730,419 of record CM053622.1, on the reverse strand, counting down.
CTTAGCAAACAGTTAGCAAGAATAAGTAGTTGAAATTGGAAACTAGATAATATAGTTATGGCCTTTTCTCCTCTGCCTCAGCTGCAACCTAGATGAACTCTTCAACCTCCCTTCCCAGCCCTATTCCTGCCCTCCTCCCGCCCAAATCAGGGCAGGCCTCAAAGTATCCCAAGACCTCTGAACCCCATTAGGGGATGGTGGTATCCTAGAGTCCCTCCCTTTAATTGAAATGCCATACATGCCAAAATTCCTAGATATGGCTTTGCCTTTGATGCATCCTATGTTCCAATCAGATTAATAGCTGTTCCCAAAGCTTTGTGTCTGCTGTCTCCATGGTCTCACACGTAATACCTAGAAACTCTACCTCTCAGAGCAAGCCTGAGGAAAGGCTCAGCTCAAGTGCCACTTGTTATGGGAAGTTTTTGCTAACAGTCGATTGTTAATGTTCTTTCCTACCTCAAAACACCCTAGGTTTACTTAAATGCTCACATATTGTATCCTCCCTTAACCTTTCCATAAACTTCATGAGCATAGCAATTGTTTCATTTTTATCAGCTAGGTGATATGGTAGATAGAACTATGGACTGGGAGTTAGGAAGACTGTTGCCTGAGAGGGGAAATGTGGTTTAGTACCAATAGAGAACTGGCCTCAAAGCCAGGAAGACCTGGGTTCAAGACCTATCCATCTCTGACAGAGAGTAGCTGTGTGACCCAAAGACGAGTCATTTAATTTCTCAGTGCTCTAGGTCAGAGGTGTCAAACATGTGGCCTACTGTGGCCCAGACCAAATTGAAATGTCACTGGAGTCTGAATCGAAATGCAATTAGGAAATATTTAACAAAATAAAAACACGAGACATAGGTAATACTACATTTTAAGATTAAGTCAATACACAGCACACAGGGATCCTCATGTATAGATAAATGGCTCTTTTTTCCATTAGAATTTGACAACATTGCTCTAGGCAAGTTCTCTAAGACCATTAATTAGGGAGAACATGCCAACCTCCATTAGTAATGGGACTTTCTTCACCTGGATGTTGCCTATATCAATTAATGAAAATACAGTTTGGGGGGGTGTGGGGAAGGATCCTTTCCAAGACACTCATTCATTATGTAACCAAGGGCAAGTCACTTCACACCTCTCAGCCTCAGTTTCCTCATCTGTAAAATAGAGATAAAAATAGCACCTACCTCACAGGTTTGCTATGAGAATTACATGTAATGACAAACAGAAAGCTCTTTGCACATCTTAAAGCACTATATGTTGGCTATTATTATGATCATTATTGTCATTAATCTTTTAAAGTAATGGGAACTTTAAAAATGTATGTTAATATAGTGACACTTGAGCAGTACCTCCATGACTTAGAAGCTTGTTAGCTTAATGATTTCTTGTTGCCAAATTGTCTCCTGTGCACAGTCCTTGGGTGCCATACTCTCCAAGTATGACCAACCTAATGCTTCAATAAGAGTTGGTAGCTGGTTCTATACCCCAAGCCTTTCCTATGCTGTAGTACTCCCTTGTGCTTGCTTTCCAATGGCACAGCCTTCAAGCACCAGAGGCTCCTCTATGCCATGATGAGGCATTAGAGAAGGACTTTGGTGGAAGCTGCTGGTTATAGACTTTTTTTAAGCAAGCTGAAAGAAAACAGGATATGTTGGTCCATTTTAAGAAGCCTAAGTATAGAAGACAAATCAGATAAGTTCTGCTTGACCCATAGGGCCAAATTAGAAACAGAGGAATAGGAGTTACAAAAGATTAAGGATATTTAGGTACCATATGTGGAAACCTTGTAAACAATTAGAATTATCCAAAAAGGCAACAGGCAGATTCATGAGGTAGTGGGTTTCCCTTCTTGGAGGTCTTGAAGCAAATGCTAGATAACCCATCTTTTTCAGATATAGGTTAAATTGAGTGACCTCTGAAGTCTGTTCCAACTCTGAGAGCTTTGCACTAGAACATGAGCTCCTAATAATCATGGACTAGGTTCCATACTAAGACCAGTGTGTTGTGTTCACTAGGTAAATGCCACTGGAAAATTCAGCCTATTGCTGACATTGCCAGTCCCACCTCCATTTTTCTGTTGTTTTTTCCCAAAGTACTAGAACACTTTGTTGTCTTCCTATTGCTTCTCTCTTCCCAACTCTATCATTTGGATTGGTTTTTACATTCCATTGCTAAATGGGGAGCTATTTCTTCTCTTGCACACTTCAGATAGTTTTGTCCTTCCCAATGTCCTTCTCACAGTCCCCCTCTCAGCACCTTCTTATATATACAATTAAAAAGGACTTTGTGTCTCATTTTCAATAATTATCTTCTTAGTGACTATTATTTGGACTCAAGCATAAACGATAATCAATGAGACAATAGGCAGTTTTCACCTCTTTCTTCCTCAGATTGATTTCTCCTCCTTGTATTGAGCTGCCTTATAGCTATCCTTTCCTTCTTTAAGGTAGAAACTTTCTATCTTTACTCTGTATCCCCAGAGCCTAGCACAGTGTCTGGTATGTGAAAGAGGTGCTTTGTAAATGCTGATGGATTGACTGATGTCTGAGAGAGATCAAGACAAACGAAAAAGAGGGGCAAAATTCCCTCAGAGTCACAGGAAGCAAAGTTTGATTTTGACCTTCAGTTCCCCTGCCTCTCCTCTGATAAATAATTTTGTGGTTTTGCTGAACCAGAAGCATATTTTAGAGAGCAAGCAAGCTTGGCCATAAATTTTCCTGAGACTGTAAAAAAACCCACACATGGTTTTGTAGAGACCAATTCAAATGGCAAGTAGCCAATGAGAAGTGAAACCGAAATGGAACGGATGCCTAGGGACAGACAGCCCCAGTTCCAGAAAGGGAAACACCATGGTTTGCCCACAATTCCAAAATAATAGGTAGATCCTCAGGTCAATATCCCTATTGGAGTATTTCAGGGCATTATCCGAGGATTCACATCTGGAAGGATTTCTCCCTCATCCTGGAAAGACCCTTCCATGTTTTTATGTGTTTTTATGTGTTCTATTAAGACAAAATTCTTGAAGACCACTCCAAAGTGATAGCAATAATTTACATTAATTTAATTATAAAAGGTTATAAAATAAGGGTCAGGATCATAGATTTATAGCTAAAGGGGGCTTTTGAGACCTCCACTTTACATATGCTACATCATTAGCTTCTCACCATAATAATAACTCACATTTACATAACATGCTTGTTTGAGGGGGGGGTTATTTTTGTTTTTATTTAGGAAATTTCTTCTCCCAATGTAGAGAGATATCTGCTCTGCATCTTGCAGTCTTGGAGAGTGACCTGGAACACTTAGAAGTTAGCTGGCTTGACCAGGGTCACACAATGCATCAGATGTGAACACAGGCCTTCCTAACTCCAAGTTAGGCTCTCTATCCACTATGACATGCCACTACAGATGGGGAAACTGAAGTTCAGATGATTAAATAAACTATCTCACAGTCAGTAAATGGAAGACCTGGGATTTGAACTCAGGTCTTCTGATAACAAGTTTATTGGTCTTTTTATAAAAACTTGTCATCTCTTATGCAATATCAAAATTATGGATGTCTTTTCAATTAATGATTCTGAAATTATCATGGCATCTTCCATCAATAAATTAAATAATCTGGAGCTAGCCTCTTTGTACCATGAACACAATAAGTGTCAAGTCCTACTATATAGTGACTCTCCGAACCAAATAAAGCTGCTGATCCTTGGTGCCATTGGGTTGCTAGTAGGTGTTTATGATTGAGTCGCTTGTTTGGGGACAATCAGCTCCTGGTTCAATAGTTTTAGTGGCTAGAAATAACTATAGAGGAACAGACTAGTCTCTTTCCAGTCCAGGACATACCGTATGCAGAATCAGAGTGTGCTAGCACAATGAAGGGGTACGTGGGAAGAAGGTTCTTTTGGAAGGAATGGGGCAGCAATGATCAGTGGGCAAATTTATGATTATAGTTTAGTTGAGTAAAGAGAGACCTTTTCAGAGCTTCTTTCAATCTCAATTTCAGAAAGGTATTTATGATGCTGAATGTAGAAGGTTTAAGATTTTGTTCCATGCCATATGTTTCAGATTCCTTACAGGCTTTCTGGCCTGTTCCACCCTAAAATTTTACATTCAGAAGAAAAAAAGCAAAGTATATGACTGTTTTCTGGTATGGCTACATTGAAAAACCAAAAAGAAATTAAAACAAGCCTAGCAAATAATCTTAGAAGCTTAAAAAAATACTGCCTTCAAAGAGAGGTTATTTATCTGGATTGAAGGAAGAAAGGGTGAGTGTTTCTTTATTATTGTTTTCTTTTGATCTTTTAGTTGCCCCTACTTTATTTTAATAATGCTTCCAAGCACTGACTTAATGTCTCCCCAGCTTTAATAAAGGTTCATTAGGGGATTAAGAGAGATTTGAAACTGAGCCCAAATAGAGTCAGCAGAGGCAAGTTCCAAACAGCCACTCAGCAGAAAAAAAAAGACCAAGCTGGCAACCCTGGAAAAGATCCACCCATAAAACCAGATGCATTTGTGCATGGAGCAACCAGGCCCAGAACAGAGCCAGCTGTGTTCTGAGATCAACAAAATCAACATCAACCCATCAAAAATGAAGGCAAAGAGCACTTGGTTCACTTTCAGTCAAAATTGGCAAACAAGATAACCCAACTCGCCAGCATTGGAAATGATGAGGTAGAAAACCATCTATCCACTCAAAATCATTGAAGTGAAAATCAGCCCAATCTGTTGATTTCCCCCTCCTTCTCATGCCCAAAATACTCTCCATTCACCCTTCCAATGGTGTACATTATACTATTCATCTTTTTTGGTGGGGTATATGGAGTGCTCAGGGAGTACTATCACCTCTAGTGAGACCGCTTACTGAGCCCTTTTCAGGACTACTTAACCACCTTTGGTGTTCACCTGTCACCCAATTCTGACCTATGGCTCCAAGAAGCTGTGGCATGCACAGAAGCCAATCCCTGGTAAACTGACTTTGTAGATGGGCTAAACCAGCTTGAGGGTAGCTTACAGACTTTAAATCCTTTGTTGAATTGGGAGGATGCCTATCTCAAGCACGTGAAGATTTCTCCCAGCAGCGTGGGCAGATGAAAACAATTTGTTCCAATGGCCTTGAAGGCAGCCGAAGAAAGCTCTGTGGAGTGCTCAGAGCTTGGTAAGACATCAAAGATGCCAAAGCTATCTACTGCATCATCTCCAGTTGTCCTATTTTTTGTTTTGCCATTGGTCTTCAATGACTCTGGAAAAGAGACTGAGGCTAACCATTTGCACAACTCTGCATCACTTAAATCCAATTCATTGTCAAGTCAAGACATCACTCATTCACAATGTCATTAGTCTTCTTCAAAAATGAAGGACAAACAACAACAATCCCCCAAATTTTTTAGATTAGTTTGTATTACGACTCCTTTCCCATAATCTCCAAAGGGGACGGGGTAAATTACTAGTTCATCCCAGCAATGCCCTAGAACCTGATTATTGTTCAAGTCCTATTCTCTTCAAATATTCACTGCAGTGGGGCAAAAGATGCCTTACCCTACCTGTTACTCTATACTACCACCAAAAACAATCTCACAGAACTTTGAGGTGTATAAACATCACTGTAGTTTCCCCTCAACTAGTCCACATATTCCCTACTGCTTTGACCTGTTCTTTGTTCATAGAATAGTTTGTTACCTCAATCTCTCCCTATTATCCCTTGATCCACTATATTTATTCTACTTTCGTTTGCTTTCCTAGCCACTTTTGACCTGAAAGTGAGCTATTTAAATGATATACTCACCTAAATCATTGAATTCCTTGCCCCTTTGCTTTTCTACCACTCTAACTCTACTAATCTCCAACTCGAGGTAACACCCATCATTTCATTCAGTTCACCAATATTTTTCAGATGCCTCCTACATACAAGACACCATGGAACAAGTTTAGTCATTGGTGGTTTTTTTAATGAAAAATAGTCCTTGCCGTTAGAAAGCTTAAAAGTGGACAATGACAACAGATTGACATGAGGAACATGTCAACAAATAAGTTAAGTAAAATGATTGCAATGTGTGTCAAGAAGAGCATATGGATATGAGGAATATTCTGGGAGTATTAATAGGAGTCAACAATGGTGTATAAGACAAAGACTAAATTATAGTTTCAGACTTAAGTGACTGGGAAGATGGTGGTGATGGCATCAATAAAAATAGAATAATTAAGAGGTGGGAAAGATTTGCTGGTGGAGGGTTAATAATGAATTCAATTTTGGATGCTGGTTAGATATCCAGCAATCATTTTGAAGATATGGATCTGGAGTTTAAGGTGGAGATTAGGGTTGACCATGTAGTTTGGGGAGTCAACTCTCTAAAAGTAAAATTCAAAGTCCTAAGAAAAAGATGACTTCATTAACAAATAGGATATAGAGAGAAATGAAAAAGAGTCCAGGACAGAGTCTTTTGATATATCTGCACTTTGATTGGTAAGAAAAAGATTATAAACCAGAAAACAGAGCCTAAGAAGAGTCAGGAGACAGGAAAGTCAGAGAAGCCAAGGGAGGAAAGAATATTCAGGAATGATTGGTCAATACCATCAAATGTTAGAAGATCAAAGAAGGTAATGTCTTTATTCATGGCTGAGTCAAGATGGGGCACAAAGAATTGAAATCAGTAAAAGCTGAGGATGAGGAACTAAGCTGCTATTAAACCCTGGAATTAGAATAATATGATGCATCATAGAAAGAGTCTACTCACCAAAACTCCCAGTCTCTTACCTCCTGATAAAGAATGTTCCCTCCTGAAACTAGCTTCCCTAATTCCATCTCAACCACCAAGACCTTGACTGGCCTTTTGGTTCATAATTGCTTGAATCAGTTAGGGACCCATTCCTCTGCCCACAAGGCAATCCCTTACTCTACTGTTTGCTCTAATCATGGATGGCATCAACCAGGTAAGGCCTGATGTATTGGTAATTAGAGTGGGACTTTTTTTACTATTTTCTCTTTGGGAGCACTTAGGTAATCAAGTGTCTTTGATGAGTCTGGTCTTTGTTTCTTTAAGTCAGGAGTCTTTGATGACCTGCTTACATCAAGGGAAAGCCTAGTCCACATAGGTTTGAGTCGCATAGTTGTGATGCCCTTTGACCCTGAACAGGGTATATAAACTCAGAGGTTAGCGTTTTGGTTGGGGCTTTCACTCACTGGAAGAATGTCATGTGATTTGACCAGATGAGACTCTGGGTAGCTGCTGGACCCCACACCTGGGCTTTGGAAACCCAGATGTTGGTGCCTGTCTTTGTGATAACTATGTAATTTGCTGGTCAGACAGCTAGAGGCCTGTCTGTTGATAACTGCGTGTGTTTGCTCTGTTTATATTGTCTCTTTGTAATTTGTTTGCATTTGCTCTGAAGTTCAGGATGCTGACTTTTTCCCCTGAACTAAGTGAATGATATATGTATGTTTAATTAAACTGAGATTGGTAACCCCTTAAAGTTGCTTTCCTTAGAAAAGCAAATCAAAGAATCTGTGCTAGCAGCCCTCCTGTGTGCTGGTGTTGTTGGTCTTTCACCCCCACAACAGCTGCTAGCAACATTGTTGTTACACCTGAGTTGATGGTGTCTTTGCAGACTCTCCCTCTCAAATGGAGTCCAATTGGACGATAAAATTGAAAAAAGAAAGACTATGGCTGCCAGGAGTTTGTGGGAGATCAAAAGAGACCTTCTCTGCTCCCAAGCTGACAAGTCTGCTAGACAAAGTCCCAGAACTGCTGACATAAGCTGCTACTAATTCACACTATCTGAAATCAATTGGACCCTCCCTGGTGCACCGCAATCCTTTTATCATCTTTTATTAATTCCCTATTGAATTTCTCATAGCAGCTGTTCCAAACCTATTCTATTCTCTCCTAGTCCCTGTTTCCTACCCTGTCCTGAGCCATCACTCTCAGCAAGTGATTACTCCTTCTTTACAGAGAAGAGCAAGACAATCCAATGAGAGATTATTATTACAAACTATTATGCAATATCACTCTTGATGCTTCAAAACTTTTCTGTATCTTTACCCATTTCCTTTCTTCCTATCTCAGGGTATTTTTCTTCCTTTTCATTGAATATTCAATTTACCAAAAATATAATAAGTGCCCTGGGCAAGTCACTTAAGCCTGCTTGCCTCGGTTTCCTCATCTGTAAAATGAACTGGAAAAGGAAATTGCAAACCATTCTAATATCTTTGCAAGAAAACCCCACATGAGGTCAAGAAGAGTCAGACACAACTAAAACAACTGAACAACAACAAAAATATACAAGACACTGCATTAAGTTCTGGGAATGAAAAGATTGACCTTGACCCTGTTACTAAGGAACTTATTATAGTTTAATAGGAGAGAAGGAAGGGGTTAAGGGAGACAGTTCCTTAATTAGTCTTACAACAGACTATTGTGGTTATCTGTGTATTACTCATCCACTAAATTCTAAATTTGCAGAAACTATGTCTTATCTAAGCACTGACTCTCTCTAGGCCTAGGATAGAACTCTAGTAGATGCATGAAATGAGACAAGGGAGGGAGGATGAGATAAGTACAAAGATGAGGTCCAGGCAAAATGCTATGAAAAACTTAAGGAGAGAAAGGTGGTTTTTTTCCCCCTTTGGCAGAGAAAAAGGGTAGCAGGGAAGGCATCTCAAAAGAGTTGGGCTCTCAAAGTTGAGTTGGATTTTTAAATAAGAAATGGACTTCAAGAGATAGAGGTGAGGGTGCAAGTCTCTTCCAAACTTGAACAAAAGCACAGAGAGCAAAAATAGAAAGATGAGACTAGAGAACAGAAGTAATTCACTTTGCCTAAAACAAATACCACATCAAGGAAAATAGTATGAGACAAGGCTGGACAGATAAATCGGTGTCCAGGTGCAGAGGTTTTTGAATGCTAGTTAGTGATTTACAATTTTTTCAGTAAGCAAGAAGGAATCATTTAAGATTTTTTTGGAGGCAATCAGGGTTAAGTGACTTGCCCAGGGTTACATAGATAGTGTTAAGTGTCTGAGGCAGGATTAGAACTCAGGTCCTTTTGATTCCAGGACCAGTGCTATCCACTACATGACCTAGCTGCCCCCATTGAAGATTTTTGAAAGGAAATAAAGGTCTAAGGTCTCCAAAACAATTGATATATCAACACATATTGATCGTGTCTATTATATGTTAGATACTCTCCTTGGCACTGGCAATACAAAGACAAAAATAAATAGTCCCTGCCCTCAAGGAGCTTACACACTCAATCAGGAAAGGTAATGCATACACATAAAAGTATATTCAAAAGAAAGACAATGTAACTGAGGGCTGGGGAGCCCTGGTAAGCTAAGGGAATCAAGAAAAGCCTTTTGCCAATGGCAGCATTTGAGCTGATCTTTGAAAGAAACTAGTATAAAAGGCAGAGGTGAGCAGGGAGTATAATCCGGGGTAAGGCACAGCCAATGCAAAGTCATGGAGGTAAAAAAATACAGCGTTCTGAGTGAAGAATAGGAAAGGAACCAAAATCAAACTTTCTATCTGTACTTTTGATCTCATCTCTTGCTGCCTCCTCCAGGACTTTGCTATATATTAAATTATCTACCCCTAACCCTGCTCTCACCATCTTTTTTCTTTTAAATCTGTATTCTCTCCCTCTTTACAAACATACTTTGTATCCTTATTTTAAAACAATAACTCTCTCCTAAATCCTGCCCCTCCCTCCAACTGCCATGCCATCCATTACTATTCCCCTTTTCACAGCCTAACATCAATTTTTTTTATTTTTATTTTTTTTTATTATTTAATATATTTAGTTTTCAGCATTGATTTTCACAGGAGTTTGAATTACAAATTTTCTCCCCATTTCTACCCTCCCCCCCAATCCAAGATGGCATATATTCTGGTTGTCCTGTTTCCCAGTCAGCCCTCCCTTCTGTCACCCCACTCCCCTCCCATTCCCTTTTCCCTTTCTTTCTTGTAGGGCAAGATAAATTTCTATGCCCCATTGCCTGTGTAGCTTATTTTCTAGTTGCATGCAAAAACTTTTTTGTTTTTGTACATCTATTTTTTAAAACTTTGAGTTCCAAATTCTCTCCCCTCTTCCCTTCCCACCCACCCTCCCTAAGAAGT
>CM053622.1:273702065-273719804 GCA_028646595.1 Phalanger gymnotis | reverse complement strand
TTTTTTTTTCAGAATTATCTATAAACCCAGCTAGTGTGCTCTCTTGCATTACTTTTTATTGGCCAGTACCTCATGTGACTGCTGTGCCTGATCTCATGATTCAGTCAGTCTGGAGTCAACAAGCATTTATCAGCACTGACTGTGCTAAGTGCTGGAGATGCAAGGAAAGGCAAAAAACATAGTGCTTGCCCTTTATGAAGCTCACATTCTAATGGAGAACACAATGTGCAGATAGACACAGAGTAAAGATTTGAAGTGCTACTGTAGAAGTAAGGTTGAATGACAAACCAACCCCCACCTTGTGAGACTGGATACATTTATCATTTGTAATACATTGAAAGTGTTACTTTAATCTTTGTTTGGTGAGATTTCCTTCCTCAGTTAAACAATTTAATGTGGTATAATTGTTTTTTCCTTTTCTGCACGAATGTTGGATAATAGCTTTGGAGTAGATCACAACCACCTATAATGTCTCAAAAATTCAACATTTTTCCCCACCTGTCTTAATAACTTTTGTGAGAATTTCCATTCTATTATGACTGTAGATTCTTCCAGGGTCATTCTTTGGGTAATTAGCAGCACTTTTATTGGGTTGGCTGCTCACTCTGAGGAAACAGCTGCCTTTTAAGGTTACTGAATGTGTGTCACCTTTAGGCTTGTTCAACACAGGCCTCATATCTAGATAACATGGATCGTAGTTTGCCAAGGGTGTTAAGTGAGTATTTAGGCTGAGCTGCCATAACGATGAACCAACCATAAGTTCAGAATGACCATCCATCATCTCAGAAATGGGTATCCCGGACAACCAATAATCCTAAGTTTCAAAGCTAGATAGAGAAGCGAGACCTTTGTTAAGTAATGTAAGTAAAAGCCACTAAAGCTTGATTTGCACTTTACTGAAGATTCACTCTGCTGAAAATGCCTTGCTTCTTTTGAATGCTGCTGTCAGAAATTCACTGGTTTCTGCCCTCCAAAGATGTGGGACAAACCATGCAGAAGCATATGCCGAGGAGGAAAATCAAGAGACACTTGAGTTCTAGAACTTTTTGTCATACTCTTGAAACATGGCCAGCTGTGTCATGTCCTTCAGTAAAACCCTTGTTAAATATCTTATTTGTGATACTTTGCTTTCATTTGTTTTGGTGGTGTGGCAGTAACACTTACTATGTAACTATTTAGAGAGCATTTGCTGCTAAATGTTAGGGAATGAGGTGAGATTAAGAACTCCGGGCTCTGAAAATATCCCTTTGAACCCAGGTCAAGTAACCTTAAAACATTTACGAGAAAGTAAAAGGTAGGCTTTTGCAGATGGTATTTTGCAGCATAACGCCTCTTTATAGGCAAAAATTGACCCAAAGGTACATAGAATCAAAGAATTTCAGAATTGGAAAGGACTCCAGAGGCCATCTAGTCCAACCTATTCTATAAGAGACCCAATATGTGGTCGAAAGCCTCCAAGTAGGGGGAACCAACCACATCTTAAAGCAGCCCATTCCCTCTGTCAAGACCTTTCTTCACAGTAGGGTGTAAATGGGGCAGTAGGTTAGTGAATAATGGCAGATACACACAAAAAGCACCAAGAAAACATTTTAAAAAACAAACAGAAGAAAACAAGTGCATAAAGGGATACAAATAGAGTGAATTGTTTCTATTTTGTTTGTATGTCTGTATCTACTAACCTATTTAAAAAAAACCCTTTATAATATAAGCTCACAGTTTGTCATACAAAGCCTCTTGTTCTTTTTAATATATTGAAATATTTATTTTGTTAATGATTAAATTCACAGTAAATAAAGAAAATTTAGGCTTAGATATTCTTTGAGGTCTCATCCAGCTTTAGAAGTGTGGTCCTATGATCCTAAGTTATAGGTAGGCTGTATTCTTGGATTACATATGGAGAACTGTATGCTATATTTGTACCCACGTGTTACAGGTGGAGAATGGGGTTTGGAAGATGACCTATGGGGGTTCAGAATTACTGGGATGTGAAGGGCATGACCAGATGTGAGAACATTCGTTAGTAGGTAGAGAGTGGCATTCCTCTTCTGAAAAGAGGTCAGCGATTTAGCTGGAGGCAAGTACAAAGTGAGATGATGGGAGGCCCATGGTTAGATGGGAGGCCTTAATGGTGGTGCAAATGAGGCAGGAAAAGGGAGTTGAACCTGCACAGCAGGAGGAAGAAATTTCATTTCCTACCAACTTCCCTCTTCCTCTTCCCTCAAAGGGCAGGTGTAGCAGGAGATGGAGGGCCCGAGGGAAGACTCTTTTTGCACTGGAGGTTTTCTATAACCCAGTTGGGAGATTCAGCTGGTGTCATGAGGTGAAAATTGCCTTGGGCTGGCACACAGAACAAGACAAAGATTCCTTGATGTGGGGCAGATGGAAGACATCCTTCCAGCCCCTAGTCATTTTCCATCAGGGGGACACAGCAGGAGATGGAAAACAATATGCAGTCAGAGGATGCAGTTAAAAGAATGTTGGGCTCCTCTTCTCACCTGAGGAGGCTGTTTATGAGGCAGCAGCAGGAAGTAGTAGACTGCCTGCACAGGGTGAAATCCTTTGGGGTGAATAGAAGACGCAACTGGTTCCTTGTTGCCTTCTCTCAAGGACACACTGCACCCAGCAAGAGCTGGGAGGCACCAGCCCGATGGTCAGAGGAACTTTGGATCAGGGGTGATTGTGTGTCCCTGTGTCATCTGTTGGGTAGGAACTGGGGCCCAGTAATGGTCAATCAGCTGCTTTTCAAAAGCAGTATAATGAATGGGGGGAAGTCTAGAAGGGAGCACTATTAGATACAGTTCATATCACACCATGAGAAAAGTCTCCAGTACTTTGAGTGGACACCAAATGTAATACTGATGGGAAGACATAGTCTAAGGCATGAGAAGACATAGATGGGTTGCCATTTGCACCATTGGAAACATAACAATGAGATCACAGCTGCATTTAAACATTGAAGTATGGTTGTAGAGCTTATACTTTTAATCCAACTCTGATGCCTTCTTATGACATGGAGGTGTTCCTGTGTCAGTAGTGTTCAAGCTTTGTCTGGTTCCAACAAGCTGGAAAAGTTTTGATTATAGGCCTGTGGATCAACCTGGCTAAACTTGATGAGGCTCATCACCAGAAGTGTAGCTACAAGGTAATAATTTTTTCTGTTGAGAGAAACTCATGAAATCCAAAGTCCTTTGCACAAAGGATTTGCAGTCTCCCTAATTAGAGAAAAGTTCTACACCAATGAAATCAGGGGTGCTCTAAAGTATTAAACACTACAGTCTCCAAAGAACCAAAATTATGAGTCATCCACAGGACAACAGAGAGATGTGTGGTAGGCATAAGTAGACTGTGGAATATTGCCAATAACTTATATGCAAGAAGTGATTAAAAAAAATAACATCCAAGAATTGTATAATTGGAAAAGGAGGTAGGAGATGTGGGTACGGTCACTCTAATACCAGACATGCTATGAGCTTTAATGAAATTATATTTGTTGTATTGTCTGAGTCCTAGGGCAATGATACTTTAAAAAGTTCCATTTTTGTATTTTGCGTGATTTTTGTAATTTAAAAAAATACCTTAAATATATTTAAGGCAGAGGCTAAGTAAAGATCTCTTTCCTAAATGTCTATTCTGTTGTGGGATATACTTGTGTTATTGCCATGTACATTTTACTAGATTTACATGAAGCTCTGGAGATAAATAGAAGTGTTCTACTCTTGTGACAGGATTAAAATGACATTTTGAATACTAACTTCATTCAAAATATCAGGCATGGACCAATCTATAACTTGGACTGTATTTCACATTTGTTTTTCAGGCTAAAATGATCACGCTAGACCTTAGCACATAGAACTCCGGACTTGGAACAATAATAAAAACAGTAACAACAACTAATTATAATATCTCACACTTATGTTAGCACTTACTATGTGCCAAGCACTGGGCTAAGGACTCTACAATGATTATCTCATTTGCTTTTCACAATGGCCATGGGAGGTAAATGCTATTATGATCTCCATTTTATAGATGGGGAAACTGAAGCAAACAGGTTAAGTGGCTTGCCCAAAGTCACATAGTAAATGTCTGAGGTCAGATTTGAACTTACTGACTCCAAGTTCAGCACTGTGCCACCGGCAGCACACTAGATTCCATCTAGTTCAACCTAATATCCCTTACAAGTTGTCCTGCATACAGTCTTTGCTTTAAGTCCTGCGGTAATGGACAACTGAGTACCTTCTGAGTCAGTCTATTCCACTGTTAGATAGTTTAGGGCATCTTCCTGCGTGGAGCTGAGATCCGGCACACTATAACTTCTACTCATTGCTTCTAGTTTATGATAAGTATGATGATAATAATAGCTAGCATTTATGCAGTGCCTTAATGTTTGCAGGATAGAATAATAAAACCTTAGCATTAGATAGAATCTCAGAGATCAAATAATCTTGTGTTCATTATGTCATCTTGTTTGATTCTAACAACAGCCCTCCAAGGTAGGTACCATTGTTCTACCCATTTTGCAGATGAGGAAACTGAGGCTGAAAAAGGTTAAGGTAAGACTGACAAGCAGCTAGTAAGTGTCTGAGTCAAGATCTGAACTCACTTCTTGCTGACTCCAGTCTAGTGTACCACCTAATTTCCCTAATTCTGACAACAGAGATATGCTCCAGTTTATCAGTACTCATCTTAAAATCCTGCACATGGAGCTGAGCACTGTGCTCCAGAGATATGGTCTGAGCATATCAGAGTAGAGTGGGGCTCTCACTTTCCTTGTCCTGGATGTTATAGCTCCATTAATATGATCTTAGATTGCATTAACTGTATGGGTTGCTCTTTCTCATTATTGATACCTGTTGAGTTTGCAGTTCATTAAAACTCATGTCCTATTTTCTCCGCATGAGCAACTTGTCTGGCCACTCTTCAAAATACAAAAAAACAAACAGGAAAAAAAAAACAGTGGCTACTGTTGCCTTTGTGGTAGGAACATTGAAAATGGAGATGTGATTTTGGAGAAAGCTGGTATTTGTAGTGTGAGAACAGTACTGGGATAAACATGTTGGGGTCAGAGGGTATCAACATGGTAAAAAGTGATAAAGTGATAAAGGAACTCGTTCTGAGAAAACTACATAAGGCTTAGAATGAGCTGGCCAAGGTAGTGAGGAGTGGGCATTGGGGAGTGTATGATGCAGATAGATAGCTTGGTGCCGTGGAAAGGACATTTTACTTGGAATCAAGAGAGGCTTATGTTTAAATCTATGCCCTTACACTTATTAGCTGAGTGACCTGGAACAAATCACCTTAACAGCTCTGAGCTTTCAGTTTTCTCCTCTTTAAAACAAGAATAACATTATTTATACTACCACAAAGGCTTATTGTGAGAATAGAATGAGGGAGAGAGAGAAACAGAGAGACATGGAGAAACATGAAGACAGAGATAGAGTGACAGAGACAGAGAGAGAAGCAGAGGAGACAAAGAAAGACTGAGGAAGTAGTGGATGGAGCACTAGACCTGGAGTCAGGGAGACCTGAGTTTATGTCATTTATTTGACCCTGGGCAAATCACTTAACCTGTTTGCCTCAGTTTCCTCATCTGTAAAATGGAGATAACAATAGCACCAGGACTGTGAAGATAAAGTGAGATTATGTTTGTAGAGTGCTTTGCAAACCTTAAAGTTCTAAATAAATAGTAGCTATTATCAATATGATTGTTGTTAGATAAAGCATTTATTAAGTACTTCACATGTGCTAGGTATTGTGCTAAACATTGGGGTTAGAAATATAAATAAATAGGACAGTTCCTTCCCTCAAGGACCTATCATTCTAATAGGCGAAGACGACATATAAAGAGAAACTAAAAACTGGAGAATAGAAGGGAGGAAGGATAGGAAAAAACCCATCTTCTGTGTGAGGTCAAGATGGTTGGCAAAATGAGATACTATAAGTGAAGTTCTTTGCAAAAATTCAAGCAGTATATAAATACGAGCTGTTACTGTTGTTATTTTTGCTATCTACCTCATAGAGTTTTTGCAAGGAAAGAGCTTAGTAAATCTTAAAGCATTCTATCAGTGTGAGTAGTTATTAGAGGAAAAGGCACAAACATGGACTCCATTTGAATTCTAATCCCAATATTGTCCTCAATCTGCTATAGGACCTTGAGAAAATCATTTACCTTTGTGGTCCTTCTCTTCTTTATATATAAAATGCGATGGTTGGACTAGACAATTTCCAAGAATTCTTCTGCCTGTAAAATTCTATTTCTATGATGTAAAAGGAGGGAATATCAGTTAGCAGAGTTTGTCTAGGTAGACAAAAAGTGCCTGGAGAAATGATAGCTCATAAAGGGTTGCTAGGGGATATTTATGGCAGGATAGAATAATAAAACCTTAGAGTTAGATGGAATCTTAGAGATCCAGTATTCTAGTCTTTTCTATTCAGGAGTCTCTACAAGTGGTAACCCAACCATGGCTTGAAGACTGTTAGTGATGGGAAGTCCCTACTTCTGGAGGCTGGTCATTTCACTTCTGGATAGCACTAATTGTTATGGAAACTGCCAAGCTGAAATATGCTCTTTGTAATCTTATTAGAATTCTGTATTCCACACGTGTTTATCAAGTACCTACTAAGTTGAGAGCATTCTTTTAGGACTGGAGAAAGAAAAAATTTAAGACACAGTTCCTGCCCTTATAATAATAGTATTTACACAGCACTTTAAAGTGGGCAATTCTCTCTACCTGCTCTTTATCTGTATTATCTCATTTGATGTGGTGCTTTTATCATCCTTATTTTACAGATTAGGAAACTGAGGGAAAGAGAAGCTAAGTGACTTATCCAATGTCACACTGTCTAGTAAAGTGCCTGAAGCAGGCTTCAAGGTCAGATCCTCCTGACTCCAAGCCCAGCAGTCTACGCTATGTGTTCTGATGTGATCAGTTTCCTAGCTCTCCCTCCAGGAGTTTAAGGACTAGAGACATAAAACAAACACAGAAAAACATAATTTCACTTGGTAATCTTGTCAGTTCCTATGGATTCAATTACCATGTCAATTCATTTGACTTTCAGATCTACTTACTTGTCCAGCCCTAGCCTCTTTGCTGATGTCTAATTTCCAAATACCTATTAGACATCTCAAACTGAATGTCCAATCTTAAATTCAACATGTCCAAAATGAACTCATTATCTTTCTTCCCTCCTCCCCCTTCCTCCCAAACTTTCCTTTCTTTCTAACTTCTCTATTACCCTTTCCCCAGTCACTCAGGCTCATACCTCAGGTGTCATTCTTGACTCTTTACTCTGTTAATTTTAGCTTTTTAACAAACCTTGCATATACTGTAATCCTTTCTCTGTTACTGACCCCATCTTTATAACATGTTAAATGGCCACCTTAATCACAAGTCCATAATTTTAGTTTGGCAATTGTGTGAGGATGGATAGGACTAGATTCAGGGAGATATGCTAAGGATACTGTGGCACTTAACTTCTATAGATCTGTTCCTCCTCCCGCTTGTTGTTCATCAGGTCAGGGCGTGATGACATTACCAATTTGGATGGGCCCAAACTCCACATTTATGTAAAATATGTAAAAATGTTTATAAAAAATGAGATTTTTTTGAGTGCTCAGGAAACCAAGTTAGTATAGCCAGAGGCTACTAGGAAGCTGAGTCAAGGGGAGTTGGGCCAATCCGGTCTTGGAGACAGTTTTGTTGTACTTTAAGGAAAACTAATCCACATTGCCCTAAGATAAGTGGGAGAAGGTTCTGGGGAATCTAGTACTATCACCAGGTGGAACTGACAAGATTCTGCAACTGATTCTCTTTGGGAAGTAAAAGACAAGGAAGAATCAAGGTTAACTACCATCTTGTGAACCTGGATAAGAGGAGGAATGGTGCTATCTTTGAAAGAAACACCAAAGTTAGGAGAAAGGGTAGGTTTAGTAGGAAAGGTAAGTTCTATCTTAAATGTATTGAGTTTGATATGCTTATGTCACAGTCACGTAGCATTGTCAAGGAGATAGTTGAGGCTCCCATTCAGAGCCTTTGCAGTTTGATAGGGGCTGTCAGAACATGCGTTCCTCTCCTATAAATTTAAAAAATTCAGTGACATCTTCACACTTCAATGAAGCATCAGAGTAAGACTTGAGTGAAAGTTCAATCTAATAACCTTGTCATATGGGAAAATAAGTTAGCTTGGCATGAATTGTTCTTTTTTTTTTAAAGGCATTATTGTATTATTGTTCTAAATGTTTTAGAGGTATTAAAAACAACAACAACAAAAAACCTTTTTGTTTTTGTGCTTATAAATAATTTCTGGATTTCTACTTTTGTTCACTTCAGGGCTTAATTGTCCCCTTGTAACACAGAAAAATAGCTAAACAAAAATAACTAACAGAGTGAGTATTTCTGATAGTATTTGAGTCATTTTCCTCAACTAGGTCCCTGACTCTGTTAGGAGGGAGGCTTGTTGAAGTAATTTATATTGTTCTGTTGATCCTACTTATTTCTCTTGGCATCATTTCATACAATTCTTCCCACATTACTCTGAGTTCCTCAAACTTGTCCTTTCTTACTGCACAATTACAGGCCGTTACATTCATGTCGTTTCAGCCATTCTCCAATTAATAGGCAACCACTTTGTTTCTAGTACTTTTCTATCACAAAAGGTGAATCGTGTCATGAATATTTCAGTATGTTAGCAGACCCTTCTTTCTCTCTTTTGACTTTCTTGGGTATATATGCCCAGTAGCGGAATATCTGAATCAAAAAGGGTTTGACAGTTTGGTCACTATTCTCACTCACATAGTTCCAAATTACTTTCCAGAATGATTGGATGAATTTGAGCTTCACCAATAGTGCATTAGTATATTTATTGTCCCATGGCCCCTTTAATATGTTAATATTTTTGTTTGGCCATCTTTACCATTTTGTCTGGCGTGAGGTGAAACTTTGCAGTTGCTTTGCTTTGTAGTAAGATCTGTCTGTGGTGATCTCATTCAACTTTGCAGTGACTGCTTTCTTTTTGTAGTGCTCACAAGTACTGAAATCTGTCTCCCACTGTGGACAGGATGTAGTTTTGATATGTAATTGAGGTCTACAGCTGTAGGCCAATGAGAAAGTACTGTGTGGGTCCCAAATCAGGACTAAATGGGGTGGGGTGGAGGGGGGTGGGGAGGAGAGGAGAAATATGTGCCCAACACCTAGAACAACAGGCTGTTAATTCAGCCTGATTGCTGAGTAGGCTGTATCTAGCTTAAGTACCAAGATTGTGTAGCTATTGTTCACCTAATCTGTATAAACAGTCACTCCCTGATTTATGAACAAATCCTGTTCATATGGTTCAGTGTGGTGCCAGGGATGGATGTCTCTCCTGAGCTCTAGAGATCGAGGAACATTTTCCAATTGCAATGTGGTTTAATGATTGCAGTCCTGGCTCCTGGAATGGAAGGAACATGTTCACTAGTGTAATACCTCTGTTGCTTACAAGTTTAAGAATTCATCACTTCTTAGTTTAATAGTTGAAGGGAATCCATATTTTCATTGATTTGAATATTCCCCCTACTGATACTGCTCAAAATTCAGAGGCAGTCTCAGAGTTGGAAGGGACCTCAAATGTCACCTAGTACAAATTGTATCTGTACAAGAATTCCTTCTATGGCATCTCGGACAACAGGTCATCCTGTTACTTGAAGCCCTCTGGTGAGGGAAAGCCAATTATCTCTCAAGGTACCCCTCCATTACCTCCTCCCGCCCAATACTGTTCTAATAGTTAGGAAATAGTTGTTTTGTTTAGTCATTTCAGTCATGTCTGACTAGTTGTGACTCCATTTGATGTTTTCTTGGCAAAGATACCAGAGTAGTTTGTTATTTCCTTCTCCAGCTCATATTACAGATGAGGAAACTGAGGCAAACAGGTGTTAAGCAACTTGCCCAGGGTCACAAAGCTAGCAAGTGTGTGAGGCTGGATTTGAATTCAGGTCTTCATGACTCTAGGCCCAATGCTTTGTCCATTGTGCCACCTAGTTGCCCTGGGAAATAGAAAACCTAAATCTGCTTCTCTGCAAATTCCATCCTTTATTTCTAGGTCTGCTGTCTTGTGTTAAGTAACAAAAAAAAATCAATTCAGTTCAACTCAACACACATTTATTAAATGAATATTGCATGTAAGGTGAGAGTCAGCTTGTTGTCAGGAATCTCTGGAGCTGATTCAAGTTTGATCTCTGCCATAGGCTGGCTGTGTGACCCTGGTCAAGTCACTTAACCTCTCAATGTCTTAGGCAACTCTCAAAGTTTATAACTTTCAGTGAAGGTGCCAATCTATATTGGTGAAGCAGTGCAGCTCATAGGGAGCTCCCAACACTGATGAAACCACAAGTCTGGTTTTAAAAAATGTATGAGCCACTGTACTAATCCCTTCCATATGAAAGACCTTCGATTAATATCTATGATCTCCCTTTTAAGTTTTCTCTTCTCCAGACTACATACCCCTAGTTTCTTCAGACAGCCCCATGGTTTGTTCAGCTGTTCCCCAAAAGATGGGAGTCTTCTTAATTTCCAGTTCTTTGCCACTACAAAAAGTAGCTGTAATAAATAATTTTGTATGTCAGTGTTCTTTTCCTCTTGCTATGATCACTCTGGAATCTAGGCCTGCTAGAGATATAGCTGGGTTAAAAGAAATTGACACTTCAGGGATTTTGGCATAGCCCCTATTCTTAAGTAAAAGCCATACATTCACAGCTAGGACTCTGCTGAAATAGTTGTGCAATGGTGTCTTTGTTGTGAAAAGACATAGTGAGAGTACATGGGCTCCATGACAGGCTAATTAGACTCTTGCATAGTATCCTAGAAACAAACATCATATAAAATATTTTTCCTCTGGGAAAATATATTGAACAAAAATAATGAAGAGAAAGAAAAGGGGGTAGATGGCTAAAAGAAATCTACATCTCTTTCAGCAATGTGTGCTCCTAAAATAACTCAGACACAATCTGTTTTGCAAATGCTCATTTTAGTTAATTTTGCTAGAAATTTCACACAGACTCACTGGTCTTTAGAATACATCACCTGTGTAAATGCATTCTGGGCTTTAGTTGTTCTAATGTTGTTCTCACAGGATTACATCATGCTTTAACATTTTTAATCTCAGTTATCTGATATTGTTTTCATTTTCTATAAAGATCTTTTACAACTTTAAGTTGTTCCATGATTACCTTGTGCAGCCACAAAGTCTCTTTTAGGCAGCTAGCTTTCCCTTGTCCTCCTCAGCATCATTTCTGCTTATTTCTTTAGGATTTCATTCATGAAAGCTTCCTTATCCCTCTTTGGTCTTCTTCCTCTGCAGAAAGGATAGGTAACTGAGAATAGTTCTTTTTTCAATTCTTATTTTTTGAAATTTTGATATATTTTATTTTTTCATCAATTACATGTTAAAACAATTTTTAAACTTTTTTTAAAAAAGTTTTGAGTTCCAAATTCTGTCCCTCCCTCCATTTCTTCCTCCTTCTCTGAGATGGTAAGCAATCAAATATAGATTAAACATGTGCAATCACGTAAAGCATTTCTGTATTAATAATTTTGTACAAGAAGAATAAAAGAAAAAATGAAACAAAGTAAAAATAGCATATTTCAGTCTGTATTCAGACAATATCAGTTTTTTCTCTGGAGGCAAATAGTATGCTTCATCATTAGTCCTTTGGGATTGTCTTGGATCATTGTATTGTGGAGAATAGCTAAGTCATTCACAATTTTTCATCATACAATATTGCTATTACTCTATACAACATTCTCCTGGTTCTGTTTACTTCACTTTGCATCAGTTTATGCAAGTCGTTCTGAAGTCATGAGAATGCTTTTTAAAAAAGCAAGGTAAAGTCCTGTATTAGGAGTAATAAAGCCCAGGGTAAATGGAAACTGACTGTGAAGTCTACAAAGTATGACCAGTGAACCTGAATGAAACTCCTGGCAAAATTTGGTTGGTTAATGAGAATTTAGAAAGGGAAGCAATGATTCACAAAAACCGTCATGACTTCCTCAAGGACAGGTAATATCAATTGCACTCTTACTCTTTTTTGGACATAACTAGATCAGAGGAATCCTGGAGACACAGTGTTTTTAAATTCTAGCAAAGTTTTTGTTTGTCCAAATATCTCACTCTATCCCTGTGAAAAAGATGGTGAAATGTGGTCTAGATTGGAGGTTTCAAACACGTGGCCAGTGGACGGCATGTGGCTGCTCTAGTGCAGATGAACCAGATTAAAATGTAATTGTGAAATATTTAACAAAATAAATAAAAATATTATTAAACATAGATAGCATTACATTTTAAAGTTGTGTCAATATGGATAAACCATATGAATCCTTATATATGGATTAGTAGTCTCAATTTCTATTTGAGTTTGCCATTATTGGGCTAGATGATAGGTATATTTTGAACTAGTTGAATGAAATAAATGAAACTAAGGAGCAATTTATTAATGGCTCATCAAATCCATCAAGTCTGTTTCTTCAGCTATATATAAAAGGACTAATATCAGCTACCTCACAGTGTTGCTGTGGGGATCAAACAAGAGATATAAAAACAAAAACATACAAACCATAATAAACCTTAGAACACTATATAAATGTGAAGTATTGTTATTCCTTCCAGTAAAATATAAGCTCCCTTGGGTCAGGGATTGGTTCATTTTTGCCTTTGTATTCCCGATGCCTAATACAGTGCTCAACTTTTAGTAGACACTTAACAGAAACTACTCAAATGGAATTACTAATGGGCTGATATCATCTTGGAGGATGGTCTTGACTGAAGTATCTTGGGGACCCGTCCTTGATTTTGCTCTACTGAACATTTTTAAAAAAAATAACAACTTTTAAAAAAAATACTGATTTGATTGAATCATAGGAGACATCTTTAGCAAATTTTCAGATGCCAAAAAACTAAGAAGAATCAAAAACACATTGGAATGGAGAGTCAGGTTCTAGAATGATCTTAAAAGGCTGAATCCAATAAGATGAAATTTAATAGGGGTAAATGTGAAAGTCTACAGTTTTTTTTAAACTAACATTACAGGTATAGGTTGCGTACAAGTATGTAAATTCATTCAATACGCATATGTGGCCCCTAGGATATTGTAAGTTCAGTGTGATTCACTGGTGTAACAAAGCAGCTCCAAAAGCCAAAGTCATCCATTAAGAGTACTGTGATCAGAATGAAGGATGTGACAGTTCTGTTGTATGATGGCAAAGTCAGATTGCAGTCAGGGGCACTGCTGGTTCTGTGAGACATTTTAGAAAAGACAGATGAGCTGGAACATGTCTCTGATCAATCAATCAGCGAGCATTTCTTAAGCATTTGCTATGTATTGGGAGCTCTGCTGCCAATAGTGACAGGATGTCTGGGCCCGAAATAAGAGATGTTTAAATGGGAAGAGAGAGCTTTTTTGGAGGGGGGGGGGGGCGCAGCATGATAGCAGTCTTCAATTATTCGAAGCATTATCATGTGGAGGAGAGTTGAGACTTTTTGTTTGGCCATTGAGGGTGGAGCTAGGAGCAATGGATGGAATTTGTCATGAGAGAAGATTTACGTTTGATGTGGAGATCTTCCAATCCAATCTGGGTGACCACTTGTTATTGCTGTTGCATGGGCCTTTCTTCCTCAAGGATTGGTCAATTAGTCTACCTCTGAGGTACTTTTCAACTCTCAGGATAAGATAGGATATTTTAAGTAAGTATATATCCTTTGATTTAGACACCTCCACCTACATATAGAATACAGAAATGTTCTTGGTTATTAACCACTTAGATATCTTGTCAAATAGCAACAACAACAACAACAATAATAAAAACAAAAACTTTTTTTTGCAGGAATCTTCTGTCTTTATTAATTATAATTTATATATTGTATAATTAATTATAATTTTATTTCTATTTTATTTATTAGTTATAATTAATTATAATTTTATAAAATGTTTCATTGGCTGCTGGCATTTGAACTACCTGAATAGATGGTATAAATGAATGTAAATAATATTCTTGTATAGTAAAATAATTCTTTCCTGCTTGTAGTTAAGTGTTGTTGTTTGTCCTTTGTTCTCAAAGAAGACCAATGTCATCAGGAAGGTGATGTCTTGACTTGCAAGTGAATTGGATTTAAGTGAGGCAGGGCTGTGCAAGGTCACCAGACTCACTCTCTCCTCCAGAACCATCTGGGTCCAGTGGCAAGATACAGATCAGGATAACTGGAGATGGCCCAGGATGCAGCAGGAGAAGACCTTTGCCTTTTTAAGCTAAGATCTTCCCCAGGTAGAAAAGAGATACAGTGTTCTATTTTGTTAATGGGTATGGTTTTTGACCAAAGAATTGATTTTTATAAGCTGTAATTTTAAAGGATTACTCACCAGAGCAGAAAGTAACACATTTCTTTAACAAGTTATTCATTGTTCCCCTCTGACATTATGACCCCGATGACTAGGATAGGTCATCATAGTAGCTTATTACAAAGGCAGCATAGTGGGGGTGGAAATATACTTAATTGTGTTAGTAGACCTAGGTTTGAATTATGGCTCTGTCCCTAACTGGCCCTGTGACCTGGGGCAAGTCAAATTCAACAATCTTTTGTTAAGCACTGGTTTTTAAAAACAAGTTACTTTATGTTAGGTCTTCACTTCTCCTGTAAAACAAGTAGTCTGTATTAGATGATCTCTAAGGTGTCTTTTCATTTTGAAATTGTATAAATAATGAACATTCCAAGGTCAAATGAGAGTTCCCATTTTTTTTTCCTTCAATCAAGGTCAGGCACCCAAAATAGCCCGGTGCTCATACAAAGGCACATATGCAAAAATGAAAGGCAAAAATGTACCATTTAATTGTGTTTTAGCCACAGCTGCTTTGGTGAATGAACAATGGTGGTTTGGGGGATGACACAGATGCACTTAAAACTTCACCCTTTAATTAATCAGACAAGGCCTGAATTCAGTGACTTTGATAGAGGCAGCTTAACTGAAAAAAAGAAAAAATTACTCTCACCTTTTTGTAATGGTGGTGTTAGGAGAGAATAGAACAGTTTTTTTTTTAAAGTGACAAGTTCCAGTTTTCCCATTAACATGTTCTCCCTTTCCACTGTTCTTTCCTGTGCTCAATATGTTACTCATTAGGAATAATTGGCATAGGTAATGATGTGTCAATCCCTATTTCTTAGCTGGCTATAAGGGAGTTTGCTACCTTTTGCGGGGTTTGGTTACAATGTCGTTAAGAAAATAACAAACTTTCATTTAGTGTGATGTGTGTTGGTTAACTACAGCATAGGATCTATGAATACCAGTTCCTGTGATGAAAAGACTGCTATTTTTACTGTTAGTTCATCATTTAGTGGTTGCTGATGCGTAAAAATGGACTCAGTGTCCTATGGAGGCAGCATGGTCTATTGAGTAGAACATGGGGCCATGAGGATTTTGATAGCAGTGGTGTTCTCAGAATTTTACCTTGCTGCTTATTATCTGGGCAAATTTAGACTGCTTCTTTAAGCACAGAGCTTGAATGATTATTTTTAATGTTTTTTGAACTGGGAATTAGGATCATTTAAAGAAATAGCTTGAAGTCATAGTCAATATATGAAAAACCTCCATGGTGTGAAAAATGTGATGAAGAAATCTGTAAATGTTAATTCTCACAGGTGTTTGTACAAAGTACATAAGCTGCCTTTTCAATACCATGTGTTCCAAGGACTTTGTACTAGCATCTTAAGGACTGCAATGCTAATTAAGAGCAAACTATATTTAATGTCTAGGTATCATAGTTCACAATATATAGTATTTTTTCCATAGAAGCTAGATACTCATTAGTTTTCCAATTAATCTAAAATCCTTGGTTCTATATCTACATATCTATTTAATTCATGTGACTTATCTAAGGTCACATAACTACTAACACAGCTGGAACAAACTAGAACTAAGATTTTTTGACCCCCAGGCCAATATATTTTTCCCTATGGTCTTAGAGCAGGTGCGTTGCCAAATTGGTTTGAATTCCTGAGGTCCACATAGTCATTCTCATTATTATTATTTTTAAAGATTTTTTCTAAAAAGTTTACTGATGTGTTTTGGTTTTACATTACGTTTACAACTTACTCCCACTTCATGAGAGGTCTTTGTAACAAAGTAAAACAAATTAAGTGAAAATAATAGAAGTTTTACTTAATTTACTTAATTTATTTATTTACTTTATTTAATATTTTTAGTTTTCAGCATTGATTTTCATGAGTTTGAATTATAAATTTTCTCCCCATTTCTACCCTCCCCCCACTCCAAGATGGCATATATTCTGGTTACCTCATTCCCCAGTCAGCCCTCCCTTCTGTCACCCCACTCGCCCACTCCCATCCCCTTTTCCCTTACTTTCTTGTAGGGCAAGATAAATTTCTATAGCCCATTGTCTGTATATCTTATTTCCTAGTCGCATGCAAAAACTTTATTTTGAACATCTGTTTTTAAAACTTTGAGTTCCAAATTCTCTCCCCTCTTCCCTCCACACCCACCCTCTCTAAGAAGGCAAGCAATTCAACATAGGCCACATGCATATCATTATGTAAAACTCTTCCAAAATACTCATGATGTGAAAGACTATCTATATTTTGCTCCTTCCTAACCTATCCCCCTTTATTCAATTTTCTCCCTTGACCCTGTCCCTTTTCGAAAGTGTTTGTTTTTGATTACCTCCTCCCCCATCTTCCCTCCCTTTTATCATCTCCCCTTTTTAAATCTCTTTCCTCCTTCTTTCCTGTGGGGTAAGATACCTAATTGAATGTGTGTGTTATTTCCTCCTCAGGTCAAACCCAATGAGAGCAAGATTCACTCATTTCCCCCTCACCTGCCCCCTCTTCCCTTCCTACAGACTGCTTTTTCTTGCCACTTTAATGTGAGAAAATTTACCCCATTCTATCTCTCCCTTTCTCCCTCTCTCAATATATTCCTCTCTCATCCTTTAATTTTTTTAGATATCATCCCTTCATATTCAACTCACCCTGTGCCCTCAGCCTATACACACACACACACACACACACGCACACACACAATATATATATACACACACATATATATGCATATATATGTATATATATATGTGTATATATATATATATATATGTATACTCCCTTCAGCTACCCTAATACTGAGGTCTCATGAATTATACACATCATTTTTCCATGGAGGAATGTAAACAAAACAGTTCAACATTAGTACGCCCCTTATGATTTCTGTTTCTTGTTTACCTTTTTATACTTATTTTGATTCTTGTGTTTGAAAGTCAAAATTTCTATTCAGCTCTCGTCTTTTCACTGAGAAAGCTTGAAAGTCCTCTATTTTATTGAAAATCTATATTTTGCCTTGGAGCATGATACTCAGTTTTGCTGGGTAGGTGATTCTTGGTTTTAATCCTAGCTCCATTGACCTCCAGAATATCATATTCCAAGCCCTTCGATCCCTTAGTGTAGAAGCTGCTAGATCTTGTGTTATCCTGATTGTGTTTCCACAATACTCAAATTGTTTCTTTTTGGCTGCTTGCAGTATTTTCTCCTTGATCTGGGAGCTCTGAAATTTGGCAACAATATTCCTAGGAGTTTTCTTTTTGGGATCTTTTTGAGGAAGTGATCAGTAGATTCTTTCAATTTCTGTTTTACCCTCTGGCTCTAGAATATCAGGGCAGTTTTCCTTGATAATTTCTTGAAAGATGATATCTAGGCTCTTTTTTTGATCATGGCTTT
>CM053622.1:273683359-273701565 GCA_028646595.1 Phalanger gymnotis | reverse complement strand
GGAAGGAACTGTCTTTTGCTTCTTTTTGTATCACCAACATTTAGCACAGTGCCTGGCACTTGGTAGGAGGTTAATAAATGTTTATTGATTGATTAATAGAGAATGAATAGGACTTAATTACTGATTGGGGCAATGCAGTAGAGTGAAAACCTGTTCAACTTTGAGCAAGTTACCTTCTTTGGATTGCAATTTCCTCAAACTTCAAAACAAAGGCGTTGGACTAAATGAACTTTCAGATCCCTTTTGCATTGCTTTGATCCTATGATTAGATATAGGGAAAAAGGAAGAGAAGAGTCAAAGAAGACTCTAAGAATGCTATGTAAATTGTGGTACCATTGATGAAAATAGGGAAGTTAGGAGGAAGGACAAGTTTTGCAGGGAGAAGAGGTGAAAATGTCAATTTTAGAAACACTAAGTTTGAGGTGCCAGAGAGACTTTTCAAACATAAGACTATGCACAGGGGAGAGATGGAGGTTGTTTGTATTCATTAGGGCTTTATTAGACTAGAAATGGAAGACATGAGAGTAGAGTAACTCACCAAGAAAGACGGTAGCAAGAGAAGAGGCAGAAGTCTAAGGAAGAAGCCTTGGGAGGAAGACACACTTGGATGGAGGAGGAAAAGATGAATAATGGTAGTAGATATAGAAGAGCCCCGAGCATACAGTGTCCCTAAATCCAAGTAAAGAAATAATATCTAGAAGTAGACAATAGAAGATAATATTTTAGAGCAGTCAGTGATGAAAAGGACAGGATAAAGTGGCATTATATTTGGTGATAAGAAAATCACTGGGGTCCTTGGAGAAAGCAGTTTTAGGCGAGAATAAACAAGAGAACAACAAAAAAGCAGGTATGGAAGAAGTAAATATAGAGAGTGTGGTCTAGATCTTTAAATAAGTTTGCCAAAGAAGGAAAGGAGAAAGATAGGCTTATTGAGAGAATAAGAGAGTCAAGGAAAATTTAAGTTTCTTTGGCCAGTAAGACCAGAGCATATTGGCTTACAGAGGGACAGGAGTCAGAACAGAGAGAGAGAGATTAAAGGTTGATGAGTAGGAGGGAATGATTAGTGGAATGAGGATGCCTATCAGTTGGGGGTTGGCTGAACAAGTTATGGTGTAATGGCCATCACAAGTTTTCACATTCAAATGAAAATCTAGTCTATTTTTAAAGATGTTCAGAAAAGGGGATTCCACAGCTTCTGTCAATAACTCATCTGGGGGCTCAAGATTGATTTGAAAGTAGTTTAAAAAGCTAAAAGTGAAACCAAACACCGAGTAATTATTGTGACCAAGCTTAGCCCCTAAGAAGAGACAACCCCCTCATTTCCTTGGTAGAACATGGATAGAGATTATTACATATACTATTGTTGTTATTCAGTTGTTTTTAGTTGTGGCTCACTCTTCCTGGCCCCATTTGGAGTTTTCTTGACAAAGATTTTGGAGTGGTTTGGCATTTCCTTCTCCAGCTCATTTGACAGATGAGGAAACCAAGGCAAGCAGAGTTAAGTGACTTGGCCACAATCACATAGCTAGTAAATATCTGAGGCCAGATTTGAACTAAGAAATATGAGCTTTCCTGACTCTAGGCCTACCACACTATCCACTGTACCACCTAGCTTCTTACATATGCTGTTAGACTTAGATATTATGTTAAATTGTTCAGCTAAGCTGAATTTTTTCTTTCCTTTTTTCTCTTTGTTACATGGGATAGCTATCTAGGTAGAAGAGATATATTTGGAAATGAAGGCATAAAAATAAAAAAGAAAAGAAAGAAATTTGAAAAATTATTAAAGCTAAAATTCTTACACTAATGAAAGAAGGTGGTAGAATTATCTTGGCCCAAACAAAGAGATGAAAAATATACAGACCTCCTTTCCTTGGACAGGTTATGCAGAATGTTCTCTATGCTGTTGGATCTGGTCTCTCTGTCAGTTTCTTGTGGTTACCTGTTTTTCTTTGTTATAAGGGAAGGCATACTGGGTGGGTTTCGTGGCGGGGGGGGGGGGGGGGAAGAGAAAAGAGGAGCTAATATCCAGAAATGACTGTAATTTTTTTTTTAAGGAATTGAAAAAGGCTTTTTTAAAAAGTAGTAGACTTATGAGTATTCCAGTTTGTCTGATCTAAATACCTCTATGGGTCCCATCAAAATCTCTCATAGTTTTATTGTCTCTAGTATATCTAGCCTCAAAGTAGATGGAAAACATCTGATCATCTCCTCTGGAAGACGTAAAGTTAGACTCCCTGCAGCGTGTGTAATGTACCCAGCAGCTCCCTAGTGGCCCAAAGCAGTTAATACCTTTTATTTAGTACCTAACTTAATAGCAGAACATGACTCACACCATAGGGAGAAATGAGATCTAGCACAGGCAAGGTAATTTCTCCTAGGACTTAATGTTTAAAATGTATCCACAATATTCAATTCCTACTCTTCCTATTCTCAATTCCTATTCAATCCCCACTTCTTCTTGATAAGCAACTTTAAAAAGCATAATTAATTCGAAAGATATGCACTAAATGCCTCCTGCATGCAAGGCACTGTGCTAAGTGCTGCACGGGTTACAAAAATGAATAACACACCAGGAAATATTAGTTCTGAAACCCTTGGAGAGCCTATTCAATTTTTCTATTTAACGCTGTTGATTCCTGCCTTTAGAAATCCAGCCAAAACCTTAACAGCACTCATGTCTCCCTGAGTACTGATTCAAGCTTATATTTCCTGCTTGGCTATGTGTTGTTGCATTGTTTTAATTATGTCACAGATGTTTAATGAAGGCACAGAGTTAAAAATGGCCATGGTATTTAGGGGACATAAGCTTTGCATTTTATTTTCATCGACATTCTTGTTAGGTATGAACACAGGCATTAACAGAGGTTAGTGCTTTTAAGTCTTTAAGGTAAAAGTAGAATTTCACAAATCTGGGGCAAAAATTCAATTCAATGTTTGCTTCTATTTTCTATTTTCATGCTTCTTCTGCTTTACAATGGGGAGCAAGGAAATTCTAAGGGTTGTTTGGTGAACAAATTGCACATATAAATGAGTTCTCTCTACAGTAAGGCTTGGCGTAGGGAGGAGGGGAGGTTCTGCCACAAGATCCTGAAACAAATTTTTGTTTATCATAACTCACTTACCCCTGACCTAGCTCTTCTACTACCCTCGCCATCTTCATTTATTCATTCAACAAACAGTTAAGTACCTACCGTGCACATTCTATGGTCTGTGCTGAAAATACAAAGACAAAAAACTAAATAGTTGCCGCCCCTAATGAGCTTATGTTCTCCTGGGGATGAAATAACATATCTCCAAGTAAGTAAATTCAAAAAAAATATTATTATTATGGTATGGACTAACAGCTGGAGGAATGAAGAAAGGCCTTTTGGAGGAGGAGTAAAGGGCAGGTGTGGGAAGGAAGAGTATTCCATGTATAAGGTTTAACCTGTACATAGCACAGAGATGGGAAGTGGAGTGTCTTATGTAATAAACAGCAAGTAGGCCAGTTTGTCTAAAACACATTGATAATGTATAATTAACTTGGCAAGATAGCCAGAGCCAAAATGTGGAAGTTTTTAAATGCAAATAGAGACATTTATATTTTATCCTAAAGAAAATAGGGAGGCGCTAAAAATTCGCAAGTAGGAAAGTAACATGGTTAGATCAATGTTTTAGCAATATCAGTTTGACAGCAATATGGATGATGGATTGGAGTGGGAGAAAAGTTGGACTTTTAGGGTGGATTGCACTTTTTTTTAGTGTGGATTACAATAGTTCACACCAAAAGGCCTAACTTTTAGTGGTGACCATGTGAATAAAGAGAAGGGGGTGGATATGAGAGGAAGAATTCACATGACTTAGAAACTTGGATATGGGTGAAGGCGGGAAAGAGAAGATTCAAGGATGACTCTGAGGTTGTGACCCTGGGTAACTGGAAAGAAGATGCTATCCGTCCTTTCCAGAAATAGGGAAATTAGGGGAAAAAATAAATTTAGGGGGAAAGATAAGAAGTCTTGCTAAGTCTGAGATGCCTATGCAACATCTAAGTTTAGAAGTGTAACATGCAATTGGTGATGCTAGTTTAGAGTTTAGATGAGAGCTAGATATGTAGATTTGGATATTGTCTGTATAAATACGATAAATGAAGCCACAGAGCCTGATGAGATAACCAACTGAGAATGTAGGTAAAAAGAGAAAAGGAACCAGTCAGAGCCTTGGCATACATGTTCACATAGGAAGTGGGAAATGGATAAGGATCTTACAAAGGAAACTTAAGAGGTGTAGTCAGACAGGTAAGAGAGGAGAATAAGAAGAGAGAGTCAAGTCCCAAAAATTCAGGAAAAAGAGAGTATCCAGGAGAAAGGGAGTGTTCAATAATGTCAAATGTGCAGAGGGCCCAAGAAGGATGAAAACCAACAAAAGCCTATTGGATTTCACAGTAAGAGTATTGGTTACCTTGGAGAGATAAGTTTCATTCAAGAAATGGAGTCAGATGTCGGATTTCAAGGTGTCAAGAAGTAAATTAAGGAGACACGAGAAAGTAGAGAAAACAAGCATACAAAATTTTTCTAAGTATTTGACTATGAAAGAGGGGAAAGACAGAGAAAAATATAACTTGATTAGATGAAAGGGTCAAGTGAAAGTTCTTTAAGTATGAGGGAGATTGTTTATATATGTGTGTGTATATATATATATATGTACTTTTACATATATTTTTATATATATATATATATATATATATATATATATATGTAGAGAGTTAAAAAGGATCCAGTGGATAAGGAGAGATTGAAAATTAATCAACAATATCATGTCGAATCCCTCATCTTAGACTTAAACAGGAGGTACGTTGCGTCCAACGCTAGGAAGACACAGTGTCCAATGCTTAGGAGCAATTAGATAGCACAGTAGATAGAGCATAGAGTATGGAGTCAGAAAGATCTGAGTTCATTCTGGCCTCAGATACTAACTGGGTGATCCTGGGCAAGTCATTTAACCTCTATTTGCCTCAGTTTCCTTATTTCTAAAATGGGATTAATAGTAACACCTACCTTACAGAATTGTTGTGAGGATTAAATTAGATAATTGTACAGTACCTGGCACATAGTAAGCACCATGCAAACATAAACTATTATTATTAGGAAGATTGCAGTTCTGCTATACTCTGCCATAGTCAGACCAGTTGGAGTATGATGCTCATTTCTGGGTGCCACATTTTCAGAAGGACATTGATAAGTTGAAGGCTGTGTAAAGAAGGAAAGGCAGGCAGGTATAAGGTCTCGAGATCATATGATAATGCAATATTCACTTTAGTTGAAGGAACTTTAGATGTTCAGCCTAGAAAAGAGAAGACTTGAGGAAATATGATAGTCATCCTCAAGGATTTTAAGGGTTACCATTTGGAAAAAAGGGTTATATTTGATCTGCTTGACTCCAGTGATGTGTTGAAATAGCAAAGAGGAAAGCTGAGGCTTCACATACATGTGACAAGTGTCCCCACACATAGATGTGTGCAGCAGGCAAGTGAAGACTCTATTACTACTAGACTTTATTCTCACTGGACCCTGTGTTTGCATTAACCCTTTGGAAATTTCCCATTTCCTCTCTCTAATCCATATTTTCTTCACAAATGATCTCAGCTTCAAGTTCATAGTAAAACAAACAATGTCATTAAGTTAGTAAAAGCATGGTAAAATTGAAGTGTGTGAAACATATCTATCAAAGACATGCAAAAATGGCAGAGTAGAAAAAGATGGTACAGTCCAGCTCTCTCCCCCACAACTACTCCAAAAAATTCTGGAAAGAGTGCTAGACTAAATAGTAATTTATAAATTGAAGGATGATTCCAAAGCATCTACAGGCAAAGCCACAAAAAAAAAACCCAAACAAACAACAACCCACCATATTGGACATAAGATCACATAGAACACATTGAATTCCTGGAAGACATGAAGCAAGAACTTTTATAAAGTAAGTTAAAAATCATTTTATAAGTGAAATGAGAATGCTGAAGGAAAAAATGGAAAAGAATTAAGTATGGAGGAAATATTTAGAAGGAGAATTAACAGCCTAGTACAAAAGATATAAAGCCATACTCAACTTACAGACTCTTTGAAAATTAGAATGGACCAAATAGAAGTTAATAACTCCATGAGACAAAAAGAAATACAAATAGAAGTTAATAACTCCCTGACACAAAAATAAATACTAAAAATCAAAAATTTGAAATAAAAAAGAAAATGTAAGGTATCATGTGTGTGTAAATATATATGTGTGTATATATATATATATACGTGTGTGTATACATATACATATTCATATACATAATCTGGAAAACAGATCAAAGAGAGAAAATTGAAGAATCATTGCACTACCTGAAAACAAAGCCCTGAATAAAAATAAATCCTGAACTTCACATTTCAAGAAATCATGGCCATAGGAAAAACAAAAGTAAAAAGAATCTACCACCAGTCACTTTTTAAAAGAAATTCCCAAATGAAAATTCTCATGAATGTTATAGTCACAATTCAGAAAATCTAGGTCAAAAAGAAAATATTGTAAGTAAAAAACAGTTTAAGAACTAAAGAGCCATGGTCAGGATCACACAAGACTTAGCAGCTAACACTATAAGGCAATGGAGAATTTTCAATACAATATTTGAAAAGTCAAAAGATATAGGGGTTGCAATTAAGAATAATATACCCAGTTCCTGCATGGGGAAAAAAAGGATTTTCAATAAAATATAAGATTTCTAAGCATTCCTAATGAAAAGACTAGAGTAATATAGAAAATTTTAATACAAAAATATAGGATTAAATAGAAGTATAAAAAGACAAATACAAGGACACAAACAGAAGGGGAGATAATGCAAGTGTCTCCCTAGTACCCTAATATCATTAGGGATCATAGAGAGAATCAAATAAGACAGAAGACCTGGGAGTGATTTTGTTATATTTTGATGATCTTAAAAGATGAAAAGAAAGAGAGAAATGAATATTCCTTAAAGGGAAGAAAGGGGGAGGAAAAATAGAGGAACTTAGCTCACACAATCAAGGTGCACAAGTAGAAAACTATAGGGAATAAAGGTTGGATTTGACAACATTTATACTTAAGTTACATCTGACATGGTCAAAGGTAGGTAGAACACATGCAGAAACAGAATTGAATGGAGAAATATACTTAATGGGGAAATAGGAGGGAATGTAGAGAAGAATAAGGAGGAATAAGAGAAATGATACATTCAGAAAGGCGTTCATCATGATAAAAAAAAAAAAAACCACAATCTCAGAGGGCAGACCATCAAATAAAGAGCACTGGTGTTGAGCTCTTTGCTATTTCTTTATAAAGTGGGGGTGGGCAAGACCATGAATATGAATGGAATGAACTCATCTATAAAATGGAAGATAGAAGAAGGGATTAGAAAGCTGAATTCAACAATATGTTATTTGAAAGAAATACACTATAAACAAAGATTCACACAGAGTTAAAAATAAAGAGCTGGAATAAAATCTATTATTCTTCAGCTGAATTACAAAATGAAGGGATTGCAATTATGATCTCAGAAAAGGTAATTTAATTAAAAGAGATAAATAGGGAAAATGTGTTCTTCTGAGAGGTACCATAGACCATGAATAAATAACAGTACTTAACATACATGTACTGAATTGTATAGCTTCTAAATATTAACAGAAAAGTTAAAAGGAGAAATAAAAAGGAGAATTATAAGAGTGGGACCTTAATGTACCCATTTCAGATATAGACAAATTAAAAAAAAAAAAGCAAAACAAGAAAGAAGTTAAGGAACCGAATGGGATTTTGGAAACGTTAGATATGATAGACCTCCTGTAATTATTGAATAACAGAAAGGAATGTATATGAGTACGGTACATACATATGTGTATATGAATGTACACAAACAAAATTACTCAAGCAAAATTCTCACATTGACTATATCCCTTCCCCCTACACAAAAAAGTGTATGTGTGAGAGTGTGAGTGTGTGTGTGAAGAGACAGATAAAAAGCATGTATTAGCATATAAAAATATTACAAATGCAAAAAATTTCTTTACTGATCAAAATGCAATAAAATTTCAAGTCAAACACTAATAGTAATTCAAAAAAATTAGTGGATCAAAGAATAAATCATAAAACTATAATAATTTCATTTAAAGATGACAATGATAAAAAATACCAAAATGTGTAGGATGCAGCCAAAGCAATCCTTATAGGAAAATTTAGGTTTCCAAACACTTATCAAAGAAAGAAAGAAAAGCTCAGTGAATTGGGCATATGACTGAAAAACACCTAGAAAACTAATTAATAAACTCCAACTAAACACCAAAGTAAAAACTCTAACAAAGAAGAGATTTTTTAAATTGAAAGTAAAAAACTCAACTGACTTAATAAAACTAAGTTATTTTTAAAAGAACAATAAATTAATCAGCTACGTTGATTTTTAAAAATAAAGGAGGAATCAAATTATTAGCATCAAAAGAGAAAAAAGGAGAATTCACAACAAATGAAGATGAAACAAAGGAAATTATTAGGAACTATTTTGTCTATGCATATGCCAATATAACTGACAAGTTAAAATGGATGGCAATTTACAAAAATATAAAATTTTCACATTAACAGAACAAAAGGTATTTAAATAGCGCAATCTCAAGAAAAAGAAATTGAAGATACTATAAATGAGTCAAGCCCTGCCCCCCCAAAAAAGGGGGCCAGATGGATTTGATTCTAGCAATCAGTCAAAGAACAACTGCTTCTAATATTATCTCAACTCTTTGCAAAAAAAAAAAAAAAACCAGGAAAAGAAGATCTACCTTAAAACCACAGAAAATCAAGAAAGATGACTATAGACCATTATCTTTAATGAACTTTGATGCAAAATTTTTAAATAAAATATTAGTAAGGAATATCACAAAGATTATACTGTATAACAAGGTTGGATTTATACCAGGAAAACTGTGTTAGTCCAATATTGAGGAAACTATCAACATTTTAGGCCATAATAATATGGACAAAAATTGCATAATTACATCAATGTTATCATTTAGTCGTTTTTCAGTCGTGTGTGATTTTTTGTGAACCCTTTGAGGTTTTCTTGGCAAAGATACTGGAGTGGTTTGCTATTTCCTACTCCAGATCATTTTATAGATGAGGAAACTGAGGTAAACAGGGTTAAGTGACTTGCCCAAGGTCACACTGCAAGTAAGTGTCTGAGGCTGGATTTGACCTCAGGAAGAGGAGTGTTCCTGACTCCAGCC
Source organism: Phalanger gymnotis (assembly GCA_028646595.1). Lineage (NCBI taxonomy): Eukaryota > Metazoa > Chordata > Mammalia > Diprotodontia > Phalangeridae > Phalanger > Phalanger gymnotis. The sequence continues at coordinate 273,692,311 of CM053622.1, read as the reverse complement.
CTGGAACTCTATCAACTGCACCATCTAGTTGCCTTAATACATCAATAGATGTATAAAAAAAAACTTTTGACAAGATACAGTATCCATTTTGTTTTGTTTTGTTTTTAATCACTGGAAAATATAGGAATAAAGGAACCTTACCTTAATGTGATAAATAGTATCTATCTAAAACCCAAAGTGAAGCAGACAGAAGCTGTGGAACAATTTATATAATAACAACATTGTAAAGACATACAAGTTTGATTGGCTGACACAACAGCCAATGACAATTCCAGAGGCCTGATGCTGAAGCATGCTACCAGTTTTATAACAGAGATAACAGGTTCAAGATGCAGAATGAGGCATTTTTTTTTTTGAGATAAGCCAATGTGGGAAATTGTTTTGCTTTACTATGCATATGCATATGCATATGCATATAAAGGCTTTCTTTTTTTCCCCCACAATGATGGCAACAAGGTAGGAAAAAAGTGCACAGGAGTGAAAATCAATTTTTATTAATTAAAAAAATCCATTTAATTTTTAAAATAAATGACTATGTATATTGGATATATATGGTCCTGACATTTCTCATCTCTAGTCTCTCTTTCAGACTTCCCTCTCACTGCAGTGTTCTGAGCTTTGAAAGGGGCAATTTGGAAACTTCACTGTCTTTTAGGAACTTCCAGTCTCTTAGTAAAGCAGGAATGAGATACATAAAATTTCCTCACAATAGCATACCACATAAGAATTGGGAGGGCTGCAAAAGCTTTAATTGATGCTCTTGGCCATAACTGCAAGGGCAAACTAGACATCAAAATTGCTAACTCCAGGATCCTCTGGCTCCAAGGTCCAAGAAATTCCAAAGTTAGTTTAATCAACTCTCTATTCCTATAACTCTGATACTTAAAAGAAGCACTGATCAGATACACCAAATGCTAGTGCTCACAAGGTGCTCCCTGACTAGTATGAATCCAGAATTATTCAGCAAAAGCAATATAAGCGACATTGTGGTCCCAGCCAGCACTTCTTTCTTCCTTTTTCTCCCCATACCTGTTTGTGCCATTCAGGTCTTGGTTCACTCTTCATACACACACACACCATGTTCACTAATGGAGTATCTTCACCCAAGTCTCTGCCCTGGGACCTTTTATCTTTTCTTTCTGTACTCCTTCACTTAGTGATCTCATCATCTCCCATGAGGTCAATGATCATCTCTACGTTAATAATACACAACCCTAGTTTCTTTCCTGAGCCACAGACATGTGACACCTTTTGAACATTTCTACTTGATGCCCCAAAGGAATCTCAAACTCAACTTGTACAAAACAGAACTCATTATATTTCTCCAAAGCCCTTCCACATTCTGAATTTCCCTATCACTATCAAGTTACCTCAATCACCCAGGCCCACAACCTCAGTGTCATCTTCAATTACTCACCCTCACCCATCTCACATATCGATTCTGTTGCCAAATCTTATCATTCCTACCTTCACAGCATTTCTTGTATATGTTCCCTTCTCCCCACTCACACAGCTACAACCATAGTTAATGCCTACACAGCTTCTCACTTGACCTATTGTAACAACAATTTAACTGGTATTCCTTCCTAAAGTCTCTCCCCACTCCAATTTATGCCCCATTCAGCTGTCCAGGTGAGATTTTTTTTATTTAATTTTATTTATTTTATTCTGAACTTAAGAGATGAAACAAGCATTTCTATATGTAAGTAAGGAGGATTTTGTTATCCTTTTTAGAGTTTAGTTTCTCAGGATCCATGGCCATAGCAATCTCTAGTTTCCAGGTGTTAGATATATCTCCCAGAATAGCTCTAAGGATCCTAGGTAGTTATTCCTAGAATCATAGTGATAGACAGTCCTACTGAGACTGCGCCAGGAGATATAGGGTGACATAATGTGATATTTATTACAGTTGCACTTAATGATGATATTGCTAAAGTTAATCTGTGAGCTTAACATTGGCAAGATGTCTTCTTTGTTTGTTGCCCTATAAAGCAAGTGAGCACTGGTCAGTGAGTTGGCAACCCATAGTGTAAAACTGTGTGCCTTGATCTGCCCCCATCAAGGCTTGGGAATAATCTGTGTTTGTCTCAACCAGTCCCCCATTGAGGCTTATAGGATTCTGTAGGAGTTGTAGCTCCTACTGTATTCTCTCCAGCCCCTTCAAGAAGGGTGATTAGTGAATGCCGTAGGAGTTGGTGCTCCCATTATTAGCACTCCCATTGAGAAGACTAGAGAGAATAAAGTAAGATTATTAACTCCTCTAAAGCTATCTTCCTGTCCTTCCTGTCTGACCAGATCAAGAGTGAACCTATTAGAAGCTAGAGTCCAAAAACTCCAGTGCCTTTCATGTGTTATTTGTAAAATGCCATAACATAGTAGAATAGAAAAACATATGATTGTACATGAAACTATAAATCTACTATGTACAACTTGCTATTCCTGTTAAATATATAATATTATCATGTAACTTTTTTTCTTTCCTCCTCCCACCCCCAACCCCACCCCTAGAGATGGATACCATTAAGCACAAATATGTGTGTGTGTGTGTGTGTGTGTGAAAACCATTATATAAATATTCCTATTAAACAATTCTTTCTCTGGATGCAGACAGTATCTTCCTTCATATGTCCTTTGTAACTAATTTGGAGATTTATAATAGTCAAAATGACTTATTCAGTAATGCTTTCCCTCCTCACCTGCACCTCATAAAATCCCCAACTTCCTTCAAAACAGAACTAAGGGCCATTTCCGACATGATATCTTTCCTGTTGCACCACCCCCACCCTGAGAAGTTAATCCTTTTGCCCTCTCAAAATGACTTTTAAAAGTTGTGTAATATTCCGTGTTCATTCACCTGTGTACATGTTTTATCTACCCCTACCCCTTCAGGAGAATGTAAGACTCCTAAAAGCAAGAAGTGTTTTGAGTTGGGCTCTGTATCCCCAGAACTTAGCATAGTTGCTGTTGCATTGAATTAAACTGATAGGATTTTGTTTCTCACTCCTGATAATGTGGGCAGGTAGATGGAGCAGTGGATAAAGTGCTGGCCCTGGAGTTAAGAGAACCTGAGTTCAAATCTGGCTTCAAGCACTTGCTAGCAGTGTGACCCTGGGTAAACCTTGTTTGCCTCAATTCTTCATCTATAAAATGAGCTAGAGAAGGAAATAGCAAACTACTCTAAATATCTTTGCCAAGAAAACCCCAATTGGGGACACGAGAAATTGGACAAGACTAAGCAAATACAACAATCTTCAGTGTGATATTTTTTCTATTGCCATGTGCTATTCCATTTCTTATTTCTCCTTTTAAAAAACCTCATGTACTGTCTCCCTTAGATTTCTATTCTATAGGCTAAACATGACCAGTTCTTTCGACCACTTTAAATTATGTCAAGTTTTGGAAGTCCCCTTACCATGCTAGTTGCCCTTCTTCAGGATACAGTCTCGTTGTCAATGACTATCTTAAAATGTGGTACTCAAAACTGAAAGCCATATTCTAAATACAGTCTAACAAGGCCAAAGTACAGTCAAACTATTACTCCTTTGAGCTGACAAACTATTACGCATTTGAGCTGATGCTATGCTTTTATTAATGCCACCTAAAATTACATTAGCCTTTTTCAGTAATGACATATAGCAATAAAGATTTATATTAAGCTTATTATCTGGTAAAACTACAAAAGAAAATTTCATGAAATTCTGCTAATTCAGGTCTTTCCTATGCTGTACTTGTGCAAGTTTTTTAAATTAATTTTTAATCTAAATGCAATATTAAAATTTATTCCTGTTAATTTTCATCTTCTTGGTTTGAGCCAATCATTCTAGCCTGGAAAGATCATTTTTAATTCTAATTCTATCATCTATCATGTTCGTTATGTTGCCCATTTTTGTGACATCTGCCAATGTGATAAATCTACATTCCACCTCTTGATCCACATTACTCAAAAAAATGTCCAATAGAAGAGGGTCAACAATGGAATTGTGTGGTACAAACCTCTTCCTGTCTCCAGGGGAGATGGCTGATTTATTCTTTAATTAATCCAAACAACATTTATTGTGCAAGATGGTGAGCAAGATAAAAAGTTACATATCACTCTTGCCATCAAGTAATTTATAATCTTGTACAACGTTTCTTTACTTTTTTGTGTCAGGGACTTTTCTGCCCCTGGACTTCTCAGAATAATTTTTAAAATGAGTAAAATAAAATGCAAAATATTTCAATGGAAATAAATTATATCGAAATATTGTTATAAATGTATATTATATAATATAATTATATATGTAATATAATTATATTATATAACATATAATATAATTATATATATAAATATAATTTATATAAATATAAATTTTATTGAAATATTGTTTTAAAACAAGTTCACAGAAACCAGCTTAAGAACCCCTGAATTCTAGTACAGGACTCAGAGCCGGGAATTCTGTCATCTACAGCAAATTTAGCTGCAGTATGAGGGACAGATGTCTCATGAACATACTGGAGCCAAGTTTAAGAAGTTGACAAACTTGGAGGCCAGAGTTAGCCATGTACTGGTGCAGTGGAGGAAGAGTGATCTGTCAGCTACCAGAGATGAAAATAATAAGGGTCAAAACAGGATGGAGTGAACTTTAAAAGAAGAGAAATAGCAGAGGGACTGACAGCGGCAGTGAGGAGCACAAAGCATGCCAACCCCTTTTGGGCCAATGCATCAAGGAGCTTGAAAGAAAGAGAAGCCAAGTTTGGAGAAGCTGACAAAAGATGTGGTGTACTTAGGAAAATGACGGGTTTCAGGGACTGTGAGAATATAGAGTAACTGTGAAAGAAAGGGTTCAAAGGTAAAGAGGAGTTGGTTAACAAGTAAAGAGGGTTCCAGAGACCATACAAGAAAGGTAAACCCAAAGAGGACGGGGATTAAGGAGGATTCAGGTTGAGATAGATAAACATGAGAGTGGAAAGAAGTATCAGGGAAAAAGGATGTTGAAAGAGGAAAGTAGGAGGGCAATCCTTAGAGAAAAGACAGTCAAATGGTAGCTAGTTTCTCCCCCAGTACCCACTACCATCTACCCAGAACTCTGTTGTTGTTGATGTTTGTCCTTTCAAAGAGGACCAATGACATCATGGGGCATTTCTTGACTTGTGCGTGAACTGAATTTACGTGAGTCAGAGGTGCACAGAGTCATTGGCCTCACTCTCTTCCACAGTCATCGAAGTCAAGCAAGACAAAAGTCAGGATGAGTGTCGATGGCCCAGCATTTAATGGATGATCTTGGCATCTTCAATGTCTGACCAAGCTCTAAGTGTTCCACAGCACTTACTTCAGCCGCCTTCATGGCTGTTGGAACTAATTGTTCTCATCCACCTATTCTGGCAGGGAGAAATCTTCACATGCTTAGGGGAGACACCCCCCTAATTCACTGACATGTTTGAGGCCTGTCAGTTACTCTCAACCTGGTTTATCCCATCTGCTGAGAAAATTTACTGGCCTGTGGCTGCTGCCTATGCTACAGCCTCTTGGAGTCACAAATGAGTCAGGTGAAGCTAGATACCAAAGGTGGATGAGCAGCCCTGAAAGGGGCACAGAAAGCCCTCACACCAGAGGGGCCAGCCCTCCTTGAATACCTGGTACACTCCACCCAGAACACAAGTTCCCTCTTGGAATGCCTTCCTTCCAAACCTCTAAGCTTAGAGGTCAGTTCAGGGGTGGAACGGCACTCTCCTAGCCCCCTACAATAGATCAAAGCAGGGTAAAACCCAAGTTCATAGCCTAGTTAAATATCTGAGAAGAGATAAGACCTATACAGAAATGCTGACTTCATTGACTAGTACTTTTCAAATATATCACAGTCTCTATATGAATTATAGCCAGAAATTCACATTTGAGAAGTTCATAAAAGGAGATATGAAGTTCTATTAAGGTTCAGAGGTAGAAGACATAAATCTTGACTTTGGGGATCAAGAAAAACTTTACTATATTGGTAGCAATTGAACTGGATTTTTTTTGAGACTGTGTCCATCTCCCTATCTTCTCCAGACTGGAAGTGCAGGGAACCCCTATAACCAAATGCCCATCCACATAGAAACTTTAATCTGCTCTATTTTTCTAACCTGAGCAGGTTCTCCCCTCATTAAGCAGCTCCCATTACAAGAGGCTTACTATATTGGTGCTAGATGCTACAGACATCCTATCAGCTTTTAGCCCTACTGTAGCTCAGAACTCTGCACCTCCAGTGATCCACCAACCTCAATTTCCCCACAAAAGCTTGGCTTTGATAGGCATCTTGAAATATGATAGAACCAAAACAAGGACAGAAGAGAGTAGGACCATACTTCAGGCAGAGGGAAGAGCAGGAGCAAAGTACCAGGAAGGACAAAGAAATTCGGGGAACTGAGTAGTCTAATTTGTCTGGAGCATAATGTGTATGACAGAGTCACTAGGTGGTGCCATGGATAGAGTTTCAGGCCTGAAGTCAGGAAGACTCATCTTCCTGAGTAAAATCTGACTTCAGACCCTTACTAATTACGTAACTCTGGGCAAGTCACTTAACCATGTTTGTCTCAGTTTCCTCATCTGTAAAATGAGCTGGAGAAAGAAATGGCAAATCGCTCCAGTATCTTTGCCAAGGAAATCCCAAATGGGGTCATGAAGAGTCAGACACAACTGAAACCAATAACAACATAATGTGTATAAAGGACAGTAGTGTGACAAAAATCTGGAAAGTTAGGTTGAATGCTCATATGAGTTTGGTCTTTATTCAAAAGCTAATTCAGAGGATTGAAAGGTTTTAAGAAAAGAAGTGATATCACAAGAGCTGTGCTTTAGGAAGATTAGTCTGTCAGTGCTATATAAATTGTATTAGAGCCAAGCAACACTGAATAGAGAGAAACAAGTCTGCAGGCTCTTGAAGCTGCTGTGGTGAGATACAATGAGAATCGGTGATAACAGTAGAGCTGCAGCACAGTTCCATGAGAAGAGGGGAAGAATCAGAGGGACAGGATTTGAATTTTCAGTCTTTCTAATTACTACCTATGTGATCTTGAGGGAGTCACTTAAGCTCTCTAGGACTCAGTTTCCTCATCTGGAAAATGAAGAGGCTGGACTTGAGATCTCTAAAAGCCTCTTCCAATGCTAAGACATAAAACACACTTTGGATGGTGAACCAGTAAGACTTGGCAACTGATCAGATGCATAGATATGATAGCTGGAAACAATGGAAGCTGTTAATGTTACCTGGGAGGTCTTGGAAAGATTAGCAGAAAACTGCGAGTGCTTTGTTTTACATCTTTGCTATTTCCTTCTATCTAATCAATTACCATATTCAGTGCATTCTGCCTCAACAACTTTCCAAATTGTCTTCTTCTATCTACTACTGCTATCACCCTCATTCAGATCTGGATTGCCACCTGCCTAGAATATTGTGATTGTGTCCTTAATGAGATTTCCTGCTTCCACTCTCTTCTCACAGCAATCCACCCTTCTTAAAAGACTGAACTTCTTACCCATAGATTTGATCATGTTCCAGTTTTGTTCAAAATTCTTTACTGGATCCCTATTGCATGGTACTGACATTTCATTTTTGCCATTCGAAATATTTTTTAATCTGATACTGCTTTTTCTCATACTACTCCTTTCTATCCATTCTACATTCCAGACAAATTAGCCCATTCACTGACCCCTTATTGTCCTGCATATTCATGCTTGAGGTTTCCTTTACATAAAATAACCTTGTCTCTTAAACCCAATCTGACACTTAAATTCTTAGTCCATCTTCTAAAACCCAACTTCAATGTCATCTCTTTCAGGAACTCTTCTGTTTCTTAATTACCAAAGCAAAAATTAAATAAAACAAACAAAAATAAAACCTCACATAGTTTTTTTTTTAATTTGGTACTCTTGTTAAATTAGCATGCACTTTAAAAACTATTCGTAATAAAGTTCACATTTTCCTATACAGTCATCTTGTCACATGATTTCCTATTAGAGTTATCTGTTTATAGACCATATTCCCCATCCTGGATTTATGTTTGATACAGACAAAGACTATATCTTATCTAAACTTTTCATCTCATCCAGTGCTTAAAATAATATCATGGACATGGTAAATATTTAATAAACATAGTTGAAGTGAATTCGTGAGGAAGAACCATCACACTTGTTCACCTTTGTGATACAGGGCTGTTCTTGTTGTTGTTTAATCATTTTTCTGTCATATCTGACTCTTTGTGATCCTATTTGGGGTTTTCTTGGCGGAGATACTGGAGTAGTTCGCCATTTCCTTCTCGAGCTTATTTTACAGATGAGGAAACAGAGGCAAACAGGGTTAAGTGATTTGCCCAGGACCATGCAGCTGTTTGGCACCCAAGAATGGATTTGAACTCAGGTCCTCCTGACTCTAAGCTCAGCATTCTATCCACTGTGCCACTTAGCTACCTATAGTTGTAGTGGCAGAATTTATTTGCTGATGGATCGTGTAGATGAGACTCAAATGTTTTGTTTGTTCATTTTTAAATACCCCTGACTGAGCCACTTCTTCCCTACCCTTGCAGTGACTCCCAAACCACATTCCAGCACTTACAAAAACCTTCATCCTCTCTTCAGAAAGTGCAGCATGGGTATTCATTAGGGACTAAAGTAAGTAGAAGAATTAATGAAATACTACATGCCAGGCACTGTGATAATTACTAGAGGGAGAAAACCAAAGCAAATACAATCCCACACCTTAGAGAGTTTACATTCTTTTTTTTTAATTTTTTTTTATTTAATATGTTTAGTTTTCAGCATTGATTTTCACAGGAGTTTGAATTACAAATTTTCTCCCCATTTCTACCCCCCCATTCCAAGATGGCGTATATTCTGGTTGCCCTGTTCCCCAGCGAGCCCTCCTTTCTGTCACCCCACTCCCCTCCCATCCCCTTTTCCCTTCCTTTCTTGTAGGGCAAGATAAATTTCTATGCCCCATT
>CM053622.1:273657046-273682859 GCA_028646595.1 Phalanger gymnotis | reverse complement strand
TGGATTGGAGATTGCTTATTGGAAAAGACCTTTTAAGGTGGCGATTTACTTGTTGAAGTTAATTTTTTTTCCTTTTAAATGATAAATAAGCAACAAGCACAGTTGGATATAGTATTTTTTTTTCTTTTTAAAAACTTTTGGTTTTGCTTATATTGGGAGTTGTGACACCATTAATCAATAAACATTGCATACAGACTATCCCAGTATAAATATATGGAAGAGATTTTTGGGAGGATTGCCATTTAATGTTAATTTGAACTATTTACATTTAAAAACAATGTTTAGATTAAAAAAAGAAAAGTAATTTAATGTCACATATCTCATTTGAAGTGAACAGTATATGCGTGGGAAAACAAGCAGAAATCCAGTGAGCTAATGACATGGATGGATGATTCTGGAATTTCAGCATTAAGCAATTTTTCTACTAAAACAATGTCAAGGGGTGAAAATGTGAGGGTAGGAGATGGACAACGTTAAGAAATCAAATATCTGCTCTGTATTAGGTAAAACTGAGATGACCAAAACCAGTAAAGATAAAAAATATGAAATAAAGTGATTCTTCAACAAAATTAAAGAAGAATACTGGATAATTGTGGAATGTTAGAGAATGCATCATCAGACAACTGTCCCTTAAACAGTGCCTTGCATATGCTTATATACTTAAATAGACGGATGAAGTTATTAATTTGGGTGTTTCCTCCAATTTTATAGATTTTTGCACATCCATGTCTGCCTGTGCTATGTGATTCTCATACATGATGTCTTATAAATTCACCAAAGGTCCTCTACCCAATGCATCAGAACCTTGCTTCTTTTCTTCTGATATCACAAGACTATCAGTTGAAACACATAGATAAAATACCAGTTATCTTTTGATTTTGCCATGTGATCATCCCATTTTCTTTTTTGGTCATACATTTGCCTTATGACATCTTTTACTTTATTTTTTTTTCTATAGTGTCTTATTTATTATGTTACAGCCTCCTCACACCCACCATCCATCAATCCTTTGTCTCCTGAGTCACACTCATTTTTAATTCTTCACAGACTGTAATTTTTCACAACACAAATCCATACAAAATTATCAGGGAGATATCATATTCCTTTCATATTCCTTTGATTCAGGGAGAAGTTTGGTGTTAATGAAGGGGCTTTGGAATTTCTCAAAGCAATTCAGTCCTCTTTACTTTTCCTATTTCATGTGAGAACCCACTTGATATTGCTCTATACTGTCTGTCCCATATCCATATATCTATATGTCCGTCTATCCATCTATCTTTCTATTTGTCCATTTTTCTATCTTAAGTTTATGTGCATTTGCACATATATGTATATATATGCATGTTTATGCATATGTATGCACACTATATATATATATATGGCTGAATTGCCTTGAATTGAATTAATGAAGAGGAAAAATACTATGGCAGCAAGTAGTTAGTTTAAGAAATGCTAACTCTTGAAACTAACCCAGGAAAATCCAGATGGAGCAGTGTGAGTCAAAGCAGAGGCTGCCGGAACTTTGGAATGATTTCAATATGTATATTATAAAGTATTACATGTAACAGGAGATGGAGTATTAAGCTAAATAGATACTTGTACCTAATATGTTACTTTTGTTACTTGTTGACCTGTGTTCTGACAGAAAAGGCATGAAACTAAATATGGCAAAATTCAGTAAGACCCTCATGGCATTTTTTTAAAATCAGAGAGAAAGCATGTTGTAGGGAAGTGTGAAGATACCTAGAATTGGAGAAAAGACTTTGATTCAAGTCCTGATCTTGCCACTTAGAATTTGTGTGACCTTGGTTAAGTCATCTCATCTCTGTGAGTATTTCTTCTATAAATTGAGAGAGTTGGTTACCACCTTATCACCTCTTCCTTAATATTTCTGTTGTTAACTCAGCTGGAGCAGCTACCATGGTTCAGTGGATAGAACGCTGGGCCTGAAGTCAGGAAGAGCTGAATTAAGTTAAAGTCTGGCCTCAGACACTTACTAGTTGTATGACCCTGGGCAAGTCATTTAACTCTGTTTGCTTCAGTTTCCTCATCTGTAAAATAAGTTAGAGAACAACATGGAAAACTACCAATATCTTTGCCAAAAAACCAAAAAAAACAAACCCAAACCCAACTCAAATGGGATCATGAAATCAGACACGACTAAAATAACCCAATAACAATCAATAAAAAATAGCTCACAGTATACTCTACGTGAGGTCATGTTCATGAGTTCAATCACCATATAGGCAAATTGGCAGGCCAACAAAACAAAAACAGCAATAATAGCCACAGCAGCAACAACAGTTTTAATAGTCACAATCTCTGTTCTCAATCCTGACCAATTGTTTCATAAATGTGAAATGTGTGAAAATCCTCTTTCAAGGAGAAGAAGGTATGGAGAGTTAAAAGAAAATCCAACATCATCACTATAAAAATGACTCTAAGCACCAGAATTATTTAGAAAGGTGAAGCAACGTGGTGTAGTGAAAAGGGCGCCAGATATGGAATCAGAGCTGGGGTGAAATGTCAGGTCTTCTACTTGGCATCTGTGTGATGTTGGGCAAAGTACTTAACCTCTAGGGGTTTCAGTTTGCCATCTGTAAAGTGAATGGTTAGTACTGATATTCTGATACAGAAGACTGCTGATATTCTGTTAAGCTCTCCCTCTATTATCCTATGATCCAGTAAAATATTAGAGCATAAAATTGAACCTTGGAGATCACCTATTCACATTTCCTCATTTTATACATGAGAAACTTGAGGCTAAAAAAGTTTAAGTGACTTACTCCAATCACACAGCTAGCTGTTGGTAGATGCCAGGTCTACTGAAGTCCTCTGGAACCCTTTCCACTAGGCCATCCTGCTGTGTGGTTTTTATTCAGTAATAATGAAAACAACATATTACTTTTGTATAGCACTTTTCAGTTTCATAATTCACTTGAGCTTCATAAGAACCTTGTGAGAGAAGTGTATCAGGTACCACTATTCAGGCCTCAGTATAACATATGTTATTCATGGGAAGCATAGTAAAATGGGCCCTTATTGAATATACTTTTATAACATTATTATTACCTCTTGGATATTTATCAGACATCTCCAAGAAAGGAAAGGATGACAGCAAATTTAGTTTCATTATTAAGACTTTCTTTACACTACCATTAAGATGACTTTTCCTTCCCTTTCCATTTCCACTGCCATTCTCTTTATTACCTTTCATACAGAATACTATAATTATTTAACTGCTCTTTGCCTCTAGCCTTTTATATCTCTAATCAATCTTGCGTATTCTTGCCACATTCATCTTTCAATGCCTAGCTCGTTGCCTGGCATATAATAGGCACATAATAAATGCTTGTTGATTGATTGATTGGCAAAGCATGGCTCTGATCACATCACTCCCTTGCCTTAATGATTTCTGTTGGCTTCCTAGTACATACTTAATAAAATCTACATTTCTTAATTGAATATTCAGGATCTTCCACAACTTGGTTTTTATTTACTTTTCTAACCTGTCTTCTCCACTACATATCTAAATTTCTAGTGAGTCAGTCAATAAACATTTATTAAGCACCTACTGTGTGCTAGATGCTGTGCTAAGCACTGGGGATACAGAAAGAGGCAAAAAGTCTTTTCCCTTTATATGGTCACAATCTAATGGTGGAGACAACAAGCAAATAAATATGTACAAACAAGGAATATGCAGGATAAATAGGAAATAATTAAGAGAGGAAAGGCACTAGAATTAAGAGAGGTTAGGAAAGGCAAACTGGAAGACTTGCCACAAATCTCTTGCAAAGCCTCTACAATCTTACCCAAGCATCCTATTGGAAGTTATAGATTATAAGAAATGAAGGGGAGCTTTGAGGTTAGATTCAATCTTCCATCCTATCTAGAAATCACCTCTATATTAACCATGAGAGATGGTTGTCCAGCCTTTGTCTGTACATTTCTAGATACAGGTCACAGTCTCACATGGCAACTCATTCCATTGTTGGTATGCTCTAATTGGAAGAAACATTTCTTATGCTGAGCTTAAATCTGTTTCCCTTTACTTCAACACACAGGCATATGTTTTCATGATCTCTCCTTCCTTGGAACTCCGATAATACTTTGTACCTCTTTTGAGCTGCTTACAATTCATTACTATTATTAGAATAATTCATTTACAAAATCATCCTGGTCATCTCTATTAGTCTATAAGCTCCTTGAAGGAACTGTGCTTTATTTATATCTTTAGCATCTATAGAATTTACCATAATGTCTTAATCTAATATTTACTTTACAAATACTGTTGAATGAATGTTCAAATAAATCTCATCATAGTATTACATATGTGTTGCCAAAGTTTTAATAAATAGGCCCAAACAATCCAACAATTCAATGCATATATATCAAGCTTACAGTCTATTAGGAATCTCAGACATAAATATAGGAAAATATAATTTATAATACTAGGTTATAAGTACATAAGAAATATGAAAATAAAGTGCTATGTAAGTGAAATTCTTGAGGGAAGACCATTTGTAATAGGAAAAACCAGTGAATTTTTTTAATAGAAGTCTTGGCATTATAGTTAAATTTCAAAGGAAGGGATGGAATTCAATAGGTGAAGAATGAGAGGGAGGAAATCCTAGGCAAAGGGAAAATGATGAGCAAAGGCCCAGAGGAGGTAAAACAGAGGGATGTTCAGGCAGAAGACAACATTCCACTTAAATTGGAGATTAGAATGTATGGTGGTGCAATGAGAAAAAGCAGGAAATGTAGGACAGGACCAGGTTGTGGAGGAATTCGTACATCAGGAAGAGGAGTTGGAAATTTACTTGGTTGGCTTGAGCATTTTGAAAGAGGATGGAGGTAACTATATGTATGGAAATGGAAAACATTTTACCTGCAGTGGAATAGTGAGTGAGTGAGAGAGAGAGAGGGAGAGGGAGGAGAGAGAGAGAAGAGAAGAAGGAGGAGGAGGAAAAGGAAGAAGAAGAAGAGGAAGAAGAAATACTTGTAAGGAGGCTATTAAAATAGTTCAGGCAAGTAGTAGTGAGGGTCTATACTAGGAAGATAGCAATGGGAAAGATACAATAGATGTTATGGGTTTAGAAATAACAGAATTAGTAACTATCTCATTATAATAGATAAGGGAAGGAACAATCTAAGATAACAATCAGTTTTCCAACATGGAAAACTGAGTGAATTGCAGTAGCACAGCTAGAAATAAGAGGAACAGGTTTAGTGGGAAAGATAATGCGTTTGACTTGGGATATGCTGAATTAGTGATGTTGTCTTATGTGAGTGGATAAGCTTAACAGGTAATTGGATTTGTGGTCAAGGGGTCAGAGATAGAAACATATGTAGTGGGGGTTTGGAGCCCTTCCAAAACTCTGAGAGAACATGTATCCCGGTGGAGGATGCTAAGGTGCTCCTTCCAGGAGAACTATGATGACATGGAGAGGAAGGACTTGAAGAGACAGGCTGTTGAGCACATGTAGATATTCTGTAACTGGTTATCGGGCTAACCACATGTTGAAGAGAAGGCTCTTTGACTACGGAGGCATTCAAAAATGTCCTGTCAGTGTCAGTTATAGTCTCTTTTACCTCAGTGCTCTTGAAGGTACTCAGTGACCAGTACAAGCAGTAAAGCTAATGACCTTATAAGTTCAGAAAGTACAGAAAGCTCCTTGGTATAGTGTCATTTCAGAGTTCAGGAGGAATATCTGGAGTATGGCTGGGGAGAGGGGGGAAACTTTGGTGCTGAGGTCAGGAAATCTGGATTCTGGTCTTGTTTCTGCTAATTACTGTGTCAACTTAGATAATATTGACACAGAAATGATCAAGTCACTTAATTCCTTAGAAAGAGTCTTGCATGAAGTAGAAATACTTTCCTATTTCTGTAGAGGGTACCACCATGCTTCCAGTTACATAGGAACCTAAATATCATTCTTGACTACTCGCTCTCATTCACCCCACATATCCAATCTGCTGCCAACTTTTGTTGTTTCTATCTCCACAACTTTTCTCATATACATTTTTTTTTCTCTACCCAGACAATTACCACTCTATTTCAGGATCATATCATCTCTCACTTGTACTACTACCATCAAATAGCCACCTATTTGGCCTTCCGTCTGAGTCTCCCCATTACAATCCATCCCCCACACAATACCAAAGTGATTTTCCTGAAATAGGTCTGATCACTCATCTATTTAATAAGCTCCTGTGGTTCCTTATTGCCTTTAGGATCAAATATGAATTTTTGGGTTTGGCACTTACAGCTTTTCACAACTTAACCTATCCCTATTTCCCCCAGTTTTCTTATAAATCACCCCCTTCCACACATTCTATGATATAGCCCTACTGACCTACCTGCTGTTTCAACTACACAACAATCTGTCTTCTGTCATTGTGTCCTTTGCACTGGCTCTCTCCCATGCCTGGGAAGTACTCCCTCTTCATCTTTGTTTCTTGGAGTCCTTGGTTGCCTTCAAAACATAGCTAAGGTGTGATCTTCAATATGAAGCATGTCTTAATTCTCCTAAAACGTTAATGCCTTCCCTGCCAAAACTACACTGTATTCATTTTGTATTTATTTTCCATGTTTTTTTTCCATGTACCTATTATATTTCCCATTAGAATGTAAGCTCCATGAAGACTCAGACTGTTTGAATTTTGCTTTTGTTGGTCTTGTCAAGTCTATCTTTACAACATCGCTGATATTTGCCTCCTTCAACCTACTGAGACTGCCACCACCAAAGAACAGGTGCTCATCACTTCACGCCTAGACCATTACAAGGGCCTGCTGGGTGGCCCCCCCTGCCAAAAGTCTCTCTCCACTTCAGTCCATCCTCTGGACAGCTACGAAGTGATCTTCTGTATTGGTAATTAAGGGGGTCTTTTAGCACTTATTCAATCAAGTGCCCTTGAAGAGTTTGGCCTTTGTTTCCTTGATTCAATTAGGAGTCCTTGATGACCTCCTTGCCTCAAGGGAAAGCCTAGTTTACATGGATTTGAGTGACATGTTTGTGACATCAGAGGCTTTTAGACCACATGGTTTTAAGTCACATTTTCGTGATGCTTTTATGTCACGTGGGTGAGTTGCATGTGTGATTCACCTTTGACCCTGAACAAGATATATAAATCCAGAGGTTGGCATTCTCCCTTGGGGCTCTGAGCCACAGGAGGAGTGGCACGTGACTCTGGGCCAGCTGTTGTCATGAGCTCCCCAGCTCCTGAACTCAGATGTTGGTTTCTTGGTAACTATGAATTGCATTTGGTCTGTTTATAAATGTATGTTTGTAATTTGTTTGTATTTGCTCTGAAGTTCAGGGTGCTGGCTTTTTCCCCTGAACCAAGTGAATGATATTTGTATGTTGGATTGAAATAAGATTGTTAACCCCTTAAGCTTGCTTTCCTTAGTAAAGCAGATCAAATGGACCTGTGCTGGCAGAGTTCTTGTTGCTGGGCTTGTGTTGATCTTTCACCCCCATAGCAGCTGCTAGCCAAATTGTTACATAATCTAAATAGCCATAGATCCTGGAACATCTTTCTAAAGTGCAGGTCTTACCATGTTATTCCCTATTGAATGGTTCCCTTTTACCTCCATGTTCAAATATAATTTCCTTTGTTTGGATTTCAAAGCTTTTTGTAACTTGGCCCCTTCCTATCTTTCTAGTCTTCTTACGCTTTACTCCGTAACACAAAGGCTCCAATCCAGTGATTCCGACTTCCTTGTGGTTCCTTGAACAAAATGTTCCATCTCCCTATTCCAAGCATTTTCGCTGGTTGTCCTTCTTGCTTGTAATGTTCTCTCTCATCTCCAGCTCCTGGATTCTCTGGCTTTCTTCAAGTCTCAGCTAAAATCACACCTTCTACAAGAAATACTTCCTGATCCCCTGTTAACGCCAATGCCTTCCATTCTGAGATTATCTCCAGTTTATCACTCACACACACACACACACACACACATATACATACATACATGTATACTTATATATACATACACATATGTACATATACATATACACACACATACACATACATCTATCTATCTATGGTTTGTGCATAATTGTTTTTGTATTCTCTCTCCCGTTACATTGTGAACTCTGAGGGGCATACTGTCTTTGTCTTTCTTTCATTCTCAGCCCTTAGTGCAGTGCCTGGCACACCGTAGTCACTTAATAAATGCTTGTTAACTTGATATGACTTTTTATCTGTAGTAATTAGTTTAGCACAGTGCACAGCTCCTAACAGGCACTTAATATATGCTTTTCAATAGATTGCTTCTTCTTATCAGAAGCTGTCTAATATGTAAGAGACATAGTTTCACTTGGGAGGTTATATGTTCTAAGATCTTAAAGATTAACTTTGTCATGATTAACTGTATAATTACTGCCCCTTCATAGTTTGATATACATCTTTAGGACATGAGAATAGTTTGCTCTGTTACAAAAAATCAGTTACTTGGATGTATATGAACAACTGACTCCTTTTCAATACTCAGGATATGCTCTTGAAACAAGACTTTAAATCTTCTTTATTGTCTTTGTATAGTTGGGGAAATAGGCAGCTAGACATCTCAGTGGTTAGAGCACTGGGCCTGGTGTCAGGAAGACCTGAGTTCAAATTTGGCCTCAAATGCTCACTGGCTTTGTTACCCTGGGCAAGTCACTTAACTTCTTTTTGCCTTAATCCACAGGACAAGGAAATGGCAAACTACTCCAGCATTTTTGCCAAGAAAACCCCATACAGGGTCACGAAGGGTCAGACACAACTGAATAAGAACAAAGTGGCTTTTGTTTGTTTGTTTGTACTTCTTAATTTTGATGGACCTATTTGTTATACTAAGGATTTCAAAAGTATATCTGAGCTTTTGGTTGCAGGCTCCAGGCTGAGCAATGCGTAAAGTGGTTGTTGGAAGCTGGCTATGTTGCAGGAAGGCAGCTGCTGGGTATGACAGAACCAAAGACATTACGATACACCAGAACAACTTTACAGCATATTAATGTGTCAAGATGCATTGGATGGGAAACAGTAGGCTAGATGATTTATTGATTTCTCTTTCATTTCTATGACTTTTCCAAACATGTCCCTTGTTTTCTTGGCCCTGTGCTTATATATGGATGAGCAGCTTCTAGACTCTTTTGGTTCATAACCTAGTATAATTCTTTTTGGTGAGGAATCTGAGTCCACTGATTAGGAGAAACCTGGAGAGTCAGGAGACTCGTGAATGCACATGATATTTCAAATGAGATAACATATGTAAGGTGTTTTGAAAATCTTAAGACACTAAAGAAAAGCTATCTATCATTTTTATTAAGTGTAAGCCCTATTTAGTTTACAGCAGCCTAGCAAAACTCATGATATACTAGTTTGCTACACGCAGCACACTCTTTGAGAACTACAGGATATTGGATATTCCCTATATCTGGGAACCCACTATTTCAGTGATTTTGGCTATCCCATCTCTTTACCTGCTTTCTGACAACCCATTTAGCCTTCAAGGCCCAGATAAAATATCATCTTCTTCATAAGAACTTTCTTGACTCCTGTTTTCTTCCTGCGAATGGAAGTTAATCAAGCCTCTTCTGATCTCATAGCATTTAATATCCTTCTTATGAACTTACTATATAATAATTTACATTTCAATCTTTATTCATGTACAAAAGCCTTATTTCTATTACTAGGTCAAAAACTTCTTGAAGCAGGGACTGTTGCCTTCCCCTTCTGTGCCCCCTACCCCAGTATTACCTTCAGTAACTATGATAGTATAGATGCTTACAAATTCCCGTTGAATGAAACAGTGAGTTTATATATCATTATGAGGGATGCATATTTATCCTTCTGACTTTTTGTTTCAGGAGGCCCCTGCTGTAATGTAATTGAAATTTAAAAGAATCACTTAAAATGGGTGTTTTTAATGTTTTTTTTTCCCATGGGCCCCCTTAGAAGTCTGGTGAATCTTATAGTCTTCTTTTTAGAAAAATATTTTAAAATAATTGACAAAAATGCTAAATTTCAGTTAGAAGTTAGTGAAAATAAAAATGTACTTTTCCCCATATCCAAATACATAGGCCCCCTGGAATTGGACCCCAAGTTAAGAACCCCTGATTTAAAGGAAAGAGGGTACAATGTACTGATCATACAGCAGGGGGGGGAAAGTCAGGAATTCCTGGTTCTGCATATTCTAACTGTGGTTTAAAGTCCCCAGGTATGCTTCATGAGAACTCAAGAGATCATGGGAAGTGAGACAATTTAGAACATTAGAACGAATGCCTTTGCTGTGGAACACATTATGAACCCTAGTGATGGGTTGGGGGCCAGGGTTTTGGAATTATGTGAGAGCTGGTATGTAGACATGCACACCTTTACCTCATCATTTGCATAGCATCCAGAGTAAAGTGGAGTGATGGCCATCTCCTAACCACAGGCTCCTCATTCTAGGCCTTGTTTGGCTTCTCAGATGTTCCATCTTCTTTCTTTTCTTTCATTGAGTTCGTTCACCCTCTGTTTCCTTACATTTTTTTTGACTTGCTTTCATTTCTACTAGGGGTAATTATAGCCTCAGGATATTTTTCATTATTGCAAAGGAAACTACAACAAACACACTAAGCATGAGTTTTCTGATGGAAGGTTGTTTTTTATTAGTTGATTCTGGCAACCTCAAACACAAATTAGCCCAGGAAACTGCTACACTATGCATTTTGAGCAGGTTGTGATGGTGGGTCATGAAAAAGTGACAGGAGGGCGGATGAGCAAGTATTGTCAATGTCTGCTGGAAGGTGTGTTTGTTTGGCAGCTAAGAAATTCTTTCTGAAAAAATAAATTACTTAGGAATCCAGAACTCTTGTTGAGAGTGAGAATGTGTGAATTATTGTGTGAATCTCTGTGTGTGTGTGTTGAGCAGAGCTTTTGATAGGCAAAGGAGAACAGAAGTTCTGAAGAAAAAAAAACAACCAAAAAATCACTGGCATACAGCAAGCAACCCCTATTTCTTTATTTGAAAAACAAGGTTCATACTTTTTGGTTCATGTAAGGATAAATTACTGTAGTTAAAGTTCTCATATTGCTATCAGACCTAAATTTTGCTCTTAGTATAGTGTTTTCAAATTGCTAATTGCTGCAATTTATAGTAAAACACAAGAAGGAGTCATTTAAGGGCAGTTTAGAAAAAATGAAACCCTATTTTAAAAAAAGACAATAATTTATACTTATTTTTCTCTATGATAAAGGACATTATGGAATAAATCAAAGAAATTATGAGGCCACTGTTGGTAAACCCCTCCTCCCAGATATTTTTACGTGTTTTAACTCACAATTCATTTGCTAAGCTTTCCAAAATGTCTTTATTCAACCTCATTTTCTATTTATTTTGATTGTGGAGTAGCTTAATGTTTCTAGGAAAACAATGGTGAATTGATAGAACAAATGTAATTATAACAAGGCATAAGGCTATCTGAAGTTCTAGCTCTGCTGGTCATAAAACAGATCCATTCCTTCAGTTCTACTGCAAATGCCTCCATATGACAAATCTATTTGTGTAAAACGAAATAAAAAAAACACCCACCAAGATAACAGTAATCTCATAAATAAAGATAATAGTGGGCTGATGCCAGAATAAATATTCAGTATATCCAATATTTAGCACATACATTAACCAAAGGTTCGACTTCATGACATTTGGATGACCACAAACTAAAAATAGTTTCTTTCAGGATGGGATTGGGGGAGGACATGTTTAGTCACCATGGTTGGAAAGGATATCAGTTTCTGTAATCGTATGCCCTTTCATTGCGTGGTCCTTATTAAGTTTTTCAATGGAGTTTTTTTTTTTTCTGTTTCCCAGTTTTAGCTCAATGCCAAGCCCATTCTGTCCCTTTTGTAATGGTTTCTTGTCATAGATGAAATGTCATTATGAAAGACTTAGCAAGACTTAAACCTTTTAAAGAGTGCAGCTAGCCTCTGAACTTGTGGAGAGATGTTCTACTCTTGTAATATGTATGGTTTACTGATCTAATTAACCTGATCTTTTCTATAAAGTGACATTAGTGGTCTATATTCTGCTATGTTATGTTGTTGTACTGTATTATTTTGTATAATGTTATGTTTTATGTTATATTATGTTGTGACATATTATGTTATGCTATCCCACCTTTTAGATTTCTGCTAAAAGGCTTGGACATGGAGCAAAGGAAAATAGATGGGTCTGGCTACTGGCAAAAGGTTTTCCTAGGCTCTGAACAGATTTTGGACCTAGTGACCCCAGAGTGCCACCTGTGGGAGGTGAGGCACACCTGAAGGTTTGGGGAGCTACAGTAGTGAAGATATGTGTTCATTTTTGCTCTCCTCCCCCAACATTAGGGTTATCCCTAAGACAGTGAGAGAGAGTTGTAATCTTGTGGCTATGGATGTAGTCAGCCTCTTCTTTGAGATCTCCTTCCCCATATTAACCCCTGTGAAGATGGATTAGGAGTGACTGAGCCAGCACAAAGGGCTGTAGGTGCCATGTCAGTTGCCTACCCAAGGGCTACACTGCCTGAATGAGTTGGTCATGCCATATTGGGGCTACAGTGTTTCCGTTTCTGCCTCCTCATTCTCTTTCCAACTCTTTACTGTGGGCGTTCCCTAAAGATTTGCCTTTAGCTTCTTTTCTTTCTTTATACTCTTCTTGGCCAGCTCATTCACTCTAAAACTTTTAACTAGGGCTTCCATGCAAATGGCATCCAACTTTGTGTCAGTCTGTCAACAAGAATTTTAGTGTCTGCTATATGCCAGATACTGTGCTTAGTGCTGGGGATATAGAAAACACCTATTCTCTGAGCTCCAGACCTGTAAGTTTAGCTATCTGTAGGGCTTCTCTTCCTGAATAGCTCACTAGCATTTCTTACTCAGCATATATATTTGAAGCCAAGCTTATCTTTCTCATTAAACCTGCTACTCCTTCTGATTTCACAATTTTTGCTTAAATGGATTGGTATTGGATTTTTCTCGGTCTCTCCCCTGTTATAACCAAACAGTTACCAAGTTCTGTTGTACTACATGCCTAAAATCTCTTGAATCTGTTTCATTGCCATAATCCTAGAACAGAACCTCTGACCACTCTCCTGAATGATTTCAATAACCTCATTATAGGTGTTATCGCCTCTCTTCTTTTCCCATTCCAATTCATGCTGATGGATTCAATCTGTTATTGGACTGATTTCCCATATCCAAGGATTTGGTTATGTCCTTCCTCTGCTCACAAATATTCAGTGCTAACCAAATAAATTTCCAGCTCCTCTACCTGGAATGCAAATCCTTTCACAATCTGGTACCACCTTATCTTTTCTGCCTTATCTAATATTACACATCTTCATTAATTCTCTTCTCCAACCAAACAGGAGTAGACCTTGTGGGTGGGAGTCAGGGAAGCTCATTAAGTAAAGGCAGATAAGCAAGTGGGAGGGAGAAGGAAGCTGACTCTTTGGTGAGCAGGAGATTCAGGTCTAGAGCCATGGTGAACACATGGGAAATTGTGAGCAGAGGTAGGGATTCCTGACCTAAGACAGCAAGGATGATTCAAGTCTGGAATAGACACAGGTGACCTTTCTTCCTCCCTACCTTTGTATGGTAGGTCATTAATTGACTTTGACACCCTCCCCGTTTTTGCTTTGTACTTGGAAAGCATCTACTTTTGTTTTTAAAAGCTTTACTTTGTTTCCTAAGTACTCACATGCAATAACATTATTAACCAACAGAAACCTTAAGCTGAGGAAGCCGAATGTGAGAGCTGAGGTGGTCCCTCCCTTTCAAGTCCACTGATTATGGAGTAGACTTTATGCTCTATGTCCAATTTTCTTTGACACTGCTCCCCAGTCACAGGGGATGGAGCAACTGGGGGACCGATGAGAAGCCTTTGATTATATGTGGCCTTTGTCAGTAGGACCTCCTATAAAGAGGCTTGCCATATGTGCTCCATGAGATGGTTACTGTTCTGTTCTATGTTATGCTAAATTTTATTTTTTGTTATATTATGTCCCATCTTTTCATTATATCATGCTACATTATATCACATTGCATGTTATGCTATATTATTCTATTCTAATTATGTTATATTATATTATACTATGTCATGTTATGTTGTGTTGTATCATGTTATGCTACATTATTTTATATCACATAGAAATCAAATGTTTATAGGCAAAAAAGTGTAGTTTCCCAATTCTTAGATCTCAGACCTCAGGACTAAAATGTGAGGATCTTGAATGCTTCTTTTTGTCATGTAGCTAAGAGTGCTAAAAGTATTTGTTAAACATTTCAGAACTATCCCTTTCTATTTGATTTAAAACTGTAGGAATATTTAAACTTTTTACATTTGATTGATTTTTTTTTAACAAATGCTTCATTTTTAAAACACAGACTATAGAGATTTAGGTTTAATAGCCCAAATGCAGGGCCAGGGCTGCCAGTTCCACCCTGCCTCCTCCAGTCTTGCTAAGTGAATGTCCAAAGTAATCAGTCTGGCCATACTGTGAGTAGAATAATGGAAAATGAAAGAAATTCACTCAGCCTAATCTAAATACAGGGGATTTGGGGGGACTTGTAAATGAAGAGAAAGGAAAGTTGTTTAAAGAGCAAATTTGATCCTAGTCAGATTATGTTTGGATTATCTGTTGTTTATCTGTGATCAATCAGTCCACATTTATTAATATTTACACCTACTCTGTTCCAGGCCCTGTGCTAAGTGGTGGATAATATCACCATATCCACCTCCATTATCCGAGATGAGTAGACAATAAATTTCTTCCACACATTTTGGTCCAAACGAGAATATACTATAGGTATATACCTTAATGGCATTTAATGATTACTCTCTCTAACAGAACAAATCACAATTTAATCAGTCTTGCATCTTGGCAATTCTATCCAAGATCCCTTATGAATTTTCCAGAAAGGAGCCACACCTATTGCCTTTCTCCAGGTTTTTTTTTTAAAGGTAACAATATAGACTATATTTTTCTTATCTTTAATTCTTATGATTATCCTACTTCTGTTTCCAATTATATGTGAATGAACAAAAAAATTCATTAAATGCTGTGCTAAGTGCTAGGCCTATTAATACAAGAACAAAGATAGTCTCTTTTCCTAAGGAAACTAATAGTGAAGATACTACTTACATACTAGCGGAGAAGACAATGTATGTAAAGGTGTGGTATACAGGGAGGGGAACTTGGTTTAGGGATAGTTCCTAGGGGACATTTACACATCCCTTCCAGAAACAATGGAGGAATTAATTTGATTATGGTTTGTACTTCTAGAACTAGAAGGTAGCATGGGGGAAGCAGCAATAAGGAAGCCAATTAAGCGAACCTTGCTAGGGTTTTGCTGAAATGGGCTCCAGGTCACCTTTTTGAAGAACAGGGTCCCAGGGCAGAAGTTCTTCCAGGGTAAGGTAACTAAGGAAGAGGTTGATGAGTAGGTTGTGACAGAAGTGGCTGGAGAGGAGAGGATGATAACTTTTATGTCATTTTTTGCAAGCATATCTTTGTGAGTAATATGCAACAGGCTTTTTATGACTGTCATACTCTCTTCATTGATCTTTGGGTGACTGGGAATTTTCATTCTCAGTCAACAAATACTTATTAAATGTCCCATGTACCAGGCAATATGCTAAGTCACAGGTATACAAAGATAAGAAAAGATAGTGCCAGATCTCAAGGAAGGATGAAGGGGGAAGAAACATTCAAATAACTGTGTACAAACACAGAATATTCAGGATAACCAGGAAATAATTAACAAAGACATTAGAATTAAGAGGGATGGGGAAACTTCCTATAGAACCTAAGATTTTAGCTGTATCTTGAAGGAAGACAAGAAAGCTGGGAGGCAGAGATGAGGAGGGAGAACATTCCATGTATGGAGAACAGTGAGTGAAAACCCCATGAGTTGGGTAGTGGAATGTCTTGTTTAAGGAACATCAAGGAGACCAGCATCCCTGGATTGAAAAGTATGTGTGTATGGAGGTATAAGATAGAAGAGGATTTGAAAGGTATCGGAGTTCTGGCTATATTGGACTTTGAATGCAATACAGAGGATTTCATACTGGGGAGAGACTTGTAGAAGGCAAAAGCCTAACCAGTAGGCTATTGCAATAGTCTAGTTTAATAGGGAAGTTTGGAAGGGGTGAGGATTTGAGAGGAAAAGATAACGAATTCAGTTTTGGACATATTGAGTTCAAGATGCCCACAGGACATTCAATTTGAGATATCTAATAGGCAATTGGAAATCTAAGACTAGAGTAAGGAGAGAGGATAGGGATGGAGAAGTAGATTTGAGAAAGTCAGCATGCAGATAATAATTGAATTGGGAACTAATAACCTCACCAAGTGAAATAGTATAGAGGGAGAAGACAAAAGGACCCAATACAGAGCCCTGTGGGACACCCACAGGTAGAAAGCATGATCTGAGTAAAGATCCAGTGAAAGAGACCGACGAGTATTCAGAAGGGTAGCAGGACAACTAAGAAAAGTAATGTCCTGAAAACCTAGAGATAAGAGAGTATCAAGGCATCAGGGAAACAGCTAGTAGAACAGGAGAGATTGAAGGTAAGTGAAAGCACAGGGATTATTGAGGAGCAATCTCTTGAGAAGACAGGATAGACTGGAATGACATCTATGTATTGTAGATGATAAGTTTGGGCAAGGAGAAGCATCATCTCTTCATGTGAGACAGGGGCTAAGGAAGGGATAGTAGTAGAAGTCATCTGTGTGATTTGAAATGAAGAGGAAGGAAGAAGGATCCCACAGGGAATGGCCTCCATTATTTCAGTAAAACATAAGGCAAAGTTCTCAGCTGAGAGGGTGGAAACATGGAGAACCATGGAAAGTTTGAGAAAGTATGAAAATGTTTGGAAGAGCTGCTGTAATAAGTAGGATAGTGAGTTAATTGGGGAGGTATAAAAAGAATACTTTGCTGCAGTGAGAGCCCGGATGAGGTTATGGAACATAAATTTGTGGGAGGCCCGGTCTGCAATTTTATGATTTTCTCCATCTTTGTTCCTCCACTTGCATAGGAGGGAAGGCAATAGATGATGGGATTGATATAAGGCTGAGGCTTGGCAGGGCAAGATCAGCAATATAATAGACAGGGACTCAAGAGGACAGTGTAGAGATGAACTGATTTACCAAGGGGTTAAGGTGGGGAAAGGAGGAGAATGTAGCTAGTGGAGTAGTGATGGCCTGGGAGAGAACTTAGAGGTTGAGGGATTAAAGGTCACAATGTGATAGAGAACCAGGTTTGGTTTTACAAGGCAGAAGGAGAGGTGGAGTGACAACAAATTGTGATCATGTAAGGGAACTTCAGGGTTCATAAATGTGGAAGTGGTATATTTGTAGATGAAAGCAAGATCAAAGGTAAGAATATTTGTGTGTGGCCAAAGTTGGGTCAATAAATGGGACATGGGCAGTGAGCAGGTTAAGGAATTGGGAGGTTAAGGTATTTAAGGGAATATCATTATGCATGTTGAAGTTATCTAGTGTGAGGTCAGGGATTGGGGAGGAAAGATGATGATCCAGACACTGAACTCATTGAGGGAAAAAGGGGAGTACTTCTTTGGAAATTATTCTATTGCATATGTTATATCCATGTTGTAATGCTGAGAAAATATTGGCGTTAAAGAAAAAAAAATGGATTTTTGTTTCAGGAAACATTTTTGTGATAATTGAAAAAGTAAAATTTTATATGACCCACTTCATTTTCACTTTAATTCTGAAGCCAGCTAACGATTTCTTCCCTTTACTTAAGATATGTGTGTGTGTGTGTGTGTGTGTGTGTGTGTGTGTGTGTGTGTGTGTGTTCATCGGACTATCCATCCAACTGCATCTCATAGCCTAGAAAATAGGCCTTCTTTACCTATTGAGTTTTTCCTGTGTGAATTTTTGGGCTAAAGTCTTTTGAGTGACCATGAATCTCTTTCATGAGGCTCTATTGTGTGCTGGTGCTTAATTGCAATCAGCAAAACATCATTGATAAACAAGAGCATCTAGAGGAATTAGTCATTTATCAGGAATTCCTTTGTCATTTGTACTCTGCAGGAATCATTGTCCATATCAGTGGCAAACAGCTTTGAGGAGCATGTGCCTCTCATCTGAATAACTTACTTGACGTTGAAAAGCAGAAGATCGTCAAACAGTTATCTCAGTTATTTCATCTTCCAGCCAATCATGCATTATCTTAATATGAGCAAGGGGAGGGATTATTGGAGGAGTTATCTTTAAGGCTGAATTTTTGCTCTACTCAATGAAATGCTTTCTTGTGGTCAGAGAACTATCAGCACAGTGGGAATCTTACATGTTTTACACGTTTCTCTCAAATATTTGATTTTGAAATTGTACCCTACTGTAGAAACCAGTTTTCTAGAGGCTTTCTATTCCTCTTTCATCAGGGCAGTTGGGTGGCATGGTGGATTTAGTGCTGGACATGGAGTTAGGAAGAAGAATTTAAATCCTGCCTCAGACACGGACTGTGTGAACCTGGGCAGATCACTTACTCTGTGTACCTCAGTTTCATCAATTGTAAAATGGAGATAATAATAAATCTACCTCCCACAGTGCTCGTAAGGATAAAATCAGAAGTTTGCAAAGTTTGCCTCACAAACCTTAAGGCACTATATAAATGGGAGCTATTAATGGCATCCTCATGCTAGTCATCCTCACCATGATCATGATGGATATCCTCCGTATGAACAGAATTAATTCTTAGGAGGATTTTGTACCAGAGAGAACTAGATATAGAGATAGCGACCAGACCTGGTATTTCGTTGACATAGGAAAATTTTGGTTGAGAAAACTTCCTTTGCTGATGCAGGTCAGCATCTTAATCAAAACAGCTTATTGTTTTAGAGCATTGAGAGAGAAAGTGACTTACCTTGGATAACATCGCCGTTATGCATCAGAAACAGCACTTGAACCCAGGGCTTTCCTGATTCTCAGACCAGTTCTCAATGCATTATACCATGCTGCCTCTTTTGTACACACACACACACACACACACACACACACACATCTTTTTCTGTATCTATACAAATTTATTCAGTGTTGCTTTTTCTTTGCTATCTTGGAATTGGTTCCTCAATGCATTAAAAACTGCACTGTCTCCTGGACAGATTTCTTCTATTATACTTTGGTCTTGATCAGCTGTTCTCACTCTTTATCTATTTTGTTAGTGTCGCTTCTAATCCCTCATAGGATATAGGAGCCTGAGACTTGAGTGGTCGTTACACTGTCATTGAAGATGGAAATCACTTGTTACAATAATGCTGACAGATATATTCAACTTTTCAGTTTCTTGTTCTGATCCTTCCAGTTTCATCTTTAAATTCTTTGGGGATGATCTGGTTACACTGGTCCCAGGCAAAGCTTTCTGTAGACTTCCCCTCCATTCATTTTTGATGTTTTATGAGATAAAATTCCTCATAATCTTCCAAAATCCTCCTCTTTAAGATTTTGAAAATGAGTTCATATTTCGAATCAACATTGCTTTTGGCTGCTGTGTCTTCTGATTGGCAAAAAGATCAACTATTTGATGTATTAGCATTTTGTGAGTTCTTTTTGCCTTTTTTTTTTTTACCATGGCGGTTGCTTTACATCAATTAAACTATTGAAGAAGGTGATAATAACATGTGTTGATGTCATTTTCTTTATCAGTTTTCTATTTTCAGTGTTAATAGCTTTTTTATATAGGTCAGATTGGAGCTGTTGTAATTGCATGCCATATATTTTTCTCATCTTTATCTTTTTTTTCTTCTTTGGTATTGCTTTTAACCTTTGCTCTGCTAAGTTAATTGTATGTTCACTGGATGGCTTTTTAGCAAATAATTTCCACATCAGTAACTAGTAATTTCCTATTTATTAAGATATTGGCAGGATTTTTTTTTTGCATGTATGTCCTATGCTAGTGCTCATCATGTCCAGTATCTCCCAACTCTTTTCACTCAACATATGTGAGTATGTATATATGGATGTATATACATCTATATATACACATAAATATATATGCATATATACAAATATATACATATAAATAAATGAGGCTTTTGAATAGTCTGCAAGTCACTGACCTCTTTCATTTCTTACAATTAATCTTTAATCATACTTTTCAACATTTTCCCATTATGTTTACTTAGAACACATTTTTCATTAAAGTTAGTGGGATTTAAGGTATAGATTGACTTTGTTTTTGAGATCGTAAGATCACAGATTGTATGTTAGGGTTAAATTGAACTTCAGAGATGTCTAGCCAAACCTTTGTAAGGTCAATCTGTAAGGGAAAGATCTTTCCCACCCGTTGAATAGGCCTCAGGTGGGGTCAACAAAGGAAGGCCTGATTAGAGGCAGACTCATACCCTTTCACTAACTATGTGTGATGCCCACACATTTTTCCTAAGTAGGCTCTGAGCCCTCAGGGCCCTGAACAGTATATAAGATCGTTGGCATTTTGCCTTTGGTGGCATAGTCATTGAAAGAGTGTTGGTGAGGAGACTCTGGGTAAGCCATTGAAGCAACCCTGCCCCCCCGCCCTGCCTTTGAAAACCCAGATGTTGGTGCTTCTCTCTGGTAATGATGTATTGCTATGGATAGACTGTTTTGTGTTTATTTTCTCTGTTTATGTAATGTATGCTTATAATTTCTGTTTGTATTCTCTCTGAAGTTCAGGGTGCTGGCTTTCCCCCCTTAACTTAGTGAATGATATATGTATGTTTAATTAAAGTGAGATTGTTTACCCCTTAAAGTTGCTTTCCTTAGAAAAGCAGATCAAAGGACCTGTGCTAGCAGCCCTTCTGTGTTCTCTTGTTGTTGGTCTTGCTGGGTCTTTCACCTCCACAGCAGCTGCTAGCAATGTTGTTGTTACAACCTCTTATTTTAAAGATGAAGAAACTGAAGTGGAGGCCCAGGGAAGTTAAGTGGCCTAGCTCAAGGTCACACAGTAGCAAGTGTAAGAAGTCTCATCTGAACACTGATCCTCTGACTCCAGAGACAATATTTTTTCCACTATGCCATGCTGCCTCCCTGATTTCCTCTTTAATCATCCATTTCCTCCTTCCTAAAGGTCTTCATAGTCACCACTTTCACATGTATCTTCTTAAGGTGCAATATTGATTAAGGTACTCTCAGCCTGAAAACATTTCACAGCTGTCCATTGTGGAAAGGGCACTGGAACTGGAGTCAGGATGCCTGTATTCATATCCCAAGTGTGACACTCCCTTACTGTGTGACCATGGGACATTGATCCAATCTATCTGTCATGCCAAGTAAGCAAGTAGCTCATAAATCAAATCAACCTAAAAGTTCTAATTAGGATATTAGTAGAAAGTAGCCTTTGCCCATGAGTGTCTCCCAGGTGAAGCCTCCACAGTGGATTGCAGTGGTCATAAATGCTTCTTATATGTGTCTCTCCAATCAATGATGGTAATATAACATATGAGAATGTATATAAGGGGGGTAGCTTTCTTGTCACTTATTTTGCTCATCCCACTTTAACCAAATGTCTTTTGCTTTGACTTAATTCATCTTCTACTTGGCCTAATCAAAATAAATATTTCAAAACAGGCTTCATGAGCCATGGGTTGGAGTTGATATTGATTCATAAAGAAACCCCAAACTGGGGTAGTTTTCTGGAGACTCATGACTATGCCATGGTACAACATGAGGATGAAGAAATGAAACCCCAGCCTTCAGGGTTCAAATGACTTTCTCAAGGTTACACAGCTAGGTAGTATCAGAGTAAGGACTAGAACCCAGGTATCACAACTGGGTCAAGTGATCTTTTCATTATGCCGTTTTGCCTCTCATTCTATCCATCTACATACATAGCAGCATGATGGGAAGAGACTTTGCCAAATAACCCACTTGGATCAGATAGCCATACGGACATACATCCTTCTTTGGCTTGATTGATAGTGATGGTCGCAGGGATTCTCCTGTTGATAAGGTCACCAAAAATCTCATTACTTCTCACTGACACTTCCACAGACAAATGAAGTTGTACACAGTGCACTTCAGACAACAACAAGGACTCTGCACCCAAATGCTACTAGTCAAGCAACTTTCTTTATGAAGCCACAAGGCATTCTGCACATACCACTGACTAAATTCCTATATGATACACTGATGCTAGGGGAGGGGAAAATGTGACTGCTAATTCAAGGATCCAGGCTTAGTTAAATTAATCATGGTTTACTTTTGGATAAATGCCAACTCAGTGCACATAATTCTTACAGTGAGGGAAAGATGCAAATGATCTCAGCAGCCAGAGGCCCTTCTTGGGTATTTTTAAACAAAGCACGAATGATCACTGCTCTTTTTGGGTGCAATATGTATAGCAGGCACAGACTAGAATGTGAAAATCCTTCAGTCCAGGAAGGTATGGTTCTCATTTAGATAGCAATGTAATGGGGGTCTTTTATTGGAGTGGAAGCTATGAAGATGAAATAATATGGTGTGCCAATCTAACAAGGATCTATTAAGTGACTTTTCTTCATGTAGTTCTGTGCCATGCTCTGGAGATACAAACAGAAACCAACAATGCCTCCAAAAGCTTATATTCTGTCTGGATGGACTATGTGCAGTGATGTAATTTGCACTCTCTCATTGGATTGTCTGTATACCACAAAACTACTTTTTGGATAAAATATTTTATGAGGGAGGCTTTTTTTTGTACTTTACTAATAGACCTCCATCTGAGGGGTTCTAATATAGACCTATTTTCTATGCAGCAAATAATAGTTTAGTGATGTTTCATTTTATTTGCAAATGATTGTTTATATTTCTTGTCTTGTTTCAAAGTTTTCACCATCTCCCCCAAAGGCTAGTAATAAAAACACAAGCTTGAGCAATATTTTCCTGATTCTTACTGATGCCACGTTCACATTTGTCCAGCTAATGTGGGCATAGTCAAATAAATCCTGGACATAGCAATAAACAGGAGATCCATGTTCATGTCCCATCCCCAGTTTTATCACTTACCAACTGAGGGATATTGAGCAGGTTCTTCACCCTTTTTGTGACTTATTGTGAATGAGAGAGAGCCAGGAAAAATGTACAGAGATGGGAGACAGAGTGTCATATGTGAAGAACAGGAAGAAGATAACTTTGACTAGACCATTAAGTGTATGAAGAAAAGTGATGCCTCAAAGGGCAGGTTGGGGCCAGTTTGTAAGAATTTAAGAATGTGGTTTCTAAGGTCCCTTTCCAGCCAAATATGCTATGCTTTCTCCTTCAGAATATGCCATATGCTGATAAACTAGTAAAACACTAATGAAATTAAGCCTGACATATATTTAAATGTTTATGCTCAAAGTGAACAGCTGGAGAATTGCGTGAAGTTCCGGTTGCGTGTTGTCTATTAAATTCAGTGCTTTATAATCCCTGGGCAATTACAAATGAAGTTATGGATTGCTGAGATTTCTACCCTCAATACAAAGATTCATAGTGCAATTAACAAAAATCTCAATTCAAATAAATTCTGAATGAACTTTTTTTTAGCTTGTATTTTCCTAGATGGGTACACAACAGTGTAAAGATGCACTCAACAAATAAATGTTCCTGGCTCATTTTCCCTTAGTACAATAGAGACATGAGTCATTGAATTACTCAGCTAAGGAACCAGAGACACTTGGTCTTATATAATGAGAACTGGACTTGATATTAGGAAGAAATGGGTTAAAATCTTGCTTTCGACTCTGTCTTTGTGTATGGTCATATCATGTAATCTCTATGAATTTGAATTTCTCTATCTGTAAAATGGAGAAAATATTTATAGCCCCAATGTCACGAGGGATGACTGAGAATTTGCTAGGTTCTTTTTAAGTTCTTGGGAGTTAAGAGGCCTCCAACTCCTTTCACCTCCCTCTGATCTCTTTTTTAAGCTTAGGAGATCTGCTAAGCAAGGAGAAGATGGAAACAGTGTAAATAGGTGGTAGGGATAAAAGGAGAAAATGTATGTAAAGGGCTTTGCAAATCTTAAAAGTTTCACATGGAGGGCAACTAGGTGGCACAGTGAGTAGAGCGTCAGCCTTGGAGTCAGGAGGACCTGAGTTCAAAACCATCTTCAGACACTTGACACATTTATTAGCTGTGTGACCTTGGGCCAGTCAATTAACCCCAATTAGCCTGCCCTTCCACCTCCAAAAAAAGAAAAAAGAAAACCGTTTCACAGCAGTTATTAATTATTGTCATCACATTTTCCCTTGCTTTTGTCCCTCATATTACCCTTTCTTTGACTTCAGTTTTCTCAAGACATTGAACCTTGGTTCAAATTTTCCTCTTGCAATATGGTAAATAAGTTTGTCCTATATATTAGATGGAATTGTTTTGCTTTGGCTCCCAGGGTACCTGATCATACTTCTGTTGCTCTTGCCAGCTCTCATACTTTTATCTTGTTCTTTTGTTTTCTGGTTAGTCTATTTCCTCTTTCTCCTTTTTGTTTCTCTTCTTCCGCTTCCATTTTGGTGAGTTCCGTGTTTTTTTCAATGCCAATGATCACTCCTCTTATCTATTATACTCCTTTTTCCTCTTTTGGAAGCCCATTCCTTGTATTATTTTTTATCTTTCTTTCCTTAGGATCCATGGGCCAAAAAAGAAATGTAAGTTTAAAGAACCCTATTGGATTTTAAAGTAGCTAAGAGAGTTAAAAAAAAGCCCCAAAATGTGACAAGTTACTCTGCTAGCTATAGTGGAGAGTTGCTTTCTGTTTTTACTGAGACCAAGAGAGGAAGGGCTGGTCTTATATTGCAGCAAGAGGAAATTACTTCAGGATGATGGCCCAAACTATAGGTATGTCTCCATTTAAGCACGCATGTTATATGAAAATCTATTTGATTTTAAAGGCTGATCATAAAAGACTGTTACTTTTTACAAAAGAATTAGAATTAGGAATCCCTTAAATCACAAATTCATCAACTGAATTTAAAATAAAGTGATTCAACTTACCAAAACAGAGTTCATCCTGTTCAACAAACATTTCTTAAATACCAATTACTATGTGCAAGATACCATGCCAGGTGTTGAGGACATAGAAAGGAAATACGATATAGCACTTACCCCTAGAGAATTTATAGTCTAATGAGGGGAGTGAGCTGATAGGACATATATAATAAGGCAGAATATGATCACTACAAAGGAGAGGTCCAAGGTTCCATGAGAAATTTGTGGAGGAAGATAATTTTTAGTTGGGGGAGAAAGTGGAATGGTCTTTGTGAAGGAGGTAGCACTTGAATTGGTTCTTGAAGGGATCTTAATAGATGGGAGAAAATGTAGTTGTAACTTCTTCAAGTTAGGACTTGGATGTCATTTAGGCTAACTTTTCACCATTTTCCTTATGTTAAATTGATGTATGATTTCATATAACTGCTGAATTCTGATTCTTAGTTCTGATCCATACAACTTCAGAATAAGCTTTAGAATAAACTTAATTTATCTTCCACAATCCTTCAAATACGGGAAGACAGCCATCCTCATGTCCCCCACTAAATCACATATTCTCTAGGCTAAAGATCCCTTCTTCTAAAAACCAATCTGTGGAAGGCATGATTTCTAATCCCCTCACAATCTGGCCACCCTCTTCTGGATATCTTCTGGTTTATCAATGACATTTTTGACATGTGCCAATTCAGAATTGGATACACTAGTCCAGATGAAATTTGATTAGGGTAGAAGATTGTGGGACTAAACACCCGTTTTCAGACACTGGGCTTCTATTAATAGGGATAGGAAAAGTGACTAGGTTTATGATTCATTGATGTAGGGAACTCTTGATAAGAAACCTCCTCTGCCAGTGGATATTTATA
>CM053622.1:273620580-273656546 GCA_028646595.1 Phalanger gymnotis | reverse complement strand
GGAAGCAGCTGATGCTGGAGCTCTGGAAGCAGCCTCAGGAGCTTCCTGCTGCTGCCACCACCACCCTTGCACCACCTCTGCCACCCCCAGGGCTGGTGGCTGGACCACTCTTAACTCAGTCCCATGGTTTCCCACTAACCTGCTCTTTGATGTTTGTGAGTTGAGAAGTCTGGCAACTGCCACAGCTCAATGATTCATGGCCCTAAGTTCTGTTCCAGCTGGCTGACTCCTGGTCCAGTCTGTCCTGGTGTGGCCCACGCTGGGCTGCACTCTGCTCCCACCTAGCACCATGCGATAGACCCTTCCCGGAGACCATCCAGGCTCTCCTGGGCAGGAGACCTGTTTCTCTCTGCTGTTTTGTGAGTTCTGCAGCTCTAGAATTTGTTCAGAGCCATTTTCTTCAGGCGTTTGGAGAGGCTTGGGGGAGATCTTAAGCAAGTTCCTGCTTTCCAGTTGCCATCTTGGCTCCTGGGAGGATTTCTTTTAAACAATCTTTACTAACTTTTGAATCATTGGTGTATCCCTAGCTAAGGATTAAAATATGTTCTTGGGATATACAAAAAGAGAGAAATATTTGTGTCTTACCTTGTCTTCTTCAGCACCAATGATATAAAACATTTTTTCTTCTTCTTTATAGATAGCAGAACCTAAGTTTGTAACTCCAAAAAGCTGACACAGCACCAGGTTTATTTCTAGATTTATTATGAACAGAAGCAGCTGTGGTTGCTGTTAAAAATAGGTCAAAGATTGAAGTGTAATTAATTGAATGCAAAAAATACAGTATTTCCCACAACTTGTTCACTAAATGTATCCCATTAGCTATCACTGAAATCATCAGCTATGAGGCTGACACCATAAAAACTGTTTTCTTGTTTTTGAGTCATCTTCACACTTCTTCAAGTCTTCTACTACTCTTAGTAAGAACCATCTGTCTTACCTTTTCCTTCCTTTATTTTTGTTTTTCACCTAATAAATTATATGTTCTTCCATTATTTTCAAATTATTTTTTCCTCTAGTCAAATGATTAAGATGAGAGTAACCATCATAAATTCATAATATTAAATTGTATTTAGATTATTTAAATATTTAAGTAATATTAGCTATTATATATATAATATTCAAACTACATACCTTTTAGAGGCATCATGACATAACATGAATAGTTAGCCTTAGCTATAATACTATGGCATGTGTGTGTGTGTGTGTGTGCACATGCACACATGGCCACATATGCATTAGAGAGTGTAGCAGAATGGTTAAAGCATGGACTTGGAACTAAATCCAATGGGATTTTGATTGAACTTCTTATTCACAAAATGAATTTGAAGAAGCCATTTGTTACTTTTCCAGTTGATAAAAACTGCACATTGATTAAATGTTGATAGACCTATAAGTTGAAAACTAAAAAATTCTGAATCACCATTTGATAAACATTATATATAATACATATATGTGATATATGTGCCAGTGGATTTAATTGATTTGAGTAGATCTTAAAAACTCAAATTTCATGATTTTTGCATTTCTCTGCAGCCTACTTGTTTATGAATCTCTACCATTTAGTTAGGCTAGTGTTTAGATAACAGGTATACGGTCCATTGCTAGGAGAGCTATAGCTATCATAGGGTAAATTGGACTGTTTTTGGGTGGGGTACAGGTGGTATACATCTTTACAGGAGAGTACAGTTAATTCCATCAGCAACTGGATGTCCTTCTTTGTTTTCTACTGCCAGTACCTATGGAAGAGTCTCCTCCAGGCCATCCTTCTCTCCTGGGTCCTGTCAATTCATAATCCTCCTTGCTTCCTACCTGCCCCACCTCCTCAACCCCAAGGGACAAGAGTTGGATAGCCCCCTCTCTCAACATAATTGTATCCGTGGTTGGATTGTTCTCTCTTCTTCCCATTATTTTTTACCCTAATCAAATGTATTCTTAGTTACAGCTCTAAGTCTGTATCAAATATATTCTCATTTCCATTTTCATATTCCCTCTCTTTGTTCAAATTGTAGGAATAATTTAGGATCACTCAAAACCATTAGGTTTTAAGTTCTAATTTGAACTGAACAGAAATAAAAAAAAAAAAACCTGTGTACATGAGGACTAATTCTCAATACCTTTCAAAGTCATCAAGGTAAAATTTTCAACATCTAATTTGCTCACAATAACTTTTCATGAGGCTGATCTTTTATTTATGTTCCTTAGCTCAACGCCTGGCTAATTTGATATTCCTCATACTAAAAGCTCTTTTTTTAAGCTATTTTGATTGACTATAACTGATGCCCCATTTGGGCTAGACTCATGTCATGTGTTCATTCTTAGATAGACATTTGTATAGATAAAAAGGCAAGCATGATGCCAAAGGCCCTGCAATCTTTGTATGCGTGTATTTATACATGTGTATAATTGTGTAGAGACTTACACAAATATAGCATTTTGTATTTTACAAAGTTCTTTGTATACATTCTCATTCAGTTCTGATAGCACTTATATGAGGCAGTAGATAGTAGTATGTTTCTTGTTTTACAGATGAGGAAAATAAGATTACAAAGAGGTTAAATAATTTGCTGAAGGTCCCACAGCTAAGTGTCATAGCCATATTTTGATTCTAAATCCAAAACTTTTCCCACTTTTTCATAGCAGTTTTGGAGTTGGAAAGGATCTTCCAGGTCATTTGGTCTAACTCCTCCAGATCATGGGTCTTCATATACGTTACAATCTATCTTTTTGCTATCCTATTAATTGACGTAAAGAACATGAGAGAAGATAAAATTGAGGAAAATAAACTTTTCAGCTCTCTGCCAAGAGGGTGTGTGAATGCGTGCATGTGTGTGTGTGTGTGTGCATGCGTGCTTTTACATCTGTTTCCTGAAGTTATGATTAATTGCTTTTTTGGTCAGCTTCATGTAATCTTTCAAAGTTTTCTTTTACATTATATAGAGAAAAATAGACAAAATAAGTCAGATGGGGTCACATATAAACAGGACAATTTTGTTACTATCCTGTTAAACTTAATAGTGTACATAAGAGAAGCTGACAGTTTCATCTTCAATATTGGTTTTTTTTTGTTTGTGTATTGAAGTGTTCATGTTTACTCATGATTAAGTTCACAATAAAAATGAAAGAAAATGAGTTTTTGCCCCAATGCTTCCCCCATCATGAGAGCAATAGAATCTGTAAAGCCCAAACCTATGCTTTTCTTTCCCAGTGAAATTGTCTCCTGACATGGCCGTCTTCTCAATGTCAGTACCATAAGGCTGTAACTTGGTCTTTGGTTGTACTCAGGTGGATTATTGTTCACTAGTAGGAACACATAGTTATTGTAAGTGTATAAAATGAGATATCATATATTCCCCCAGACTCAAATAAAAACTTAGACTTTAGAATAAAAATTAATTTGGGGAACCTTCTTAACCCTTAAAGTTTGCAAAGTACTTATGAAAGTAATAGCTGACATTTAATTGATTTACCTTTTAAGTGAAAATATGAATATAGTAAGTAAAGTGTTGTTGGGGGTAGAAAGTGGAAAAGAATGTAAAGGAAGACCTTAACTTTCTGGTTTAAGGCTCTGAAGTTCTAAGAATTCCCTTGGTTCCATCTTAATTCTTGGGAGTTCTTGAGACTTGAAACATGTCTTCCTTCTTTCACCTATATCTTATCTCTTTTTCAAGCTTAGGGGATTTGCTAAGAAAGGAGAAGGTGGAAGTAGTGCAAATAGGTGACTGCAGGCAAATTCAGTGGTAAAAATAGGAACTAAGGGCTTAGAGCTATTTCATAAGATAGTATCGGTCACAGGAGGATGGTTGTTCAGACTGGACGAACTTTTACTGTGAGAGATGACTCTTAAAAAATAATCCCTTCACAGGGTCCAGCTGAGGTCCTACTTCCTCATTAAGGGCCTTCTGCTATCTATTTTCCTGTTACCATCCTTTTGGCAACCCAAATAGATATGGTCTTTCTCTTTTCCCTTACTGTTATTTGTATACATGTTTTATTTGCCTGCTCTGCTGGAAATGCCTCTAGAACAGACACTTTGAATTTTAATTCATCTTTATATTTCCCCTAGCACAGGGCTAAAAACATTGGACATGTTTGATGAATGCTAAATTAATTTGATGCCAAATGGAAGTTAACAAAATGACATCTCTCTTCTGCGTCGACCCTATATTTGAGGTATCAAATTGGAATCACTTTCAATATCTCTGAGAACTAAGATTTTTAAGATTTTAAAGGATTTTTCTTAAGATTTTTCTCTTTCTAGAAGAGAGAGAAAAGAATTACAGTCCCTGATTGTAAAATCAAGCAGAGCCATCCAAAGGTATGATGAATCCCGCAGGGCAGATATCTTAAATCCTGAGATGTTGTTGTTGGCAACTAGGTAGAGGCCTTAGGAAGGCAGTTAGTGGATAGGAAAAAGTGGAATTTCTAGGTGCTTGTGAGTGACCATCTGTGTGTGTGTGTGTGTGTGTGTGTGTGTGTGTTGGTGAGTGAGAGAGAGACAGAGAAAAGCAGTGTGGGCAGAGACAAAGACAGAGAGCAGAGAGAGAAAGAAAGATAAGTGGAAAGAAAGAAAAAAAGGGAGAAGCAGACATAGCCAGACATACTTGAGGCTCATTCATATATCTAGTCAATTCTTAATCCCTTTCTGCCACTCTAGCCCCTCTGATCACCAAGGCAAATCAGATAGGGCTGTTTTCCTCCTCCTTCTATCTTTCTCCCTAGGGCATTGCTCTTTTGGACTTCTTTTGCCCTTTAAGGATGCCTCTGCTGTTCACTTAGATCTAACTTACTGTGCTTAAAAACATAAAGTTGGGGTTAAGAGGGAGAGATAAACGTGTGATTTATATTCCAAACCCCCCCGCCCAAATCCTAGTTCCAAGAAGATAAGATTCACATAGTAGTTCCCATACTCTTCAAACAGAGTGATCTCACAGACTCTGTGACCCAGAAAGCAGAGACATTTTTAAAGGTTGACAGGAGGAAAGGGATGGGATATCTGTCTGGTGGCAGATCAAGGCATCAGGATCAGGGAGCAAGACTCCAAAAATTCCTGCAACCTCAAATGAGCATGATGTCGAAAGTCTCCAGTGCACGTCAAGCAGTAGATCAGGCAAAGAGAAGATTTTGGTTCTGTTTTTTATCCTACCGGTGACTGTGAGGGATCTGGAATAAGTCACAACGTTTTAGAGCTTTAATTTCACTGTAGATACTATCATATTTTTTGACAGAGATGCTGTATGGACTTATTACATTGTTAATAAAGATTTTTTTTTTTTGCTTTCCTGACATAATGCCAAGGAAAGTCTAGCGATCTCTTTAAAGAGCTGGTGAAGACATCCAGGCTATATGATCGACAAGATGGAGGACTAGATATTTTCTCTGATCCTTAAGACCTCTGATATCTTTTTTTCTCCTTCAAAATAGGAATTATGCACAAGAGGTAAAATAATTTCGGCTACCTCCATAGTCTAGGACAACAAGAACCCTACGAGATCATAAAAAAGGGAAAAGGACCTACATGTACAAAAATATTGATAGCAGCTCTTTTTGTGGTGGCAAAGAATTGGAAATCAAGAGGATGCCCATCAATTGGGGAATGGCTAAACAAATTATGGTATATGAATGTAATGGAATACTATTGTGCTATAAGAAATGAAGAACAGATGGACTTCATTATAACCTGAAATGACTTATATGAACTGATGCTGAGCGAGGGGAGCAGAACCAGGAGATCATTATACATGATTACAGGCACACAATATCTGTAAAGACCAACTTTGATAGACTTGGTTCAAAGACAAGCAAGGTTCAAAGACAGCTCCAAAAGACGCATGATGGAAAAAGCTATGCACATCCAGAGAAAGAATTATAGAGCCTGCATGCAGATTGAGGCAAACTTTTTGTCCCCCCCCCCTTTTTTTTTTTATTTGATTTCATTTCTCCTTTCTCATGATTCATTCTGTGGTTATAATTCTTCATTACAACTGGACTATTATGTAAATAAATTCAATGTGAAGGTATATGTCAAACCTACATTGGATTACATACTGTCTTGGGGGAGTGGGGGCAGGAGTAGGAGGGCCCTAAATTCCACTTGCACAATTTTTCCATTTAAGAAACTTTGAAAGACTAAAACCCCACATATTTTATTCTCCAGCTCTCCATGTCCTTAACTCCTTTCAGTAAGAAGTAGGTGAAAATTGGCAGTCCAAGTTCAGTGATGTGATAACAGGATATGTGTGTGACAGGTTTAAACCATTTCACTTAGGTTTAAGTATTTCAAGGAAGTGTGGTGTATGGATGAATACACTGGTATGGGCTTTAAGTAGTTTCTCTAGCAGGTACTCACTTTGGAGCTATGAACAAAGAATTTAACCTTTCTGGGACTCAGTTTCCTCACCTATAAAATGGAAATGCAAACACTTACATGACCATCTAGTGTTCTTTTGAGGAAAGTGCTATATAAATGTAAATTTTATAATATAATTAACTACTATGAGCTATAGAATTGTAGATTTTT
Organism: Phalanger gymnotis; assembly: GCA_028646595.1. Lineage (NCBI taxonomy): Eukaryota > Metazoa > Chordata > Mammalia > Diprotodontia > Phalangeridae > Phalanger > Phalanger gymnotis. The sequence goes on along the minus strand of CM053622.1, from coordinate 273,650,029 downwards.
GCCTATCTTTGTTATAAGTAAATTTAAAATAAGTAATTTTAAAGGTTTAAAAGTAGTTTGATAATCCCCACCTCCATTCTTTATTGACACTGCAGAAGACATGCTTTCAGGGAAAAAAAAAGAAATAATGATTAATTTCTAATGGTCGTTCATGACATTTAGTAAAATATATTTCCTGCATGACATGGAGAAAGGCTAGGAATTGTATAGAAGTAATGGATGAAGCCAACTCAAATGAGTCAGATCAAGCAGGTTAACCTCCCTAGGTCTTAGTTGTTTCATTTACAAAATGAGAAGGTTATATTCAATGGCCTCTGAGGTCTTTTCCAGGTCTAGCTCTATGATTCTGTGATCATGAGATCAAGAATGGAACAAAAGGAAACAAATGGCAAGGAGCAGGTGGGTTAAAGGTTTGGAGATATTGGTGGTCAAGAGTCTCTACATTTTCTTTGATTGATGAAGAAGGCTTGTCATAATAATGAAATGAATGTTATCAATATTTAACAGATAAGTAAAGGTTAGAAGGTCCAAAAGAGGAAAGGGGTGGCCAGGATATTTTAAAGACAGCCAGAGCTATCGATCTCCTAACTTCTTCTATGTTCCAGAAGACATGGTGTGAACAGAACCAAACAATGAGGAAGCAACTTCCAATGGTATTTTGGTATTGAAGTAGGCGTGGAGTGCCCCCTGGAGGACACACAAAGTACTATAACTCAACCTGAACTCCAAGAGTTCCTTGGCCATTGAGAGAACTGCTCCAATGATTTCAGGTTGAATGTACTATGTCTTCCTCCTTCAGACACTTACTTAATATGTGTATATTTTTAGTAAGCACACTTCTACAAAGTCCTATTTCCATGCCTCATTGGCATTGGTGTGGCATGGAGCTGACCCTAGGTTTTTGAGTCTGTCCCAGCAGAACTGCCAGCTTCCACCATACTAGAGAAGCTTTAAGAATTGTCTCTCACTGTGATTCACTATGTCTGCCTATCATTCTGAGAACTAGCATAGAGAGGCTCATTGCAGGTAAGCCGATCATTCATAATAACTTAAGGTTTGATTTATAGAAAAAAATGTCAACATTGATATGATTCAGTACCTTCAGCAGTATGTCAAGTCAGTAATCACTAGACAAGGATCTCACATTTAGAGTACTAATAGTTAAGTTAACATTTATACAGTTTAAAAACTGTGAATCTTAGCATTGTCTGTTCCCTTTTGGGACTCTCTGCCACCATTTTAGCACAGAAGTAGAAGGGGGATGGATAGGACCAACGTCCATTTTGTACTTTTCTTCCACGGTCAAGACATTCATCACATAGTGACCAGCCTACTGGTGATGACCATCATAGTTGACTAAAAAGTCAAACAAATACACAATTTCACTTCGCTTTTGCTTTGTTGACAATTTAAAAAACCATTTGATTTGGTAGAAAAAATGCCACTTTAAAGGCCTCTCAAATACCATGTCTCATATATCAGTTTACTATCAACCTTAGACACTGAGGTTGGTAGTGAACTAGATCCAGAAGTGAATACGAGGAAGAAAGGGGGAACGAATTGCTTTTAGGAAATTATGTAGTGCTTTGACCCAATCTTCTCCCTAAAACAGAGACTCATTTTTTTTTAACCCCGAAGATCTCATGTGATGTCATATGGTTGTAAAACATGGACTACCCTAGTCTCTGAAGAATTAAAGTTCTGTGTTACCCAAAGGCAAAAGAGATGTGTGGTGGGTACAAATAGGCTAAGGCATATTATTAACGAAAAACTGTGCAAAGAAATGTATGACAAAAAGGGAGGGTGGCCAATCACATTGTGAGAGTAAAGGATAACTGCTGTGCCAGGGCCAGTACATATCTTCTATTGATAATTATGAAAAATTAAGATTTCTGGAGGATCGCCCCTGTGAAGAATTTACCAGAAGACATAGACAAGAATTGCACAAAATGAGGTATGGATGGATTTCAATCTCAACCAGTGGAGGAAGGATCCACTTAGAGGATATCACAGTGTTATTGTTGTATTGAACTCTCCCTATTAAAGCAGAAAGGTTAAAGGATAAAATGTTTCTATAGACAACAGAAGGGATAATGTATGAAGGAAACCAGAAGGATGAGGGGGTACAGAGCAACAAAACCCAATGTCAAAGGGGAGCAAGTAGAAGAATGAGACAAATGAGAAATAGAAGAAACACCATTCAGAGCTACAGAATAAGTATGAGATTCTTCCATATAAAGGACATCTGGGCATTCTGAAAAGCCTAGTCTCATTCTTTATGCAGCAATAAGGAAGATTTGCATATGTCCAACTCATAGAAGCACTTTCTTTACATTAATATTAAGGAATGTGATTGAATAGCCCCTCGATGGGCTGTATCTGGTGAAATCACCAAGGAGTATTCCGGTTCTTGAGTCCAGCAGGACCTGGAAGCTTTAAATCCAGAGGCACATGCACATGCAAAGACAAGACCTGCCATTTCTCTTTCAGTGCCTTCCTAAACTCTTATCAAGGGTATAATTAACCCCATCAAAAACTCCATCAATAATTCTCTTGGCTCATTTTACCCCCATTTCAACTTGACCTTTTTACCTTCCCCAATTATGCATGGCCTGAAACAACTAATCACTCATGTATATTAGAATGTGTTTAGTGAATGAAGGTGAAAATGAAATATACTATTTCGAAATACATTATGATTTAAATAAACTACAGACACTTGTATCAATCTGAACTTTCCAATTTTCTAACTTCCTTCCTTCACTTTTTGAATCCTGCCTCTCACTGTCCACACAGAAATAAACATGCCTTGAAGACCTCTAATCCGGGTGGTGTACTGTCTTAAAGCTACAAGGTGGTGGTAGGGGTAGGTGAAAGGGGTTATGCTTTCACTGATCTCCCACTGACAATCAGTTTAATCTTTGTAGTGTGAGCATTTGCTTTCTGGTTGATTTATCTTTATATCCTTAGCGCCTACCACAGTGCTTTGCACCTAGTAGGCACTTAATAAATATTTGTTGAACCAATCTTTGTTGAGACGATCCTTCATATCCCATGAAATCTATAAACAATGTTTTGACAGGGCATTTATATATTTTATTAAAAAAGACTCTAAACTGAAATTTAAAGATAAAGAATATTTCCAAGACAAAATATGAGACCAGATACCATGAGAGATAGCAGGCATGACTTCAAATCATGGGGATGCCGGAGCCAACTCAAATTGGCTTGTGAGAGCCAGTGTTATACTTTCAGTATCAGCATTTATACCTTTGGAATCAGCAAAGGATACAAATCAGGGCTTGATTTATTGTTTTGCTGATTGTCTAGACTTAAGAAAGTGATGGAGAAAATGTTAATAAAGTGAATTAAACTTAAAAGTGTATTGTGCATATATTCTTTGGGTGTGAAGCAGGTTATTAAACATTTTACCAGCACAACCCTGCTTAGAATAAAGAATGATATGGAAGAGATGTTGCAGTAATACTTAGGAAAAGAGTAATAGGGAAGAGGGTAGAGGACAGTGTTTATATGACAGCAAAAACACTGTTAATGCTCATTGAAGACTCATGGAAAATGAGACAGGTGCTGGGATACTAGAGACAGACAAATATCTCATTGAAATGGATAGGAAGGTGAAATTCAGCCTACAAATTAAAGAGCTTGATGTTAACCCCTGACAAACTTTTAATGTAATGAATGACTGAATAGGATGTTTGTGAAGACTTAGGCTAAGTGATCACTGGTGTTATTATGTGTTCCCAGAGAATGTCATTCCAGGCTAATGCCATTTAAAAACAAAGCAACGTATGAAATCATGAGACATGATAACTGTATTCACAGTTTTGCAAGACTACCATGAGTTTGACTTGTTTGTTAGGATTTGTAGTCCAGAATTAGGTTCATTGGGTGGAAGTTAGTAGGAGATATATTTGGGCTCAGTACAATGAAGAATTCCAGTTGATTTATAATTAAATGATCTCCTTAATGAAGTAGTGACTTCCCTTTCTTGGAGATATTCAAGAAGATAACTACTTGTTTATACTCCAGAGCAGGGACTCTTAACCTGGGGTCCATGAACTTGTTTTTAAAAATATTTTGATAATTGCATTTCATTATAGATAGTATTCTTTATAATTATATGTATTGTATTTTATGAATTTGAAAACGTTATTCTGAGAAGGGGTCCATAGGCTTTACCAGATTGCCAAAGGAGCTCATGACATGAAAAGATTAAGAACTTCTATTCTAGAGGGTATTATCATGAATTAAATAGCTCAAATTTCTATTTTGACAGATTGGAACAATGAGCCCAGACTAACAAGATGAAATGGAGCAGGAATAGGGGCCTCCACTTAGATTTAAAAAATACATTGGATATTGGTATTGGTATTGGCTAGGGAAAGCTCGTCTTAAAAAACTAATGCTTGTAAGAAAAACCTGGGAGTTCTGATTGCCTGTTAACTTCAAATCAGCCAGTCTGACACAGTTGTTGAGAAAATTTGAAATATTAGCTGCAACAATAGAAGCATAGTGTGTATCTGAAGGGAATTGTATTTTGTATTGGTTGTATACCACATCAAAATTTTTTATTCAGTTTTAATCATTGTGTTTTAAGAGGAACATTGATGAAATAGACTGCTTTCAAAGGAGGTGACCAGAATGGTAAAGTATCTAGTAGCTATTTTTATAAGAGGGAATTGGGATGTCTAATCTGGAAAAGAGAGAATACCGGGATTATAACTTTTTAAATATTTGAAAGAATATGATATAAAAGAGTTTGGATTTATGTCGCTACAGAAGGATGGCAGAGGACCCATGAGTAGAAATTAACAGAGAGATTCCATTTTAATAGAAGAAAGAACTTGCTAACATTATTAAAGTTATCCTAAAATGGAACGTATTGCCTTGGAAAGCAATGAGCCCATTGTTTGAATTACATAAAGGATAAGGTGACCATCTATTAGGCATTTAAGTATTGAAGCAGGATGATGGACTAGATGGTCTCTAACTGGAATATCTCTCCAAACTCTGAGATTCTATGATTCATGTAAGACTGGGACTTTTCTTTCCTAGAAAAGGCTTCCCTTCACTATACAACATTCAAATGTGTCTTTATAGATTATTTTTATTAAATATATACATAATAGTGAAGTGAGACATTTCCAGTATTCCTCCTACCCCTAGATCTGAGACTTTGGGCTTTGCATTGAGTAGGTAAAAGATTTTCTCCTCATCTCCACCCCCATCCCCAACCCCCCATCCCCATCCCCATCCTGAGGCTACCCTATAAATTTACCATAGATTACTTCAATATTGCAAACAGATTGAGGAGATAAGTACAATTTTGAGAAGAGCAATACAATGTTGTTTAGGAATTAGAGATAATTCATGAGAGGCTTTAGTCATGTCAGGGAAAGAGCTAGATTTGCAGTTAAAGGACCTGAATTTGAAGATCTTGGCTATTCTACTTCTTACTAGCTTGTGACCTAGGGCACAATGATTACCTGTGAAAATTAAAGACTGAACTTCAGCTAACTTCAACTTCTTCAAGGAGCAAAGAAAAGGAAAAAAAAAACCATGTTGTATTCTTGTTTCCTATTTTCTTATGGAGACAAACGATTTAATTGAGGGCTTTCTGCATTGACTTGGATTATAGAAGTATATCTGCATTTCACAGTGGACAAAAAGATCTCAGAATTGACTTTCTGTGCTTTTGGCCCCAATCAAAGTGGAAGCACTTAAATGAAGGGAAAAACACTTTGGCGATAGAGGACCAAACAGAAGCATAGATTCCTGTGTTTGTATTCTTTCTACCCTGCAGACATTAGCTGATATGAAAATACTATCAACAAAAATGCTGATGGGTAAGGTTGTTCTGTGCCACTAAGTTGTTGACAGTTTCAAAGTCACTTATTTGGAAACCTCTATTTTTAGAGCCAATGCAGACTATGAATTTTCATTGGCCCTTCCAAAGTTCCTAAACTGCATAGCAAAATGTATATATATAATATGTATACACACATATACACATATATACACATACATATGTAACATATGTGTTTGTATATATACACATATATGCCATTCATGCATATATATATTTATGTATGTATACCAGAGAAAACCAGATAACAAGCAAAATAGTCAGAGACAATTGGTATTTCACAGTAGAAAGAACACAGGAATTGTAGTCAAATCCTGACTCTTACATGTAGTAGTAGACTCTCTCTCTCTCTCTCTCTCTCTCCTTCCACATACACACAGAAACAAACACACATATGTGTGTATGTGTGTGTGTGTATAATATAATTTTTTTCCTTCCTTCCCCTTTCCCCTGTTACATGTGTGACCTTGCTCAAGTTACTCAAACTCTAAGAGCCTCAGGTGCCTCATCTGTAAAAACAGGCTGCAATAATACTTGCCTCACTGGGTTGTTTTGAGAAAATAATTTTTATGAACCTTAACGGAACTAGTTTTTAAGTTTTACACCTTAAAATTGAACTAAGACTTCTGGGATGCTCTGTATATGTTGCCCAAAGAATTGTATGAATGAATGTCTAATGTTCAATTCTATAACTAACAAGGTATGCCAGTCACTTGCACAGTGAATGCAGACATCGTTATGTAAAATAACTGTGCATTTTATGCTATTTCCAAACAAAACTTAAAATGAACTTCATTTGGGCTCTTTCATACATTTCTCATAACACTCAGGCATTGTGGATATGATGTTTAAGCATTTCATGGAATGCCTAGACTTAGTATTTTGCTTGTAACATCTTTTACAAGTGCTGCATGCAGAATTCTAATGAGATTCAGGCCCAGAATTTTGCCATCAATTCAGTACTGCAGCTTAAACATTATATTTTACCAGTGGCCCATGGGAATATTGATGGCTGATTTTCCAGCACATTGTTTAATTAATTGTTCAGCTTTGGTGTTTGCCTGAATAAGGACTTAGCTTGCTAAGGTAATAGGATATTGGGTAGGCATTCAGGGAGGCCTTTATTACCTTCCCCCAGGGGAATTTCAGAGGCTGTGGTAGCACAGTAGAAAACATATTTCTGTAGCAGCAGAATCTGTAAGATGAATCCCAGGATTTCTTTTTTTTAAGATGTTAGCAATACAACATGAAGGCTTTCTGCCAGGAGGTAGTCTACAGCTTTTAAAAAGCAATAGGTGAAGAAATAATATTAAAGATTTATATAATATCAGAGCTGGAAGGGACCTCAGAGATCCTCTAGCCCAACCTTTTCCTTTTATGGGTTTTTATTGCCAGATTTCTGTAGCTAATACCTCTCACCTCCCAAATCAGGCAGACTACTTTAAAGACATGTCTAGAAAATAGTAGTTTCAAATTCACTGTATTTTTAGTTAAAACTTTGGGGATTTGTTATGTCTTTCCAGCAGATAACAAATAGATGAAGAGGACAAACAAAGAGTGTTTGGATGACGTTATCTTTACAGCTCAAACTGTTTAGAGACTCTTTTGCTAGGAGTCCCAATCTCTCCTCTTGTCCTTACAAGAAAAGCCCCCATTGGAGCAGGCCTTATCTGAGTGGTTTAGTGAGGGAAGTAGGGCAAAGGGGGATAAGGGGTGGGGGAAGGACTTTTGAATTTCAATCATCTCTAATCCATTCAGCTTGAAATTCCTTTTTTGTTGTTCACTTGTTTCTCAGTGTGTGTCACTCTTTGGGACCCGATTTGGGGTTTTCTTGGCAGAGTACAAGAGTAGCTTGCCATTTCCTTCTCCAGCTCATTTTACAGATGAGAAAACTGAGACAAACAGGGTTAAGTGACTTGTCCAGGTCACACAGCCAGTAATTGTCCGAGGCCAGATTTGAACTCAGGAATATGGCCAGGTTGTTCTCTACCCATTGTACCACCTAGCTGCCCCTGAATTCCTCTAATAAGGACAAATCCTTTTAGTTGAGACTAATGCTTTTAAGGCTTACAATCAGCTCCTATTGAGAGTTGATTGTTAAATTTTTAATGTGTGCGTTTACTCCTCAGAAATCTGCAATGTTACAAATCAGGTCTTGATTTATTTTTTTTTTTTCCAATTGTCTACAAAGGATCGTCAAACTATGTGGGCATTTAAAAAGGTAACAACTGTTCTTAGCTCAAGGGCTGAACAAAAGACAGGCAGCACCAGGTTTGTCTCTAGGGCTATAATTTTCACTTCAGAAAGTTCTGGAGGAAATGTTAATAAGCAGAACAAACATAAAAGTGTGTCATACCCTATGTTCCTCCCCCCTCCCCCAATGATTGTTAAACATTTAGCAGCATACCCCTGCTTAAAATATAAATACTCCTGGGAGAGGCAGCTGACATAAAGTGAAACAAGGATTGGATTAGGACTCAGGAGACTCAGGGAATGTTCTAGGTATTTGACCGTGGGTGAGTTCCTTACTGTTCTAGGCCCTAGTTTTCTCACCTGTCAAATGAAGAGGCTGAACTATATAAACTCTAAGACAGGGGTGGGGAACCTGCGGCCTCGATGCCTCATGTGGCCCTCTAAATCCTCAAATGTGGTCCTTTGACTGAATCCAAAATCTCCCTTGTTCTGTGAAATTTGGATTCAGTCAAAGAGCTGCACTTGAGGATCTAGAAGGCCACATGTGACCTCAAGGCCACAGGTTCCCCACCCCTGGTCTAAGATATCGTCTGGTACCAAGATTCCTTGGTAAGGCATAAATTTAAAGCTACAATCTGGGGTAAAAGACATCAAATCTTTTCTTGAAGTCAGAATTTGATGGGGCGAAGGCATGGGAGAGACTTGAAGGAAGGGGCATGGAAGACAAAACTTGTCCGATTGGGAGTTTTGCTTAGGTCCATCTAACCTAGCCTCTGATTTTAGGACACTTACTTAAATGATCAGGTCATAGAGATTTGACTGCAGTAACTCAACCTCTGGTTCTAGTCATTTGCCTTTGTCTCTGTTGACTGGGGTAACATTTCATTTCTATCTGAGGCCAAAACATGCACAACAGCCACACCCTGGGAAAACCATCTGAACAGACCTTCTAAACCAGATTGAGGGTAACCGACGGGCCTCAGACCCATTTGTGAGTTAACGGGGTACCTATCCAAAACATGTAAAGACTTCCACTGGTGGAATTGGGAAATGAGAACAATTTGTTCCAATGGCCATGAGCTTAGACCTTGGTCAGACATGGAAGATGCTAAGGTCATCCACTGGGCCATCCTTGGTTGTCCTGACAATGTCTTGCCACTGTCCTTTGATGACTCTGGAAGAGAGGGTGAGGCTGATGACTTTGTGCAACTCTGCCTTACTTAAATCCAGTTCATATAATCAAGACATGGCCCATGACATCATTGTCCTCTTTGAAAAGGATGAACAACCACACTCCGATCATGGGTAAGATGTATCCCCCCAAGTGAAGATCATTCGATCTGATTAGAACTCTGACTCATAGACCAGTGCAAGTGAAGATACTTTTTTTTTTTAATCTGAAAGGCAAAATATCTGGTATTTAGTGAGATTTGGAATTTGAAAGGAGCCAGAGAAAGTGTGATTCATAGCTGGAAGATCACCCCTGCTTTTGTCCTTCTGCAGCACTTTTCACACTTATATTCTTTGTTAACAGCATCAGTCAACTATCCCATCATCAGCAGGAAGCTTGTATTTGCCCAGTTATAATCTAGTCACTTTAACCATTACACCCCATTCCTCTCCCCATCTTGGAAAAAAAAAGCCATCTCAGGTTAAGAGCCTTTAAGAGTTGATGTTCCCTATGTGAACTCGTTTTCAGGCTATGGTTTTGAAGCTACAGCCTCATGTCTCTGGTCCCTGAACAGCTCTATGGCTATCACACATCATTAGAACTTAGGATCATTAGACTCAGATACCCTGACTGCAAGTAAAGCACACTGAGTTGCACAGTCTTTCCATTGCATCAGCCTTCCTCAGTTAGAAGAGATCAAATGATCTACTTGTAACCTTTTTTTGGTAGGGGTGGAAGTAGGAGTGAGAGGGGGAAGGAAAAGAGACACGTTAGCAAGGATGAGGTACTGAAAAGATCCCCCTGGATGCAACAGGAAATAATCACTTCTGTAGCAATCCACTTATGTATTCTATTATATAGACTGTGAACCAGGTTGGTTTGGCTTCTTTCTGTTATGTGGGTAGGATCCAGACTCATACTATATAGCATTTAAGTGTCCTGGTATATGACTGAGTTGCTCTGAGCCGAATTAATGTGTAGGCTCTTACAACCTTAGAGTTAATCTATTCCAACTCATTTTATGGTTGAGGAAGAGAAAACCTCCACTGGTTTTTAATATCTAAAGTGAAGTGACTCACCTGAGCTGAAACCAGCTCTCATATGGTATAGGTTTGGGAGAGTCAATTGTTAAATTTTTTGATGCAAGCATTTACACTTTGAAAATTGGCAAATTGATTGTCTAGACTTAAGAAAGTAATGGAGAAAATATTAATAATGCTGATTCAACTTAAAAGTGTGTCATGGATACTTTTTTTTTTGAGAGAGAGCTGGTTCTTAAATCTTTACCAGCACACTGCAGCTCAAGCCCCTATAGCTGCTCAGTGGAATAATCAAGACCAGAAACAAGGCTTCTTGAGGCCTGGCTTAATGTTCTTTCCGCTACATCAGATCTGCTTCTTATAGGGGGAGTTGTGATTCAAGCCTTATCTTTAGTTCTTGAATAAAAGGTTTTGCTCTCCTGAAAGGAATTTCATGGAGAAAAGATGGAGAAGATTGGGGTGGGGGGGGGGAAGGTGAGAGCCAGAGATAGGAAGTCTTCTGTCTCTGATTCAAGTGGTTTTTTTTTCCCCTACTAATCACATAAATATTCTGCCAACTGAAAATACTAGTTATTGTGGCAACTATGAGAAAGATTAGGCTTAAAGTGCTTTGGTTGGAGATAAAGTACTTGAGTACATTATTTTAGGCCATGACGTAGCTCCATTTGTTCATTTATGGCACTTAGTGTGTTCCATTGGTTTGGAGTGGTTAAAGTGGTCAGTATTTAATGGGGGCCATACATCCTCCACTCCCTGTAATCTTCTTCCTTTGCTGTAGACTGCTTGGTTCATTAGCTATCTCATTAATACTTTGAGACAGTGTTTCTCTTTTTAAAATTGTTCTGCTATTATAGATAGATGTGTAGGAATGAAAATAGTAGCAGCTAGGAATCAATTCCTAGTGAACTAGGGTAGTATGTGCATGCAGTGGAGCTGGAAGGCATCTGGTTTTCACGAACCTCGTGTTCTAAAAGGATCCGAAGTTTACAGAACCTGGGATGGATATGGAGGTAATAAAACATATCTTATAGTTTGGTGCTTGAGAGGCCTTGTTCTTCACTCAAATTATTACTCCATGTGGAAATCTCGAGAGGCCAAAGGTGTGGTGGAAAGAAAGTTGACTTTGGAGTCAGGAAGACTATCAACATGTCTGTTTCTGCCTTCTCTTCCCTAAAGGTGATGTCAACATTCACTCTCTCCTCCTTTAACCACTTTGCAAGCTTCACTGGGTCCCATCTCTAGTCTTCTACAGGGATGTCCACAGAGGTTATGATCTGCACCTTATGATTCTTGCCCTTTCTGTGCATCAGAGCAAAAAGGGTAACCCTATTGCCAGTACAGAAGCTAATCTAGTATTTGGGTTGCACTGTGAATGAGATGTGGCCAGTGTTAGGGGTCAGTATAGCCAGTACCTTGCAGTTATTGGCCAGTGTGATGTTGTCGTTCAGTCACTTTTTCAGTCATATCTGACTCTTTGGGACCCGTTTGTGGTTTTCTTGGCAGAGATACTAGAGTACTTTGCTATTTCCTTCTCCAGCTCATTTTACAGATGAGGAAACTGAGGCAAACAGAATTAAATGACTTACCCAGGGTCACACAGCTAAGTAAGCATCTGAGGCCGAGTTGAAGGTCTTCCTGACTCCAGGCCTGGTGTTCTATCCACTGCATTCTTATGGTTGCTGTGGATCTTGGAATGACATTCTATGTTGACTGTTTCCTGCTGAACCTGCAGCCCTGTGGGCAAGAAATTCCTGTTCTGCATGCACTTTCTGTAGGGTGGACACCATACTCCTCTCCTATCCCACCTTGCCTCCTCAGTACAGAACATTTCTCATTAGACTTTCCTTATACCAAATGAAAGCACTGTTTTGAGATTCATTGTCCCCCAATTCCCCACATACTGCCCCCCATTATGAAATAGACAATAGATAAATACTTCTCAAGTCCCATTCAATGGGGTTGTACTTTACCATCTGCCCAGTATGAAATTTGTTCCATTTCACTAATGGGATGCAAAATGAACCTGATTCCTTCAGGTAGAGAAAAGGTCTGAGGGATAGCTGAAGCTTTGCTCATTAGCACTTTAGAAGGAACTAGTGTATTAGCTTATATATTGTATTAACTGTAGAACTGAAGGGTGGAGAGAGAGCTGGTCTGAGGGAATGGAATATCATTTCAGTGCTGATGGAAGAGATGCTTGACTGAAGTCTTACTTGGAGTCTCTTATTTTGTCAACTACAATTTGATAGTAGGAAGAAAAGTATGAAGGGAGGATCAAGAACGGTCAATTGAAATAAAGTATAACAATCCTTCCTCTCCATGGAAGAATATAACATATGAATGTCTATATATCATCATCTTCTTCCTCCCTCAGTATTATTGCCAACAGCAACGTCTATTGAAGGCATATTGTCTACAAGTTTCTGACATGAGGTTTAAAACCCTGTGTTTTTGGCTACTATGTTCACAGTCTGGTTGGGGATAGAGGGCATGTGTGACAAATACCAAAACAAGGCATCAAGTGATGAGTGATATGGAGAATAAATGTAACAAGGAGTCCGTATGAATAACCTCTGGTTGAGAGAAAGCTTCATGGAAGAAACTAGGAGGATAGAAGAGGAATAAGATTATAGCTCCAGGGCTAGAAGAGATCTCAGAGGCATTCTCATTTAATCCCTTCATTTTAGAAATGAGGAAACTGAAGCCCAGAGAGGTTAAGTGATTTGCCCAAGGTCACATAAGTATTAAGTGTCAAATGTAAGATTTGAACCTAGGTCTTCTAACTCTAGCTAGTGCTCAAACCAGGCCCTAAAGGACTGTACTAAGCTAATACATATTTTGTAATAATAGGAGAGCTGTATGGGGGTGACTTGGGGCTCTACATGCTCTACAATGTCTATCAGGGTGACATTTGCTACTGTGGTATATTCTTGGCCTTTAGAACGCAGTGGGTGTTCACTGGTCAGGCCTTGCTAGGAAATGGCAGAGGATAGTGGTATTAGTGTCCCAGGTCAGTTAGAATGCAACTATTGATGGCTACGGTTCTGTCAGGCCAACTTATCTTTTTCACATCTTTGGAAATTCAGATTGCTGATGTGACACTATGGCAAATTCAATGGGTCTGTTTAAATCCAATCATGTTATGCATAGAAATTTATAGTCAGAGTGCAGGGCTGTAGTTCAATGTGGTGATTCGTATTACCTTTGAGTTTGCTTAGCATTCTCTCCCTTTTACATTCTTGTGGTCGTGTGCTGCACTGATTGTTAGGATAGTTTTTATAGTCATAGGCATGACTAGGAAGGATAGCATCTGGGGCAGGGGTAATGGGGAGTATGGAAAGTGAATTGCAGAGGGCTCTTCTGGGGTTCAGTCTTGTGCACTGGGAAAACCCTTGGAGGTTTCTAGTATGCTCCTGGAGAGTAGAGGTGGGTGAGTGGGTCTAAAGACATGTAGGAGAAGTATGTTCTCAGCAGAGTCTACAGTTGCAAATGTGAAAATCAAAGGACTTGATAAACATTGGTTCCATTATATGTCTATGACTCTGTGGGTTCCTGATAGCCACTCAATAATCTGTTCTCTTCACTTTAGACTACCTATACTGGAGGTCTCTCTTGAAGTGTGTCCTCTAACAGACTTTCTTACAAAGGTATGAAGTATCTGGAACATCATCCTCTCAGCCAGTCAGGGGTCGCTTACCCTTACACTTTTGGTCATAAGGCCATCCCTCAGAAAAACTGAGCCTGGCTTGGGAAGAAGAAGGGTTATATTTGTAAGATTCTAATAAACTATTAGAAATATCATCATGTAGAAGAATGATACAATTTCTCAAATTTCCTTTCTTTTTTTAAGTTACAGTTGTATTCTTTTCCTTTAAAATTTAGATTAAACTACTTCTCTTAGGTTTAATGTTTTTCACCTACCACTCCACTGTTAGAAGTAGCTTATTTAAGTACAAAACCCAGAGAATATGTTTAATAGAGGTCTGCACTTGCTGTCTGATGTTTTTGTCTTTGACAGTTAAACTTTGTGAAAGGATATAGTCTGAGACTAGAATTTGAAATCAGGCAGACAGACAAGGGTATCATTGCTATGGCTGACGACTAATTCATTAGGCTGTTCTAGTGTATGCAGCCATTTCTTTCAAGTTTATGTGACTTATTTTACTAGGCCTATTTGGAACACCCCAGAAGACTTTTCTTCTGTGCCATAAATCACATTGCGCAGTTTGGATCACTGGGGAGTTAGTATCTAAGTGAACCAGTGTTCAAATGCTGGTGATGTGAGGGTGAATATTTCCAATATATCTAGGCTTGCCTTCTCTTTAATGACATTTCACTTTAAATTCCTTTTAAATTCTTCTGGTCTTAAAACACCTGCCCTTTTAACAAAGGAAGGGACTGTCCTTTACTTTTATACTTATTTTCCCCTTATGCCCATTTGCCATGTGTCCTTTCAAGGGATTCACAGCCCTTCCCTGACCTTTCCTCAGGTGCCTCCTCCTCCAGATGTCATTGCCAGCTCTCAGGAATGAAAGTGAATTTTATTTCTTCAGATTCTTCATTGCCTAGACCCTTCTTTCACACTCATCACACTCTCCTTTGTATTATAATTATTTGCCTGAATCTTCTCCTTCCCTTTCCTCCTATTGAATTGCATGCTGCTTGAGAACAGGGATGTATCCTATCTATCCCTGTATCCATAGTAGCAGATTCAAAGCCTCAAAAGTTGCAGGAATATGATCAGCATTGAACTGAATCAAACTGAATGAAAACAATAAAGGGCATAGAGCATTGAATTTGGAGTCAAGAAGACTTGGGCCTGCCTCAGACACTTGCAGTAATTCACTTAGGCTCTCTGAGCCTCATTTTTTTTCATTTATAAAATGAGAGGACTGGCCTCAGCCCTTAAAGGACACTTCTAGTTGTAAACTCTGTTCCCATGATCTCATTCCTCTTAATTTCTGGAATCGAAAAGATGGAGGTTAAATGAGTTTGGAAGCACTTCTAATTTTATGATGGTAGGAATATAATAATTCTAGGATTAGCTCCAGGCAAACCAGGGCTTAAATCTTGCCTCTCATACTCCCAGGTGACCTTGGGCAAATAACAACATTGTTGGCCTTAGTTCCCTCATCTGTAAAATGGGGAGGCGAGGAGGGAGTCTAATTAGATGTGGTCTTAGGTCCCTTGCTGCTCTAGTTGTACGATCTTAAGTATACAGCCTTTCTCCCCTTGGGCCCTTATACTATGTTCAGCTTAGTGCTTGCCTCATCGAAATTTATGCCATGTATACCATCCTCCCTCAGCTCAAGGTGCCAGTGAATCTAACTGATCTAATGTATGTGTATTTGTTTCCTAGCATCTGGCACAGTACCTGGCAACCAGTAGGCATTTAATAAGTGCTTATGGATTAGTTAATTAATGATTTAATCTTTGATGGAAGAGATGGAAAGAGGACTATTCTTAAGTAACTTGAAAATATTAGGAGGTCTCCTATTGATGTGGGCCCTGTATTTTGTTCTATGCCCCATGAATGTTGGGATTTTCAAGTTAGGTGGGATGATAGGGAGGCACTGAGGAGATATTCTTGGGTAAGCGGGCATTAATCACATTGGGAGTACAGATGTTCTCTGTACACAAATTATATGGCTACCCTCTTTTTTATGCTTTCTTTAAATATCAACAATAAAGACCAATCCTCATGCAGTAATTCATATAAACAGTAGATTTCACAGGTTTAAAGAAGCTTCCTTCACTGCCCTCCCCCCACCCTGACCCATTCTCATCAACCCTGCTCAGCAGACAGTGCCAAGGCTAAAAGGAGGTTAGTTTTGAGATAGATCAGCTTTGTCAGAGTGTACTAAATGCTGGCAGGGGTCCAAGGAGCCTCAAGTCGGAGAGCTTCGTGGAAGCATCCAACTCGTCAAAACGGTGAAAGCACACCACCATTCAAATACCTCCCATCAGGAAAAAAAACCAGGGAGGATTGGAGAAAGGCTGTTCCTTAATATTGAACATGCAGAACATTTTGCCTCCTAATTCCTAATACAGCACCCCCTCTCATTTGTTTCTTATACTTGAAGCAAAGACCTTCAAGTTTGATATTTGCTTCTTTTGGAAAGCAACCTTCCTTCAAACTTAAACAGGCCTGTCAATAGAAAAAGTTAGAGGTTTTCAAGAAGCACAAATTAAAAAAAAAAAAACAACACAGGAGCAAGAAAAAAATTAGCCTTGGAAAATTTTCTGTCTACAAGATTTTGAAGGAATACCCATGGCTTCAGCTAAGGTCAAATTTGTTTTTTGTTTTTGTTTCAACAGCTGGACCTGTCCTGTGTCAGTATCACAGGGAGAACAGGGCACTTATCTGAAACAGGGATCTGGGAGGCAAGGAAAGAGGTTAACAGGAAGGCTGCCTTTGTTGGGGCTCCTAGATCTTATTGAGACGTTGTCTGATAGAAGGAGCAAAGGTCATGATCCTCTCTCTGCAGAGGTTTTCCCCTGATGTCACACCTCTGCTGTTCACGCCTTCCCATTTGGCCAGAGACCTGAATGTTTCCAGAACTGGCGCTACAGAATGTTTGGTGAGCAGAGCTCTGGGAATCTTGTACCCCAAGGTCAGAGTGGTGCTTGGTAGTGCCCAAGGGCGCCCTATGCTTTGCACCCCCAGGGACATAGATGAACATGCATTATGAATTTCAGCACCAGTTTCCATTTTTAAAAGGGCCACTTTCATTTCTGTAGTGGAAACAAAGCACGAAAGTAGAGGAGAATCTGATACAAACAGGTTCACTGGACTTCACTTAGTGCATATTTTCTGGTTAGTGGTTAAACTTTGAAAGGAGCTCCTATTACTAAGTTTTTTATTCCAAACCATACTGATTGTCCTTTCCATTACGAAATTTAGCTTCTTGCTAAATGGAGGTTCTAGAGGGTGTACCAAAAATATTACTGCAGTTTTAAGCTATTAAAAGTCAAAACTGTACTACGACTTTTAGGAGTCTTCCTTCCTCCCTCCCTTTCTCTCTCCCATTGGAAGTTTTCAGTGCATAACCCAAATTGGCATAAGGAAGGTGAGGTGTAAACCTAGGAAATCTTTAAATCCCATCTTCTTTACCCCAATTTGGGCTATACACTGTGAACTACAACTGTATGCTCTGACCACCGTGGCTGGTTCTACAAAATGTTGTGAGGAAGGTAAAATTGGTATTTGAAACCACAACGTCTTTATTCCAAACATTTTCTATTCCTATATGGCCTCCTTATTACTCTTCTCACACACTCTTATTGTTGTTGTTCAGTCATTTAAGTCTTCATGATGCCTTTTGGGGTTTTCTTGGTAAAGATGTTGGAGTGGTTTGCCATTTCCTTCTCCAGCTCATTTTACAGATGAAGAAACTGAAGTAAACAGGGTTAAGTGACTTGCCCATGGTAAATACCTGATGCCAGATTTGAACTCTGGTCTTCCTGACACTATCCACTTCACCATGTTCCTGCCCCACCTACTTTTATTATCTTTACCTAAACATCTCTCCAGTTAGAATGTAGTTTCAGGAAAATACATGATAAATTCATACTAAGTAACAAATTACTAATAATATCAGGAGAATTTATATTTTAATGGAAGATAGAGTCTTAAGCTAAAAGACAAACATCTTCTAATGATGGAATTTCAGACATCACTTAGAGGATGGAAGATTTGGGAGGATTGGTGTTATAATCATTATTAGGGTAAACATTTTAGGGGTTTGTTTGACTCCCCTTTTCAACTAGTAACTCTTGGTACCTTTCAGAAGTGGTCAGTAAAGCTCTGATTTGACTGAAATACACACTGAAATCCATTTGACAAAATATGCGTAATAAAAGGAGGAATGGAAGGAGGGAAGGAGGAAGGGAGGGAGGGAGGGAGAGAGAGAGAGAGAGAGAGAGAGAGAGAGAGAGAGAGAGAGAGAGAGAGACTGGTTAATGAGGACCTGAAAGCATATGAACTTTGGGGAAAATTTCTAGCTCAATAGGAATATAAATCTATCAAAAACTTATTCTTAACAATAACCTTAAAAATGGTGTAATATTCATTCAGATTAAAATCAATAGCTCTCCTAGGCTCTTTGACAGAAGTCCATATGGCCTTCCACTTCTAAATAAAGTACAAAAAGAAAGACTGAGAGTGAGAAAGAAAGAGACTGAGAGACAGATGGGAATAGAGAAAGAAACAGAGAAGAGAGAGAAGGAGGAGAAAGAGAGGGACGGAGAGAGAGAGACAGAAAGACAGATAGAGACAGAGATAGAGAGACCAAGACAGTGACACAGACAGACAGATAGACAAACAGAGAGAGAGAGAGAGAGAGAGAGAGAGAGAGAGAGAATGAATCAGTCCATGCACTCCTGGCAGCTACTTTTCCACTCTAATAGAGGGACATCCTAGAAGATGGTGCTCTGAAAATGAAGCTTTGGTGTCTGGCACAGAGCCAGAGAGAAAGGACAGTGTTATGTTTCAATTTTCCTCTGCCTTCCAGAACAGGCAGATGAAAACAAGAACAGAGAGGAAGGCCGGTGTGGCTTCTCGACATTCTTCTCCACTACTTTCAATTCGTTTCGGTCACATTTCATTACCATCCTTTTTGATAGAATCTCCATAGCCTGCTCCTCAACTCCCTTTGAGTTTGGAGGTGAAATTACACCTTCTGTTACACACTCGAGGTCAGGTCAGACTTGAGAATCATTGGAGGATGCTGCTGCTGATTAGAGGATGGGTGAGGCTCGGTCAAGAAGACACTGCCTAGTTAGCATTAGAAAGCTACATCCTCAGCCCGGTCATGTGACCCATTTGTGTCCCATTTTTCAAGAGCTAATGTTTCTAGTGGGAGGTAGGTTATATTTCAGGTGATGGGAGGCAGGGAAAGGGAGAGGAACATTACTGTTTCCCCGTCTAAATATCTAGAAAGAAATGAAGTGTCAATTGAAATGATATTAAATGCTCTGTGACCCTAGGCAAGTCACTTAACCCTGATTACCTCCAGAAAAAGAAATGATTTTAGATGAAAATGTGTGATTGCAAAGGACTGAAGATGAAACACACCACCTATCTCTTCTGCTAGAGGTGATGAGCTTAAAAGCAAGAAGGAAGCATCCATTTTCGAACATAACCAAAATGGGAATTTGTTTTGCTTGTCTACCCATACTTATTATGAGGGTTAATTTTTTCTTATTGTTCAATGAAGGGGCAGTGTTAGAGACAACCAATACTTATAAATAAATCTTTTTAATACAAAGATAAAAAAAGAAATATTAGGAACTTCTTAGCATGAGTGCCTTTCTCTAACTCTGAAATCATAAAAAAACTTTAAACATAAGATCAGCTGTAGCTGGAGTCAGAAGACCTGCGTTCAAGTTCTAACTATATTACTTACTAGGTAGTGACTTTATTCAAGTGACTTTACCTTTTTGAGACTCAGTTTTCTCCTCTGTAAAACTGATATGATAATAATACTTGTACTACCTGCTGCACAGGGTTATTGTGATGACTGTTCTTAAATTGTAAAGTCCTATATAAGTATAAGCTATCACAAAGCAGGCCCGTTGCCAGTGTGGATGGAGAGATCCCTCCCACCCTTTACATATGGCCACTTGTCATGCTGGTATGTATTTAGGTCCTTGTACCCATTCCAAGCCCTCAGGTTGGAGAACTGGGCCAATTATGCAAAAGGTGAGTTTATGATATGGCAGATCTCTAATTACATCTTTCTCCCTCTAGATGGAAGTTCTAAAGCAAAACTTGGTGTTTGAAGAATCTTCTAAAGGATTTTCTTTTTATATGCATCATCTACCACGACACATTTTCTCTGGGAGCAATGTCAAGGAAGGGTGTTTTAAAAGAAAACTCAAGGACAGTGATTAAAGGAAGCATTCACAGCACATAAAAGCAGGTGTCAGAAGATTTTTAAAGCATCGTGCTGAGAGGAAAGACAAGCAAAGCCTGGGATCCCCTTCCCCCCAGTCACTCCACTCTATTCTATTAGAAAGACACTTTCAAATACCTTATTCATCACTTCTACTGGCTATTAACTGTAACTGTAATTATAATTACCCAACAGACCATTTCTAAGCCACTATTTTGTGATTCCATAAAATGAAGTTTTGTAGCTTTACTAAGAATTCCGAAGGGATGAGGCAGTGGCAGGGTAGGTGGGAGGTATAGCAGGGGGAAGATTTCCGAGATAACATATTAAAACAGACAATGATATACAGGGGAAGGAAGGGTGTTTTTTTTTTAAGTCAAGCTTATTAGATGAAGGCTTAGATAAAAAAAAACCAGAGAGAATCTGGTTGAAATTTATTTGTCTCTCCTTAGTTCCCACTCTCATCATCTTCTGGTGCATAGCAGAAGGGAATGCAGTCCAGGTAACATTTCAAGATGCCATTTTGCCTTTGACAGTTCTCATCCTTTGCCATTGAATGCAGCTCATGTCCCTGTGCCTGTGGAGAAGAATGGGCCAATTATACGGGCCTTCATCCTTTCCAGAAAATGAATTTCAACAGCTCATAAGGCATGCATGCAATATATTTGTAACCACTTCATTTTTTAAAATCAGATAATAAAAATCTCTACCAATGAGATTTTCCTTGAGTTAAATGTCTTCCTGGCATTCATGAAGATGAAGTAGTGGAATCAGCCAGCCAAGTTAGGAGAAGGCTGCCTGCCAAGTGACAGTGCGTTTAATAACAAAAAATGTGATGTCCTCACATTCTAGGTAATAATATGCAAATTTCCATTAAGAAGGCAGGGAGAAGTGGGTAATTCTCATCAATATGATGCATCTTCAAGTACTCAGGTTCTGTGTGATCAATTTGAATGTGATCAGTTACACAAGCAGTGGTTTCCCTGCTTCCAGTTGCTGTGTAGTACTTTGGAATTCAGGAAAAGCCATTTGATACTAAGCCACGAGGAGAACAAAAACATTTCTTGCCTTTTGTTCTATGAAAGGCACAAGTTTAAACGAGTGCTACCACCCAATGACATGAGGCAGAAAATGGTAGCTCCATATTCAAGCTTGATCCAGCATGTATGTCTCATCTCTGCCCTCTACTCTAAAGGTCACAGGATGCCAGAGATTGAAAGGGCCTTAGAGATCATCCAGCCTAATCCTCCCACTTTGCACATAAAGAGACTGAGGTCTAGATAGATTAAATATTTGCTTAAGATCACACTGGATGTTATCAGATAGAGTTGGGCTCAGATTTCAAATCATTTGATTCCTAATATAGCATTTCCAGATAATCTGAAATAATGTATATCTTCACTGTATGATTTTGTAACTATTAATAGTCATTCTGGAGTTGGGCAAAAGAAGAAATAAAATATGATAGCATTGTAAAATCCAGAGGTGGATAGATTCTTAGATATCATTTAGTATAATCCTGTTATTTAACAGTCTTAGCTTAAAACTCACCATACACTAATAATAATGTTTAGCACTTACAATGCACCTTACGGCTGCAAAATGAATGTTATTTCATTCAACCTTCACAATAACCCTGTGAGGTGGAAAATGTATCAATAATCACCATTTTATAAATGAGAATCAGGGAGGTTAATCAGAAGACTGAGATATGATTTCTAGTTCTGCTGCTTACTGCCTGTGTGACCTTGGTTAAATCATTTAACTTGTCTGGGTCTTAGTTTCCTTACCTAAAAAAATCAGAGTTGTACTAGATGACCTCAAATGTGCTTTCTACCTCTAAATTCTGTGATTCTTGAGCTGGGGGATGCATTATAAGGAAAGTTAAAGATGATCCTTGGAACTTCAAGCTAAGGAGCTCATAGACCTTTCTTCTGGATGGGAAGAGGCTGACCAGGAGCCAGGACCAGCAAATGGATACCCTGGCCAGTTACCTAGAGGTGCTTGTGGTCACCTTTAAATGCATCTTTTGCACTGCTTTTCCTTTTGCTAGGCTCAGTAAGTCAGTCAAGTCAATAAGCATACACTAAGCAACTACAGTGTCTGGTACTGTAATTAGCACTGAGGATTAAAAAGAAGTGTGTGTGTGTGTGTGTGTGTGTGTGTATGTGTGAAACAGTTCCTGCTTTCAAGGAGCTTACATTCTTTTTTTTTAAAAAAATTAATTAATTTTTAGTTTTCAACGTTCACTTCCATGAGCTCTTAAGCTTTAAATTTTCTACGCATCCTTTCATCCCTTCTCCCCTCCCTAAGATGGCCTGCAATCTGGTATAGGCTCTACCTATACTTTTGTATTAAACATATTTTCACAGTAGTCATGTTGTAAAGAATTAGAATGAATGAGGGGAACCACGAGAAAGAAATAACCAAACGAAACAAGAGATCAAATAGTATCCTTCGATCTGCATTCAGACTCCACAGTTCTTTCTCTGGATGTGGATGGCATTTAAGGAGCTTACCTTCTAATGGGAGTTACAACATGCAATTGACTAGGTAGTGAGTATATGCAAGGCAATCTGAGAGGGGAAAGCATTAATGGTTGAGTTGGGGGAGGACTATGAAAGGTGCCCCTCTCCCACTCGAAGTCTCCTATTTAATGCTGGGTTGAGAAATGCCTTTCAAACCTTGTCACACTCCTAGTCAGTTGATGTCTCTTCTAAATATGGAATGTCAAAGTTCTTTTAAAGTATCTTAACGCCTTAGGTTGTCATGAAAATCAACTTTGCAGCAAGAATGAAAGAGCTAGGTGGAGATGACAGAGCTGGTAGCCTTTCTAATGAGGTCTTTGTTCTACATTCCTGAATTTTTCTAAGCATTCCTGCCAGCAACAAAATCTCACTACATTAATAATCCCCTTTGACTTGTCCAAGGTTAGTGAAATATTACTTGTTAGGGCAGGAACTTAATGTTCTTTCAACTCCAAGTATGGTCACCGTTTCACTTTTCCACATGGTATGAATTATAAGCTCCTTTGCATTAAGATGAAAAATTGAATCAACAATATTTACCAGAGAGTGGTATAAAAGAAAATAATTTTTAATTAATGACCATTGCTTGAGAAGACCACAGGTATATCAGGTTCTTAATACCTGGGCATCCCTTTCTTCCTAGTAGTCTATCTCTGTTTTGTGCTGGTTTTGTGCTATATAGATTTTGTACTTCATCTCTGTGATCTGCACCTTTAACCTTCTTCTATCTGATCTAGGCTACCTGAATGTGCCAAATAAACTTAGTCTCGGTAGCCAGTGCTATGGGCCTCACTGTGCAGAACAGACAGAAGTAGGTTGACAATGGCTTCCACTAATCTCCTTGAGACCTATTGTAGACAGGTGTGAGTAGAGTCTCAGATGTACCAGAGAACAGTAGAAAGGACATTAGTTGAGTAAATGAGGGCAAGGTCTTTCTGGAGATTGCATCATACTTGGAAATTTGTCCTGAGGAAACGTGTAGGGCTGAATGGGAGTACCTGATAAGAGAGATCCAGGGATCAAGAGTCAAAGCCAAGGAATTAATATACAGAAAACTGTCACTTCCCCAGCATTAAAAGGTCAATGGTTCATTCTTATGCCAAAACAAAACCTTTGTTTTCCTGTGTTAAGGTCTGGGCACAGATATGGATATGGGTATGAGATAATTGATAATATGGGCATCAATAATAATAATCAGAACTAACACTTATACAGTGCTTTAAAATTTGCAAAGAAATTTCACATATATTATTTTATCTTCCCAACATCCCTTCGATGAAGGTGCTATTATTAACTGCATTATACAGCTGAGGAAAATGAGTCTGAGAGAGGTAAAGTGTTTTGCCCAAGGTCACATAGCTAGTAAGCATCTAAGGAAGGATTTAAATTCAGGTCTTACTGGATTAAAATAATCTTTCTCTAATTACTTTAAAATTTATTAAAGAAGCTAACCTTATTCCAGATCACAGAATCACAGAATTTCATTAATAAAAGGAACCTCAAAGACCACCCTTATGCAACCCATATGTGACCAAGGAATCTTCATCTACAACATCCTCAACAACTGGTCATGTAGTCTCAACTGGAAAATGTTCAGTGAGAGAGAACTCATCACCTTCAGGGTAACCCATTATAATTCTTAAGAGTTCGGTTAGACAATTTTCTTGTTGTAGTGGATCTGTGACTGGGAGGGAATATACTTGCTTTCCTTACCCCAGCCCACATCTCCTAGAAGGCTTTGGAGACTGAGAGAGCAGAAAGTCATTTCTGTTGAACCGTCAAGGGATGAGTTTGTGTAGGTATCACTGGGCACAGCACTTTTGAAGATGAAGGTCAGAGATAGAAAAAATGAAGACAAAGTGGCCGCAGGGAGTGTTTCTTCATGTTCTCATGGCCTCAGCTAGATGGGGACTCATTTATTTTCTTGCATACTTCAAAGCCCAGAATTCCTCTGCTGCCCATAGCTGTTGATTTCTTTTGTTACTTGAGTGCCCCAAACGGAGGAAGACTGAAGCACGCAGTCACACTCTTTTCTTCCACTATGATTAAGTTTCATTTGCAGGTCACTTTCACCTTCAAAAGTCTTGTGCCCATGACATTTATGCACACTTCATCCTATACCAGTCCATGAAGAATTACTTTCCAAGCACTATTCAGCAAAGCCCACTTACTTTTTCTCTGGGAAATATATTGGGATTGAGGAGCAGGCAGATCCACAGTCATGCGTTTTCTGCAATTACATTGAGTTTAAATATCATTCTCAAAAATTTCTGCCATTCCATTCTGACCAACTTCTTGCCAACCCCTTGCCTACCTCTGTACCCTCTGATCCACTGGATCTTTCTATCTCCCTCAGATCAAAGACCACATCCTGGGTGACTCACCTTCTTAACTCTGAAACTCCTGGGCTGGGCTCCAAACTTTTTTGATTGGTGAGTATACCACATAGTGTATCTAGTCAGTTTAAGTTAAGCTAACATGACCAGCTTTTTTGTCATCTACCCCATTGTTGCCACATTACCCTTCTAAGGTAAGGCAAGAAAGTCAATTTGGCTGGAAAAGTAGATTAGAGTCAGATTTGAAGAGTCTTAATGTTAAACAGAAAAGTTTGTATTTGAATATAGAGGATTATGAGCCACCAGAATTTATTGAGTCAGGGAATGATATGATCAGATTTGTACTTACAGAAAATCACTTTGGCAGCTGTATAGGATGTATTGCAGAGAGGAGAGACTTGAGGCAGGGAGACCAATGAGAAGGGTATTTTAATAATCCAGGCTACAGGATGATGAAAACATGAACTAAGGTGGTAGTTATGTGAGTAGAGAAGGAGACGGATGTGAGAGATGTTGTGGAGTTAGAATGCCGAAGAACTGGCACCTGATTTTATTTTTGTCTTTGGATGCTCAGCAACCAGTACAGCATCCAGCACAAAGTAGGTGCTTAATAAGTATTTATTGATTTATTCAATTTTCTCTTTGCAGCAAAGAAAATGCTGGGTTTTTTTTTTTTGGCAAAGAAGGTAATATAAACTACCAGACTAAAATATATTTGGGTTTTTAGTGTTTAGGGAAATGTCAATCTACAAATGATAAACATATTTGATTCTGGGAGACAAGCAGGGGTCATCTGTTTTCTTCTTTTTTTTTTCCTCAGGGGGAAAGGCAGGGCAGTTGGGGTTAAGTGACTTGCCCAAGGTCACACAGCTAGTAAGTGTGTCAAGTGTCTGAGGCCAGATTTGAATTCAGGTCCTCCTGACTCCAGGGCTAGTGCTCTACTCACTGCACCGCCTAGCTGCTCCAGTCATCTGTTTTCTTTATTGCTTCCTTAAAGTTAATAAAGTTGATGTTAATAAACTTTTTCTTAATGTCCTCTATTTTAAAAGAATCTGTTTTCTTTTCTCTTGAGCAAATCTTCAGACTAGTCTTACCAAAGGAATTGATATAAACCATGTTCTTTATGAAATGGCATATTAGCTAGTACATAGATATAGTATAGGGGCAGAGGATATGTAGTATTTGGCAGCCCTGAAGGATAATAGAATGTGAGTGAGATTTGGCTTTAGAAGATATGAATTAGAGTTCTATATCTTCTACTTATGCACTTTGTGACCTTGGCAAAATTACTAGACCTCTCTGAGTTTTAGTTTTCCTATTTGAAGAATGAAGTTTCTAATACTTATTCTTCCTACTTCTCAGGACCATTTTGAGGTTCAAATGTAATAATTTATATAGAGCACTTTGAAATCTTAAAAAGCTATGCAAGTATAACCTATCATCATGTAATATGTCACTGGAAGGTTGGCTGTTTGCAATTATATTTTTTGGCCACAGTAACTCATGAAGACTAGTTACTAAGGCATTGAAGGGTTTTGATTTGCATTAATGGAGCAAATACTTATATCACTGAAATCATGAACACGTCAAGGATGGAACAAGCATTACTTTTCAAATAAAGGCCACATAAAATAGTGCCCAGAACACAGTTAGTGCTTAATAAATATTTGTCACATTCAATTTATGGAATGAGGATAAGTAAGAAAGTTGAATTTAGAGCACTTTTATTTCTTAGCAATGGATTCCATTACATCTGGTCATCTGTGGGCTTCCATTTCCTAATTGTAAATATTTTAAGTCACTGAAAAGATTTCAGATTCTTTCGTATAACTTGCTTCCTATGGGGTACATCTCCACATGAGTTGGTGAAACCATCCATATGACATTTAATCAACAAGTTATTAATTAATAAATAACATTTATTAAGCACCCTACTATGTATAAAAGATTGTATTAGGAGTTGGCAATACAAATATTCCACCCTCCCCCAACAAAAGTCCTTATCCTTCAAGATTTTACATTATACTGGTAAGGACTAATAATTAACATTAACACAAAACTTTTTAAGGTTTAAAAAACACTTTATATACATTATCTCACTTGAGTACAGTACCACTGTGAGGCAGGCCCTGCAGACACTTATGCTACAAATGAAGGAAATGAGCATCAGAAAAGTTAGGTGACATGTCTAAGGTCATAGAACTCATTAATGTCAGAGATATAATTTGAATCCATTTCTTCCTATATATAATAACTATGTATATGTATACATAAAATACCTATATCTAATATATAATTATATATACATATAATGAACATTAAAACGACACAAGAGTTAAATATATTATGTAATATACATACACATACATTATACACACACACACAAACACACAAAATACATATAATACCAAGTCCAATAGACTTCCCTGTACTTCACTTTGCACATAAGGATTTCTCTGTGTATATTCTCTAGGTATTCTGACCTACTGTATCCATAGAGCTGTAGGGATTAACAGAATCAAAGATTCTGTGTGTTGGAGTTGGAGGGGAGAGAAGTGTAATTAGAAAGTACTTAGTACTTGCTTCCCACTCTTCATTTTTATTTTTTCTTTCCATTTTGGAGTAATCAACAGGTGTTCCTGGTGCTTTAATGTTTGAGAAAGGGACAATAATTTTCCCTTCTGAATTCCCTTTCCCAGTCTCCTAATTGAAATGTGATATTCTGCATCAAGTGATTCATCTGTAACATTTACATCCAGTCATTTGGGCAAGAAGTCCTGCGTAAGAGCAATTATGCTGGGTGATTCCCAATTACACACATGTGGCTGAAGTTGATCCATGCCCTTAAGAGCTGCTGATGCCATTTCAGGAACAAGAACCCTCAAAGCATAGTAGAAGCACATTGCTCTCTGGGAAAAAAAAAGTGTTTGACAACATCCAGGCAAGGGTTTCAGTGCACATTAATTCATTGAATTTGCCTGTCCTCTTCAGCATTTAGGAGCTTCTCTCTTTAAAGATGGATTGTAGGAATATTGGGGAGAGAGAAAATGTCTTGGCCAGCTTGAATTCACAGAAAGCCACCTTACAAAGACACCTCACCTATACCTTTCCTCTCTCTAGCATTGTGTTTGAATGGTGATACTCTTTCTCCTAGGTGGGTTTTTTCACACTTCTAAGGGTTGTAAATTAGAAATCTAATAATGGTAACCCTTTGTGTCAGAATAGAACTTCCTAATTTCAAACCATTTTCACATCTTATCTATTTTTATTATCCCTCTGAACAGCATTATAATATATTTAAAGTAGTATTATCTTTATGTAATAGATGAAGAAGCTAAGGCAAAAACAAAAAACCAAAGAATAGTTAAAGTGATGTGATCTTATCAAAGCTGACCAAGTTTCTTGACTCTCAACCCAGAACTCTTTGTATTACTCTTTACTCAAACTCCCACTTTTCTATTCCAGGGCCTAATCACCTATTGTGTGGACAATTGCAGCAGCCTCCAACAACAATTAGTACTGTTGCTGTTGTTCATTTGTGTCTAACTTTCACGATCACATTCAGGGTTTTCTTGACAAAGGTGCTGGAATAGTTTGCCATTTCTTTCTTCAGCTCATTTTATAGATAAGGAAACAGAGGAAAACAGAGTTAAGTGAGTTGCCCAAGGTCACACAGTTAGCAGATGTCTGATGGGTCCATCATGGGTTTATCTTTCCAAATCAATACTCTATAACTCTGCATTCCTGATCACCATTTGAATTCATTTATTTAGAGCTAGAAGAGATCCAGAAACTACAGAAGTTATGTTATTTGCCCAAGGTCACACAAGTGGATCCTCTACCACACTGACTTTCAACTTGCTCCCTAGTTCTGAACTTGTGCTTCATTCAAGGACGACACACTTTTTGTTATTCAGTTGACTGAGCTAATCAACAGAGAGTTTGTGGGCCTACAGAAACTATACAGATTTTTATTGTTCTCAGTTCTCAGATCCCAACTCTGGTTGAGACATTATGGATACTGTTGGAGCTCTTTTTCCATATAGAGGATCCTGAAGACTACATGTTATTTCAAGAATTTCAACATCAAAATTTATATGGATGTATAACATTGTTATCATATTCTCTCCATGACCATCCTGTGCCTTCAATTTTGGGGCAGGATTATTTTACCACAAACTTGCAAGTAGCATTAGCACGTAGCACATTTTGGAAATCAAAAGAAATAAAGAGAAGGCAAGATGGCAGCTGGGAAGCAGTGACTGGCGTGAGCTCCCCACCAAGTTCCTCCAAAAACCTATAAAACAATGGCTCTGAACCAATTCTAGAGCTGCAGAAACCCCAAAGTGGCAGAGGGAAGCAGGGCCCCAACCCAGGACAGCCTGGATGGTCTCTGGG
>CM053622.1:273602569-273620080 GCA_028646595.1 Phalanger gymnotis | reverse complement strand
AGGCTTTTGTTGTAGGCTCTTTGGCTTTGTTGACTTCTTCTGGCTGTATGTTTTGGTCTTCTTTGTCACCAAAGAAAGATTCCAAAGTCTGAGATTGAATCTGACTGCATATTCACTGCCTGGCCATGTTCCCAGCCAACTTACTTGACCCTTGAGTTTTTCAGCAGTGTATGACTGCTTGTAGAGCAAAGAGTACTTTGTTCTAAGCTTGAGGGGATGCGCTGTTGATTTCAGAGCTATTTCTATACAGCCAGCTATGCCACACCAGCACTCCTCCTTCTCCCACTAACCTCTGCTGTCTTTGGTGTTTGTGGGTTGAGAAGTCTGGTAATTGCCACAGCTCACTGATTTAGGGTGCTAGGGCCTGTTCCACCCTAGCTCCTGGTCTGGTTGGTCCTGCCACCGCCCATGCTGAGCTCCTCTCCCCACTACTCCATGCACGATAGACCTCATCCAGCCACCATCTAGGCTGTCCTGGGCTGGATCCCTGCTTCCCTCTGCTATTTCGTGGGTTCTGCAGTTCTAGAATTTGTTCAGAGCCATTTTTTATAGGTTTTTGGAGGGACCTGGAGGGGAGCTCATGCAAGTCCTTGCTTTCCAGCCGCCATCTTGGCTCCATCTCTCGATGATACCATTTTTATGGTACATAATGAGTTCTTCTCCCCCTACCCTTTTGTCTATTATTTCTGTAAGCAAGAAAATTAAATTGTATTCACAAGGAGGTATGTATTACAGTTGAAGAGAGAAGAAAAGAAAAAGAGAATGAGAAAGTGAATTATATCACCCAGAGAGAAGAGAATGCTAGAGGCTTTGGCTGTGCCTTGCATGGACAAGATGGTACTGAAAGTTGGATGAATCCCAGAAGCTTGCATTTCCTTATTTGAGACTGTTCAGGACCTAGAGAAGGACCATGAATAATGCCATGAAGCTAGAGAGAAAAAAAAAAACAAACCTCTCCTTTAACCATCAGAGGGGAAGCAGGAAAAGTCATGATTTATGCAGGGGTTTCTGTCAGAGGAACCTTCATATTTGGGACTATAAATCACTTTTGAGATGACTTCCAACCATCTCTTGGGTTAATGTTTAGTCATCTAAGGGTTTCTGTTTTGTTTTTCTTATAATCAAATTTCTTTGTAATATTGTGAAGTATTTGCTTACAAATAAAGATTTGATCTTATATCTAGGAAATCAATGAAAATATGTAAGGGCAAGAGCCGTTCCTCAATGGATAAATGGTCAAAGGATTTGAACAAACAGTTCCCAGAAGAAGAATTGAAGACAGTCACTCAGAAGAATCAGGCCTCACTATCTACACCAGAAAAAAGTGCTGTCGAAGAGTGCCCATTATTCATACAACAGTGGCAGTCCATCAGCGCACGTATGACAGACAGACAGTGCAGTTGGACAACGAGCTCAGCCCAGAACTGAACAGGTGGGAGTGAGTGGATTGTGATGTTTTGCACAGTTTCTAATTACTCTTTTTCCAAGAAACAGAGGTCCATGTGCATTAATATGTATATTCTTCTGGTGTGTCTAAAAGGCACAAATCATGGAACACTGCAGTTTCTGAAGATTTCACCACAAAAGGAGGTTAGTGTGATTAGGCCATGATATGAATTTCAGTGGTGAAGCAGGATAAAGTGAGTCATCAGACAGAGGTAGGTGCAGAAAAAGAGGTGAATCAGTTGTATAGGGACAGCAGTAGAGAACTTATATGTTCTCTCAGTATCTTCATAGTGTCAAGAGCTCGAGGGGAGGATCCCAAACACATTAGAGCATTCATGGAAGGACATGCATAAGAGCTGCATAGAATGAAAAGGTATAGAAGAACAGCAATCTGTATCATTGAATCAAAGTACCCTGTCATTCAGTCTCTAGAATGTTTTTTTCCCCTGTAGATACCATTTGACCTGAATGTCCAGCTAGCTAATATGGTCACCTCCTCCTGCAAGGAGGTTTGATAATCATATTGTTTTCCAAATAAGTGTTTCCTTCAGCCCTTAGGAAAGAGATGAATGCGAGGGTTGTCAGGTTGAAAGATTTTCTTCCCTTTCTAGAGGCAAAGAAACCGAAGGACAATAACAATGTAAACTGCATGATTACAAGGGCCATTTGGACAACATTATTCTGCACAATTGGCAGGAACTCAGGAACTGAGTTCTGTTTGCTAGTATGGAAATATTTGCAAATAGCTCTGTTCCAGTCATAAAGCACAAAGCACCATTCAAACCACTGAATTTAATTTTAGTACTACTAAACACCATTTGTAAGTCATTCAGTTTTACCAGTCTGTTCTCCCAAACACCCTCCCCAGTTTATACTTTGTAGGATTTTCACAAAGGTACCTTCGAATAGCTAAAGTTGGTGTAGAATTATGTAATTTAAGCTAAATATTTAAGACTTCTCAAAAGTCTTCCCACAACACTGACCAAGACTCAGGCTATGAGGTCAGTTTATAACATGTGACCTTATAGTAAGGTGCTTTCATTTTTTTTTTTGGTAACACCCCTTGGGATGGGTCCAAGAGAGAGATCTGTCTTTGATTTATTTTACACAATAGAGAAAAGTATTACAATATGATCACTAGGTAGTGATTTGGTTGGGGGGTGATCACAAGGTAATGACTTGGGGGGCTATTTTTTCAAATTGGGGTATTAAAAATGTTTAGATAGTTTTTGTGATATGGTTTTGTACTTCTCAGAACTGTTCACTAACTTTATTGAAGTTAACAATTCCGGTTATAGTTTAGAGTCTGGGATTGGTTTTAAACCTATGGATTCTATCTGTAAGGCTGTCTGATCTCTGTTTTCTCTTTTTCTCCCCATTAAACTGTGAATTCCTTGAGGGAAGTGACTGCCATCTTTTATTTATCTGTATATTTTTAAAATCTCCTGTGCTTAGCATAGTGCCTGGCACATAACAGGCACTTAGTAAATGTTTATTGATTGACTGGGTAAAATGGTGCAGTTATCCAATACAAGAGATAACTGAATAGTCCTACAGTAGAATATGTTCGGGGGGTGGGGCCAAGATGGCAGCTGGAAAGCAGGCACTTGTTTAAGTTCTCCCCCAGGTCCCTCCAAACACCTGTAAAAAATAGCTCTGAACACATTCTAGAGCTACAGAACCCACGACATAGCAGAGGGAATCAGGGCTCCAGCCCAGGACAGCCTGGATGGTCACTGGGAAGGGTCTATCGCATGGAGCTGGGAGCAGAGCAGAACACAGCCCACCTTGGGCTGCCCCAGGACCAACCAGACTGGGAGCCGGGAGGAGTAGGCAGTAGCACCCTGAATCAGTGAGCTGTGGCAGTTACCAGACTTCTCAATCTACAAACACCAAAGACAACAGAGCAGGTTAGTGGGAAAAATTCCTGGATAGGAGTGAAAGAGTGTGTCGGCCCCAGCCCCAGGGTGCAGAAGTGGTGCAGCTCTGGGGCTGCTTCCAGAGCTCCAGCTATGGTTTCTTCTGGCCCCAGGTCCACCTGGTGGGAGGAATTAAGCAGCACATCAGAGCGAGAGTGCAGAGCCTGCTTAGATCTGGGTTGTGGTCTGGGTTGGCGGTTCTTGTGGGAGGAGGAGCACTGGTGTGGCAGAGCTTGATGTGTAGAAGTAGGTCTGAAAATAGCAGCACAGCCCCTCGAGCTTGAGATAAAGTACTCTCTTCTCTATAAGCAGTCTTGCCCTGACAAAAAGCTCAAGGGCCAAGTAGTTGCTTGGGAACATGAACAGGCAGTGAAAATGGACTCAGATTCAGACTCAGACTTCGGAATCTTTTTTTGGTGACAAAGAAGATCAAAACATACAGTCAGAAGTCAACAAAGTCAAAGAACCTACATCAAAAGCCTCCAAGAATATGTTCACAGCAAGACTTTTGATGGAATAGAGAATATACATATTAGAGTTTTAGCATTCATTCAAGAAACTTTTGAAGACAGATCAAGGATTTATTAAGTGCTTACTCTGTGCCAGATACTGTACTAAGTCCTGAGGATACAAATACAAGCACAAAAGACAGTCTCTACCCTCAACTATTTTATTCTAACTGGGGAAGATAACACATAAAGGGGACCTGGAAAGGTGGAGGAAGGAGAGTGGAGGATATCCAAGTAGGGGCAAGGCTACTGGCAAATAGGGGACAGGTCTGAATAATGAGGAACTGAGCCAGGAATGAAGTAAATGAGTAGGTCTTGGGGCAAAATAGTGGTCCACTCCAGAGAATCACCAATCAGAAGAGAGGACCACAGGGCGGAGACATATTTATGATGAGAAGGCTGCTGGTGGAGATGTAGAGTATATGAATATGAGATTAAATTCAAATTAAAGTACTCATTAAGCACCTGGAATGCAGGTAAAACTCATTATGATATGTACTGGGAGAGATAAAAAGATAAAACAAGACAGAGCCCCTGCCTTTGATAAACACATATCAACACACGTAAGAAAAAAAAGACAGTGTTTGTAACAGAGCAATCATAGAATGTGACAGAATCAGTAGAGCAACAGGGATGTTTATTCTAGCTGGATGACTTTTGGCAAACCATTTACCTTCTCAGGGTCTCAGTTCCTCATCTACAAAACAATGGGGTTTTAGACAATCACTAAGGTACCTTCCAGCTCTAAATCTATGATCTTATGATAAAAGGAAGTGGTGATGATGGTAGAATAAGCATATATAGAAAGCCCATTAGGTGCCAGGCATTCTACTAAGTACTTCATAAATATTATTTTGTTTGAGAGGTAGGTGCTGTTTATCATTACAATAACTCTGCAAAGTAGGTACTGTTATCTCCATTTTACAGTTGAGGAAACTGAGGTAAACATAGGTAAATGTCTGAGGTCAGATTTGAGCTCACACCTTCCTGATTCTAGTCTCAACACTCTACACACTGCACTACTTTGCTACTTCCAAAACTTTGAAAAGCAGAACTTGCCTTAATTCTACTGTGCTTTTGAGATATCCCATTTCTTTTTATCAACTTAAAGAAGATTACCAAAGTAGCAATGAGAAGGATCTTTAATATAGGCAAGGGAATTGTAATTTGTGATACCCAACAACACTGGAATACTGGAGTACCTGGGAGGGTCATAGGGGGCAGGGGTTTAAATATCTCATTGAAGGCACAGCCTCATGAATCTGTTACATAAGTTGTTTTGCATAACATAAAGAAGGCTAGGAAGGCTCAGGGAGTGGTCATGGCATCTGGTCAGATGCAGATTCCAGATGCAGCAACAGGGAGTTTCCAGAGATAACACAAGACTGGCTTCAAATGGTTCGAACCAGCTCCAAACACAGGGTCATTGGGGTCAGCGGTAGGTGGGCCCTTTTCATGAGTGCATTCAGCAGTTTTCTAGCCTTTACACTTACTTCTAGAAAGAATATTCTATACTGCTTGTCTCCCTCCCTACCTTAGCACACACTTTCTGTTCAACCCCTCTGTAGTCTCACTTAAGTCTTTATTATAGCTAATGAAATTGTTTTCTCCAAGGTCATTAATCACTTGTTCATCACCACTACCATT
This sequence comes from Phalanger gymnotis, assembly GCA_028646595.1. NCBI lineage: Eukaryota > Metazoa > Chordata > Mammalia > Diprotodontia > Phalangeridae > Phalanger > Phalanger gymnotis. The sequence goes on along the minus strand of CM053622.1, from coordinate 273,614,559 downwards.
TTTTTCCCTCCTCCTTGTATTTTTAGCAAAATTTATTGACTGGTTTCTCTGAGATGTCTTTTCGTACCTTGACTCCCAAGACAATACATTCTTATGCTTCTCGTCCAGCCTTTCTGACAATTATCCTTCTGTCATCTCTAAATGTGAATGTTCTCCCATATTTGTTGATGTTTGTTAATTTCATGATAAAAAAAAAGTAGGTATCCTGCAAGGTTCTCTTTTTAGGTCTTTTCTCTCCATACACTGTCTCCTCTGCTGGATGATCTCATCTTCTGCCGTGGCTTTAATCCTTACCTCCATCTGGGTTTGGAGACAGAAGACTTCTGGCCACTTTCCTACCCCCATCATGTGATTCTGGGCAAGTCTTTTGACCTCTCTAGGCTTTTAAAAGAGACAATTGAACAAAATCATCCCTGAGCTTCCTTGTAGTTCTAAATCCATAATGCTATCATCTATGACTCCTTTGTATCATATCCTAGTAATTTTCCTTCATGGTATCTTTTGCCTTGGTCTACTCCTTTCCAATCCCGCTGCTACAACCCTAGTATAATTCCTTTTCTTTTCTGACCTAGATTATTACAGTCTCTTAACTAGTCTTCCTTCCTCTAATCAATCTCTCCTTCACACTGCTGTAAACTCACTGTCCTAATAGTATTTTATCTAAAACTTTCAGTGGCCCACATTTGTCTACTGGATAAAAGATTTGCCCATTCTTGACCTTTGAGGTCTTCTGAAATCTGATTCCACTTGACCTCATTTTCTCATCACATCCTCTGTTCCAGTCAAACTGAGCTACTCAATGTACTCTGATTTCATACTGCCCTCTCCTGTCTCTGTGTATTTACTCATGTTCCTCCCCCATCTCCTCTACCTGCTCTGGCCAATGGCTGGAGTTAATTGCCTATCAACATCTGCCTTCCTTCAAGGTTCAACTTTGGAGCCACCTCCTGCACGAAGCCTTCATTGTCACCCTAGCTGAAGGTGACATTTTTCTCCTCACATCTTTAATAGTACTTGGACAGTAGCTCACCTCAACACTTACCCCACTTATCCTTGTATTTTGGTTACTTGTACATGTCTTTTCCCTCATACTAGATTGTAAGCTTCTTGAATAAAAACAATAATGATGATAATAATAGCTAACATTTTTGTAGTACTTTAAAGTTTGCAAAATGCTTTACAATATTACCTCCATTTATCCCCACAACAACTCTAAGAGGTCAATATTATTATTTTCCCCCTATTCCAAATGAGAAAACTGAGGCAGACAGAGGTTAAATGACCTTCCTAGGGTCACACTTCTACTCTGAGGCTGGATTCCAATTCAGGTCTTCCTGACTCTGCCTCTAGAGCTCTATCCACTGCATCTACTAGATGTCTAGGCAACTTGCACACACACACACATGCACATACACACACACACACACACACCCCTGTATATGTATATGTGTATATGTATGTATACATATACACATATACATATGTGTATGCATATGTGTGTGTGTGTATATATATATATATACATTTATACATATAAGTATACACATACTCACATATACATATACACATTACTAGTAATACCCACAGAGTATCTTGTACCTACTAGGAGTTTAATAAATGCTTGTTGAATTGTATCGAATTAAATCCTTAATGAAGAATCAGCATCATGCACGAGAATTTAAAATTGGTCATAGAGAGATAACTATGTACAAAGAAAGGTGTCTAGATTTGGGGTAGAAAGATGTTCTGACATTCTGACTGTTCTAGAACTATTTTGTGAATAGCATGTCCTTGAATCTCCATCTGGATGTTTCAGGCCTAGTTTCTTTTCTCCCAAATAGTAAAAACCATTATTGGGAATGTAATTTACTGCCTTCTGAGTGCATCTTGACCTCTTCAAAAGACCTTAGATACAAAAACATGATTTATTAGACAAATCCTAGCCATCCAAAAAACAATTAAGTGAAATGTCTATATAAAAAACTGAGCAGGGAGTCTTCAAAATGTGTATGCCATAGATGTCTCAAAATCAGAGAACTGAAAATTGCCTTAGTCCTTCTTTGGAATCATCTTGTCCTCTTCTCCCCCCATCTCTCATTTCTTCTGGACAAGGAAACGCAAAAAATGATAGAGAACAGCTCTATTATAAACAATGAAAACTCTCATATATATATTTTCCTAAATAGAAATTAAAATGGTTGAAGAAGTAGCTAAATAATTCTTGTAGACACACTGATAGAGCACTGAGGGGTTCTGGTGTGTCCTTTCATTTCACATTTCACCTACAAATTGGCATAGTTTCTTCTGACTCCAAAGACCCCAAATTCTTATGAAATCTGAGTATACGGTAGGATCAAGAACAACAGCACTATCTGTTAGTGTCATCCAGGGTGTATTATAGTTTTAATTGTAGGTCCCCAAGCAAAAAGAGACAAAGAGACAAAGAGAACAATCTTCAGGTCAGTGTAATACTTTACAACCTGTTACTTAAACTTGGAATGTTGAGTGGACAAACTACTGTGGCATGTACTATGTTTAAAATGACGATCTCCAAATATGGTGATTTCCAAGTTCTTATAAGTACTTAAATATCACTATCCCAGAAACTCAACTTTATGGGCATTACTTACAGTAATGCATAGTAAGTCATATACAGATGTGTCATTCTTGGCATTGGAGACTCTTACTTAATTGGGAAGAATTTTTAAAAACTGAGGGGCACAAGACACAAACTTTTAAAAGATGGTAGTTTCTAGTGTATCCAGAAGGTATTTTTGGATTCTCTGACTTCTTATATCTGTAATGCTAAAACCCAAGATTTAAGTCTACTTTCCAGGAAATCCATTAATTGGATCTCCCATGCCCTGCTAACAGTGCCATAACTGGGAGCCTGTGGCTGTGGCATATATTGCTATCTGATGGGGTAGCCATAACTACCCTTTCCTGGGCATCCAACCTTCATTGTCTGGTCCTTAAGCTGTTTTTTAGCTTCCCCAACCCTCATGATTGTGTGGCGATGCGCTCATATCCTGGGCCTGCTTGCCACTGGGCCCTGAGATTTGTGTTCTCTTTCCCACTCCCATTCCAGTATCCCAGTATAAGGAGTGACTTTTAAGATTCCTGAATCAGTGCAGGATAAACTCAAGGGATTAACAGAGAAAGCCAAATATCTTTGCCAAATCTGGTATCTGATTATCTTTCTTTCCCACCCAATTTTGTGATCTTAGATGTCCTCCTCAACTCTGGGTGGACATGTGTTGCTAATTACAACAATGATTAGAACTGGGTGGGGAGCAGAATCTTCTGCAGAAAGCCAACTAGGATCCAAATTGGAATTCAAGTGGACATAAACCAAATGTCAGGCAGGGTCAGGAACTTTAATGTCTCTGGAGTATTGAACCCCAAAGGACTGAGTTAAATGGAAATCCAGGTGCAAGAGTAAAGGTCCAAGAATGGTAGGTCCTAATCAGATCAGGAGACAAGATACAGGGAGGGTCAGTGAGCTAAGTGTTTGTCTTACCCAGTTGTTTCCTCCACCCTACCACTTTCTCTCCTACACAAACACACAAGACCAATATTTTGGATTTCTATTGAAATCATATGTATGACTTGTACTCACCCTGAGTGATGTGTTGAATCTAATTGTGTTAGTTAAGTCGCAGGTTTGGAAAGATGAGCCATTTCACTTCTCTATGGCTCAACTTTTCCACCTACATATTTTACAGGAATACTGTAAAGATCAAATGAGAAAATGTGTGTGAAAGAGCCCTATCCAATTAAAAATCCTATACAAATGTAATTCCTAATCTTGAAAAAGTGCTAGCTTTTCTTTGGAAATGTAATGCAGAGGACCTGGAGATATCATAGGTTTATCTTGGATAGACTGGAAGTATATATGCAGTTAAGCCTTTAGTACATATAGACTTAAAAAGTGAACTATAGAAGAGAGGATCTATAGTTCTCACATTTGTTAGTGATAGTAAAGCTGCTAAAATGTGCACTTTTGAAGCTGGGCCGAGCCAAAACTGGCACAGGGCAACAGGGGCTGTGCTCCAGATGTCAACCCCTGGAAGGACATGATTCAAACCTTTGGCAAGTCTCTTTAATATCTGTTTGCCTCAGTTTCTTCAACTGTAATATGAAACTAACAATAGCACCTACTTCACAGGGTTGTTGTGAGAATCAAATGAGAAAATATTTGTGTAAAGTACTTAGCACAGTCCCTAGCACATAGTAGGCAATATCTAAGCTCTAATTCTCTTACTTTCCTTCCCTTTCAACATAGATGGGGAATGGGGATCTTGATTCCTCCCCAGACTCTATTGACAGCTCTCTATTGATTTCTCTCCTAAGGGGTGTGCTTCCCTCCCTCAAATAATTTGCTCTTTCCCTTGGCCCCCAGAGTTGGTACTTTCCTAGGGTCCTTCCCCACTAACCTCCAACCTTCCACAAGTCACTTGGCCTTGGGACCCAAACCACACTGGATGCCAGACTCAGTGGCTGTAGCTGCTACCTGCATCCACTTAGTAAATTCAGCCTTAGCCTTTCTCCTGTCACTATCTTCCTCTAGTTTTCCTTTTCATTGTGCTCTCTGAAACCTTTTTTTGTGGTATGGGAGGATTTAAAAACGGAGAGCCTGTGTTTAAATCCTTATTTTGCCACTTTCCTTTGTGTGATCTTGGCAAAATTACTTTATCTTTTGTTACCTCAGTTTCCTTATCTGTAAAATGTGGAAATATATGACCTTCAGGGTTTCTATTCAAAGTTCTATCTTAGAACTCTTAATCATACCTACCTTCTATTTTCTGCTACACATGTGGCCCTCTAGGTCCTCAAGTGCAGTTCTCTGAACTTTGACTGAATCCAAACTTCACAGAACAAATCAAAGCCTGTGGCCTTGAGGCCACATATGACCCTCTTGGTCCTCTAGTGTGGCCCTTTAACTGAATCTTTGAGGACACAGGTTCCCCATTCCTGGTCTAGGAGACGGAATGGACCTGCTCAGTTTTCTAATGTCCCTTTTGGGTACTCCCTCTACCACTGTCGCTCAGCAACTGTATCTCCTCCATATCTCTTCCTTTAAAGTTCAGTCCAGCCCGTCCAGAGCCTTGTTGCTGTCTTTTATGGACCTCTAGGTCAGTGGTGTCAAACTCTAATAAAAATGGATCCCTGTGGGCCACATATTGATAGGATACAAATTAACATTCTCTATGTCATGTTGTATTTTAATATATTTTGTTAAACATTTCCCAATAATATTTTGATCTGGTTCACTGAGAATAAAGCTGTCCAGCTCATAATGGTGGCCAAGTGTTTGACATCTCTGTTCTAGATCTCTTTCTTTTATTCACTATAATCATCACAGTTTTCTTCTTCAAAACAATCCTTGGCCCCTTTGAATTTCCTGGACTCACAGTTCCTTAGTCTCCTCAACTTCTTTGAAATTAACTTCTCTGCTCTCCCTCAATCAAGCATTATAAAAAAAAAATCCCATAAAGCTTCCCTATAGATCTGAAGGGAAGATTTCCTCTGAGGACCCAACTTGCCAGTGCAAATGGGAGTTTGGATAAGAACCCTTAGAGCAGGGGTGGGGTACCTGTGGCCTCAAGGCCACATGTGGCCCCCTAGGTCCTCACATGTGACCCTTTGATGAAATGATTCAGTCAAAGGGCTGCATTTGAGGACCTAGAGGGCCACATGTGGCCTTGAGGCCGCTGGTTTCCCACCCTTGCCTTAGATTCTGCAGGAGCTGAATGAATAATAGCGTAGGTTCTTCATGTCAGACTGACTATTAAAACTTTCCAGGTGGGTTTTCTTACAGATACATTTATGCATATATATATATAACTATTTGTTGTACAATTTCTGGACACTGAGATATGTTGGTTCTGAATTTAATCTCTAAGAGAGTATTTACCATATTGTGTATATATATATATATATATATATATATATATATATATATATATACTCATATATATGGTATAATCTGTACTTTAACCAACATATTACATACGGGTAGCAGATTAATTTAAATATCCATAATTAGGTGCTATTCAGGAAATTTCTCAGGCCTCTTGAGAAAGTATAAAGGAATCCAATGGAAATGTGAGAACTATTGATTTAGAGAAATAAATGAAATTGTTTTTCTAAAAAAAAAAGTCGATTTTGAAACCAAATGAAAGGAAGCCAAATGAAATAACATCACACAATAGGTGAATAAATGATATGTAACACTCTTCCACTTTTTGATTTCCTTCTTTTCTCAAAAAAAAAAAGAGCAGAAATTGTTCGAGTTGTGACTTTTTCGGTTGGTTATTATTGGTAAACATTAACTTACTTGACTTCTGCTTTTGTATGAGAATTGTAGATCTGTCACTTTCTTGTAGATACAGAACTTTCATTTAAGGCTAATGTATATTCTCATAGGTTCCACACAGCACCAAAGGGAATTTTACTTACTTTTGCACATTTAGAAAAAGCACATGTCCTGTATGGTGGTTTTGGATTAACTGTCATCCAAGGCTGGCCAATTCCAAAGGTGCAATTATGCTCTTAGTTACTACACCCACCTTGTTGCTAGAGTAGAATCTCCTGCTTTGAGCAATACCTTTAAAATGATTTTTATATCAATTAAAACAAAATTCATTTCAGTTCATCCTAAGGCATTCACAAATTCTAAACACTGAGTATTTCAGTACCAGTCTCCGAAAACTTATTTGACAAGAGGGAAGAGGTTCCCAGGAGACTTTAGGGGCAGCTGCAATATTTCTTATTTAGGTTTTAAGCCAACTCAGAAGTCTTTGTCAATGTGTTCTGTCAAGTTCAACCCCAGCTACATAGATGCACATGACCCAGAAGAAATGGGATAGGGAGACAGAGAGAAAGAGAAGGGACCAAGAGAAGTCAGAAACAATGGGAAATTATTTCCCTTGATGCATCTGTTTGGGCTTTGAAGATATTCAGAGAGATGGAGACTTGGGTTGAAAGAGGGAACACACATCTTTAGGTGCTTTGGTCTTTAATCCTCTTATTTAATTTTTGTTCAGATTGAATGTTTCCTTTTTCTTCCTTCTAGCTCCTTCCTAAATCCTTGTTTCAAATGTTTTTCAATCTAATTTTTGAAGATGTAGGGTTGATTTTCAGCTTTATCACTTGTTCAGAATTTGTATCTACAGAGCTGCCCTCTGTAGCCTTAGACAAATTACTCAATCTATCTGTATCTCAGTGACTCAATCTCTTTCAAATGAGGATGTTGATTAGATCTGAGGTTCAAATCTAGTCTTAGACACTAGCTGCATAACCCTAGGCAAGTCACTCCAGCTCTCCCAACCTGTTTCCTCATCTGTAAAATGAGGAGTTACACCCAATTTACTCAAAGGTTCCATCCAACTCTAGATCTGTGATCCTCTGAGTAGATGTACACTAACATTCACTGATCTTAACGATCATCTCAACTTCAGAACTTCAGAAGTTGTAGTCTCCCAATGTCCATTTGTTTCTTTGTGGGCTTCCCTTGAAGCTAGGATTTCAATAATGAAGGTACATTGCCAATTGATGCTGTTACTATGTCTAATTTATCAACAAAACAGCAATCATTTCAATTTGCATCCTGGAGTGTTTTAGTAATATTAAAATGATAAAAATAATTTCTGTCCATTTTGCTCAAATTCGATGCCAGAAATAAATCATATCGTGTTCAAAAATCAGTAAAATAACTGATTTTTCAGATTACATGATGATTGATAGCAACAGCTTTCTGGGTTCCCATTCCCTGCTCAGTGAGGATGCTTTTCTATACAGGAACTACATGGACATACTTTTTCCAAATTTCTTGCATTCAAAGCTTTCTGGGAAGACCAATGCTAGGTGGGAAAGTGGGGAAGGAGGAAAGTGTGGCTTCTCAGTTTTTTAAACTTAAGACCTTTTACATTAAAGACAGAGTTGAGATTTTCCCTCCCAGTTGTCTTCTAGTTGAAGGCTTCTGCTCTTGTGCAAGGAAGCATTATCTTAGGTATTTTTCTAAGTTTGAAAAATAAATCCTGTTCATCAAGAGGCAGTGACCACCAAGTAGTTAGTTTATGCTGTTAATGCAAACTCAATTGTTTCGTTCCAGATTCTACCTGTTCTATGAAAACAAGTGCCAAATTACCTACTAGTATCTTATAATGTAAATGTTTATTTGTATCCAACATAAGTCAAGATTTTTGTAGCCTGATTTTTAACATTGATGAGATGATATAAATTTTATCTGCAATAAACAATCATGAAATGAAAGTAGTTTAGGATGTTAAAGGACCTGATCCTTCTGTCTCAAATCTCTTCCTCAGCTGTCAAATTAATGTTACTAAAGATTCAATAAAATTCTTATTTAATAAACTCCAATGGCTCTACCTTTTTGGTCTTCTTAGACCTTAAACCCTTCCATATACTCTGGAATAAAATGATATTAGAAACTTTACTGTTGCTCTCACAAGACTGTTGAACCTAGGTTAGGGCCTTTCCCTCATCAATTAATGCAAACTCAGGAAGTAAGGCAGAAGGAATTTATTAATACACCAAGGCAACATAAGTTGGTGGACTAGCCAGCATTTAATTTGCATTCTGTTTTTTCTAGACATGAGTAAGCAATTTCCATATAGCAGGAAGACAATTTTGGTTGGTCCCTGTTTCAAACAAGGAGATAGGGTTAGTGTTGCCTCAGCTCTTGATTGTTTCATAATTTATAAGAAGATGGAATTGGTGATGGTAGTGGTAGTGAGGGTAGGAAGTATCACAGTGGATAGAGTCTGGAGGCAGCAAGACTCATCTTCCTGAGTTCAAATCTGGCCTCAGATGCTTACTTTCTCTGGGACCCTTGGCAAGTCACTTAATCTTACTTGTCTCAGTTTCCTCATCTATACAGTGAACTGGAGAAGGAAATGGCAAACCACTCCAGTATCTTTGGCAAGAAAACCCCAAATAAGGTCATGAAGAGTCAAATAAGACTGAAAAATGGTTGAAAAACAATAACAAGTCCTCCCTCATTACAGTATCATGGGGAGATGGAATTAGTGAGAGTGCATACCACCATCTTATATAGCTGCCATGTAACCAAAGTTTTAAACAAGGTTTTAAATAGTCACCTAGACTGACAGCACAGATAGCTGATTTATCATGTGACATTCCATCTCCTGAATCCAAGCATTTTTCCTTCCTTCCTTCCTTCCTTCCTTCCTTCCTTCCTTCCTTCCTTCCTTCCTTCCTTCCTTCCTTCCTTCCTTCCTTCCTTCCTTCCTTCCTTCCTTCCTCCCTCTCTCCCTTTCTTTCTTTCTTTCTTTCTTTCTTTCTTTCTTTCTTTCTTTCTTTCTTTCTTCCTTCCTTCCTTCCTTCCTTCCTTCCTTCCTTCCTTCCTTCCTTCCTTCCTTCCTTCCTTCCTTCCCTCCTCCCCTCCTTTCTTCCCTCCTTCCTTTCTTCTTTCTTTCTTTCTTTCTTTCTTTCTTTCTTTCTTTCTTTCTTTCTTTCTTTCTTTCTTTCTTTCTTTCTTTCTTTCTTTCTTTCCTTCCTTCCTTCCTTCCTTCCTTCCTTCCTTCCTTCCTTCCTTCTTTCCTCTTGTTTCTGGGTCAGACAATCTCTATACAAATGGTGTTTTATCTCATTTGCTCAGCACTCACTGAGGCTCGTGTCCATCATTTCTTTCTACCTGCTCATTGGAAAGTCCAAATGACTGTCCTATAGGTAATAAATTGTGGTGAAGAGTCTTGATGGGGCCCTTCTTTGGGGTTATTTTCTAAACAGGCAAGTTGCCCGGTCTTTCCATAACTTTATAGGTTAGCTTTCCATTGATAAGCTAATTTCTAAGTCCTTTGAATGCCTGGGCTTTTCAACAGAACTCTGTCTTCTTGTGGATGGTCTTGACAATATACTTTAGCATCAGAACGCCTTTTGTTTCTGCCATTCTGAGCTTGTCCCTTTCAGCTTCTCTTTCAACTGAGAGAGGTACTGAATATAAGTAGTGGCATCACCTCCTTTATCTGATGTTCTAAAACATGTCAATAGGTAAGCAGGGCCCTTCATTCAGTGTGAAGAAGTATAGCAAAAACTTGCTAGAATAATGGGGATTGTATGGGTATAACAGGAATGACAGATACTGAGTCTGATAGATAAATGAAAGTTAGATGACAGATATCTTACCAAATTTTCCACTAGCTTCAGCTTATCCTTACACATATCACAGAAATGATAAATCCGATCAATCAAGGCTATAGCTTCAAAAATCTATGTCATTTCTCCCTCAGGAAACACTAAATTTTGTATGTAAAAATATATGCCATTTTATTGTCACGATCTGTGCAGTTGAAAGAGTGCTGTTTGAAGAAGAGGTCCTGAGTTCAAACCCTGGATCTGTAATCAATTAATCTCTCTGGGTCTCAGTTTCTTCATCCGTAAAATGCCTACTTGGCCTCAAAACTCTCTTCTATTTCTAGGTCTATGATCTTTGGAAATTTAAGTGAAATATTACACTAGCTAGATTTTGCAGTTGTGGTTCAGAGGCTGAGATAGGTAAAATGGAATATATTTCAGATGTTAGTTATCATCTTTCACATGCTCATTCAACAGCTTTAATGCCCCAAATTGAAAACAGAATAAAAAGTGCTAGATACTTCAGAAGGATTTTTTTTCTGAAAATAGGACAAAAGTAAAAAAGTCAGATGAATTCAACAAAGTGAGACGTTAGTGTACCAAATCTCAGAGGCAGTTCACTGACAAAATGATCCAAATTGCATTGTACTTAGGGTTATCCAGATCCTATTCATGACCTTCAATTCTCACCGGTTCTGCTTCTTAGACTGCACTCCACCAGGTTTCCCAGACAGCCTCATCACTAGGAAACTCATTATTCTGCAAGATTGCATCAGCTTTGATACTCATGCCTTATCAGTACTCATATACCTTGTCAATATGAGTACCTTAATTTTCACCATCTAGCTTTTGGCCAGTACTTGCATGGAGTCCAACTCCCAAGCTTCTAGTATCTTGCTCTCCTGACCTTTCTAAACTCACAAGGTCTTAGCCACCTTCAATTCTCTTTTGCCTAAAAGCAAGAAAAAAATAGACACAACTGAGACAGAAGCAATACTAGGGCCATGTGCTCAAAGGATAGAGAAATAAAGGCTCAAACCTTTCTCCTTTCTCAAAGGCTTCATAGCATTCCTTGCCCCTGCACCAGGCAGGAAGAGAGGATGAGCCAGACACTTGATTTGTTCCAGCTGGTACCTATTATATGTACCCTAGTTGTGTCTCAGTCACCTGTCCCCAGTTAGTTTCTTCACCATGTGGTCAGCAGATCAAAATGGATCAAAATGAATTACCGAATGTTTACATGTGCTCTAGATCATGGAGCAAAGCCCTTTCATTCCATGTCATCATGCTTTATCGGAAGCATGTTCCCCAGCTTCTTTCACATGGGGACTTCATCAGCTAAGCATACTGAACATGCTTACCAGCCCCCAAAGGAGGCCTGTGCTCTCCAAGATGACTCCACTAACCAGACAATAAACAGGCACAGTTCTCTATGAAAATATGATTCCTACGTAGACCAACACTTAAGGAAAGGGGCAGGCATTTTCTATTCCTGTATTTTGCTTACTTGGAAAGGGGACAACTTGTTATATTGAAAAGATTTCTTGGGGGTAATGGCATTAAATGTTTACAAATAATAGCCTTTTTCCCTTTCTTTCCTGTTATAAAAATAGTTTCACATAGAATAGTGGAAAATTTTCTTTCTTTTTTTTTATTTTTAGTTTGCAACACACGGTTCTACATAATTTTGAGTTCCAGATTTTCTTCCCTGCCTCCTCCCTCCCTCCCCAAGAAGGCATGGAATCTCACATAAGTTCCATGTATAATTTGGCGTTGAATTAATTTACACACTAGTCAAGTTGTGGAGAAGAATTATGACCAATGGAATGAATCATGAGAAAGAAGAAACAGAACCAAAAAAAAAAAAA
>CM053622.1:273588795-273602069 GCA_028646595.1 Phalanger gymnotis | reverse complement strand
TTTTTTTTTAATCAAATTGACCAAAGGTTTATCAATTTTAATGGTTTTTTCATAAAACCAGCTCTTTGTTTTATTTATTAATTCAATAGTTTTCTTGATTTCAATTTTATTAATCTCTCCTTTGATTTTCAGTATTTCTAATTTGGTATTTAATTGGGGATTTTCAATTTGTTCTTTTTCTAGCTTTTTCAGTTGTATACCCAAATCATTGATCTCTTTTTTCCCTATCTTATTCATGTAAGCATTTAGAGATATAAAACTTCCCAAAGAACTGCTTTTGCTACATCCTGTAAGTTTTGGTATGTTGTCTCATTATTGTCATTCTCTTGAATGAAGTTATTAATTGTTTCTCTGATTTGTTCTTTGGCCCACTCATTCTTTAGAATTAGATTATTTAGTTTCCAATTAATTTTTAGCTTATTTTCCATGGTTCTTTGTTACAAATAATTCTTATTGCATCATGATATGAATTCCATGGTATTATCTTTGGGGTCAAGTATATATCTTAAAGATAGAATTATGAAGAATTTCTGATAATAGAAAATGGATGTTTATACTTCTACTAGAGTTATCATCCATTAAAATCTGTTTCTTAAAATCCTTCATTTGCAGAAGTTTTACAACTTAACCATGGCAAAGAATTGTTAAGATTTCCAGATGGTTGCATAGAGAAGTAGGAAAAGGCTGATACACAATTTAAAAAAAAAACCAACAACCCATTTTTTATAGCTTCTCTCAGGAGGAAAAATAAAGAATTCATTAAAAACCTTATTTTAAATCACCATTACAGTTTCTAAAATCCTCTTTGGGACTTTAAAACTTCACATTTGGCCTGAATATATGTATAGAATTTCTCCTTTCCTGGAAATTTTCAGTGTATTTCCTTTAGCTGTTATTGAGTAGAATGAACATGAATCAAGTCCCCTACATCTGCTCCAAACTGTTGTCATTATTTAATGCCTGAATAACCCCAAACAGAAGAGATGACTACACAATCAGTACAAAGTTCACTTGGTGTTGGGTATCTGGTTTCCCTTCTTGCTGAATCTGGAAATATAAACTCACCAAAGAAAATTAATCAGTAGTGTAGAGTGGGATTATTAAACTCAATAATGAGGTTAATTGTGATTGAATTTTACCAAGCACCAGTTTTATCATGTTTATTTTCTACAGGTTTATCAAACACTAATTATTAGAGCATATTTGGTTAGATAGCCACCCTATGAATTCTGTTCCATTGAGCTAATTCTGTGTTGCTCAGTACCAGGCTGTTTTTATGACAGCTTTTTTGTATAGCCATATATATGCTATAGACCTATAATTATGTACATCTATATAGATATGCATACACGTATGTCTATATCTACTTCTATGTTTATATCTTTAAGTATAGCTATCGTGTGTGTGTGTGTGTGTGTGTGTGTGTGTGTGTGTGTGTGTGTGTGTGTGGTATCCCTTTAGGAGAATGTAAGCTTTATGAAGTCATGGACTGCATTTTGTTTTGACTGTTTTTTTTTTAAATTTGTTTGTTTTCCTTTGACTTTGCATAAGCACCTAGCACATGGTAGATGCTTAATAAACATGCCTGAGAGAGGTTGGATCTCCTGGAATTTCACAGCTATGAAAATGAACAAAATGTACATGTGTGGTTATCTACATGTGAAAAGATATATGCATAAGAGATAATATGGTAGCTAAGAAACTAGAGATGGCTAAATATATTATTCTTTTTGAGAATCAATGCTACTTGCAAGTATTCATGAATCTAAACTAGCAACTCAGAGCCCTGTTTGTGTGTATAATTTCTTCAGTCCCAACCAGAGCATACTTAAGCATTGCTGAAATGTGTGTGTATGTGTGTGTGTGTGTGTGTGTGTGTGTGTGTGTGTGTGTGTTTGTATAGGTGTGTCTATGTATGTGAGTGTTTAGGTAACACTGTGTCTGTGGGAGTGTAAAAACTCAGTAGAGAACTATCACATGGAGATCTCATAAATCGTTAGTGTTTCCTTCTACCAACACTCATTTTTTTCCCCCACACAATAAAAACATTATAATAGAGAGACATAGTTTTATGGGCGGTTGTAAGGATGATTACCAACTGTTCCTGGATGTTCTCAATACCAAAGACAGTCTTCTATTTTTTAAACTCCAAGATTTTCGAATCCAATGAAGGCTTTGGTGAGCAGGTGGGAAGAAGGAGCAATTAATCAACAGCAGGGGCTAACTACTCACAAGTAAGAGAAAAATCTACTAGTTTTCTTTTTCCAACCAATGTAGGAAAGGAATAAAATGAGTTTTTATAGAATATTCAAATTTGGTAACTAAAGATCACCAGCTTACTCTGTAGTGATGTAAAACTCAGGAGTAAATTCTGCTAAATGGAAAGAATCAAAGAACCTCAGAGATCACTTACTTGAATGGGAATCCCCTCTACCACACCCCCACAAATTGGCTTTGTGCAGTCAAGGATTGCCTTCAGGACTGGGAAAATGAATCATACCTGAAACAGCTGATTTCACTTTTGAAAGATCAAACAGTAAGGAAGCATTTCTTAACATCAAGCCTACACTTGCCTTTTTGCCCTGTTTCCCCTATTGCTCCTAGATCTGCCTCCTGGGTCAAGCATAACAAGCCTAATTTGTCTTCATTCATCTTCCAGGTATCTGCCCTTCAAATACTTGAACGCTGCTGCTCTCTTACAACCTCCACCTGCTTCTTTTTCTTTTTTTTTTTTTTAACTCTTTAAATATCCCTAATTCTATCCCCTCAGTTTCTTCATTTGATCCGTATCTGGCTGGAGCTTGCAGCCCTCATCTATACACTGTGGTTTGTCAATGATCTTCTTAAAAGACAGTAACCAGAAATGCATGCAATGTTTCAGAGGAGATCTGACCAGGGCTGAGGGCTGTACATGTTATGTTCATTTGAGGAGGGACACTGACAAACTTCATGAGCATGGGGGCATTTCAGCTGCCACATCACACTCTTCTTGCATATTTACTTCTTGTCTGCTGTAGCAACCAGATTTTTGACGACATGACTTATCCAAAAGAATTTTATCTATTGTTGTATTGTAGCTGATTATCACAAACAGGTATGAAACTTTTCATTAATACCCATTAAATTCTGTTTTATTAGATTTTAATCAATAGTTTGGCCTGCTGATCTTTTTGAACCCTAACTCTGTTAATCAATGTGTTCACTTTCCCTCTTTGCTTGTGTCATCTACAAATTTGATAAATACAACAATTATGTCTTCATAAAACTGTTGAACAGCACATGATCAAGAACATGCTTTTGGAACTCTGTTTTAGAGCCTTCCCATCCCCACATCGATCACTACTTTTGTATCTATTCATTGTACCAGTTACAAATACCCCTAACTATATTTCCACCCAGCCCACATATCTCTATGTTTCTGCTGCGATAGCATAAGAAACTGTCAAATATTTTGCATTAGGATCTCTGGTTTACCATTTTTACAAAGCATACATTATGTACACACATATAAACAACTTGAAGCCATGGGCTTTATTGATGGCTCTTCATTGTTGTCTTGACTGATAACTGCTGCTCTCTCTGTTATTTATGTTTGTAGTTTCCTTCCCCCCCCCCTTACTTGTTTAAAGGCTTTTTGAGGGCATGGTGGCACACATCTATAATCCCTGATACTGGGGAGACTGAGGCTGGTGGCTCTTCTGAGCTTGAGAGTTCTGAGCTACAGTAGACTAAAGATGGTCAGGTGTCTGTACTGTCTGGTACCAGTATGTGGAACCCCCATGAGCAGGAGGCCAGCAGGATGTCTAATGAGGGGGGAGCTGGATCGGAAATAAAGCAGGTCAAAGATCCTGTGCTGATGAGTAGTGGCATCAAATCTAATCCAAAAAACATTTATTAAGTACTTACTATGTGCCAAGCACTCTCCTAATAGGTTCTTAATAAAAAGATATAATCCCTGCCCTCGGAGAGCTCACAATCTAATGAGGGGAGACAATATAAAAGGAGTTAGGAAATGGGGGGGCAGGGGAGACCTGGTGTGGAGGCATCGTGTTCCATAAAATTGAAACCAGGCAAAGCAGCAGACACAAAGAATGAGCTGAGAGTCCAGTTTCTTGTCTCTATAAAGGAAGACACTAGGAGCAGTTTGGCACTCTACCTTCCAACCCTTCAAAGGAGAGAGGAGCCTGAGGGAAGTAATGTCAATCCAGGCTTGATTTAACAACATTGTGATGAGTTTAGAGGAGCGTATCCTGGGAGGGGCATCTTGTTCCATGGAGTTGAAACCAGGCAGATGTAGAGTGAACTAAAAGTCCAGTTGTCTATTCTCTATCAAGGAAGGCTGTGGGAGGAATTAGTATTCACCCTCCAGCCCTCCAATTAGATGGTTTAAGGGGCCTTGAGGGAGGTCATGTCAATCAAGGTTTGAGTCCTTAAAGGGTCCATCAGGGCAAATGCAATCTTCCCAGAATATTTTGACTTTTCACTTGCTAAGTTTTTTTTTAATTACAGATAAGATTTTTCTATTTGTTGTTGACTTCAAATTGTCTGTTCTCTAAAAGGGAGGCTTAATTTGTTTAGATAAAGACAAAAAGCCATTTTCATTGGATAAGATCACCCAGACAGAGAGACATTTTAGCTCTCATAGAAGAGTAAATGTGACCCTAGTAGAATGCATTATGTCCTTGAGAGACAATACTTCAGTTCAAATTGGAATTCACATAGTAATTGAAGCATGTGACTGTGCCACGTTGACATCTTAAAATAGCTATTACATGGGGCTGGTTTTCCATAAGAAACAGAGAATGTTTCATGGGTAGGTATAATTTTTTTTTTCCTCCAAACTACTGGAGCAGCCTTTGAACAATGAAAAGGAAAAACAATATATGGTATTTGATGAAGAGGTTTGCAAATCAAGCTGGGAAGAAAATATCAGCATATGTTTCAGCTTATTCTCCAAACAAAAGAAAGATGGCTCTAAGTAAAAAGAAAACAAACAAACAGAAGGAAAATAACACCTGGGAAAGGTTGGCGTTTATGTTCAAAATTACTTTGCTTTTAGGATAGTTGTACTCATAACTCTTGAAGTCTTTCTCATAACTCATAACTTCTTGAAGTCTTTTCCTAATCAATGTGATATTCCTATAAGAACTGAATAACCATAGGCTTCCTAGCAAATTGGGCCAGTCATCTCATAGTATCTTAAATTTAGAACTAAAAGGCCATCTGGTTCAGTCCTCTCATTTTGTAGGTAAGGAAACTGAACTCCTGAAAAAGGGAAGTAACTTTCTCAAGTACAGAGGTTGTAAGAGGCAGAGAGAGTGGGAATTTGAACTCTGATTCTTGGACCAAGTACTAGATAGGTATTTCACTGTGCCTTTAAAGAAGGCTAAATTGTCAGTTGCAGAAATTTGGGATTAAACCAGACACCTTCAACTTTTTGGGGTAAGGTTCTATTCTTAAAAAGGTAGTCACCACAAAGCAAAAATGTGTCATTGTTCTCCCATTATCTGTAGGCCCACAATGACTGAGACTCCACAACAGCAAATAGACAGTTGCCAAGTAGAGATCTCAGAACCATTTGAATTTATGGTCGGGTTGTATTAGTGACTAGCCCAACTACTTTTTCATTCATTCAGCAAGGCCTTGCCATCGACTTAACCAGCATACCCTTTCCCCACTGGCTAGAGGTAGGAATTCTCTATTGTTTAGGGAATTCTTCATTGCAGATGGAGGAGGCCAAAGGGAATGAGTTGAAGGGGCAAAGCAAAAGAGGTGTTTATAAGGTCAAGCAAACTGCAGCCATAGAAAATCCATAGGATCTGAGGGAACAGGGGCAGACCAAGGAAATAATGAATTGAATTGAAAATGTATAGGGCTTTAGAGCGGGAAACAAAAATGTGTAAGTCTCAATTCCTGACCTTAAGGAGCTTGTCATTTAGTAGGGATACAGTTGCAGTGTGCCAACTGGAAAGGAAGGATTTTGATGGCTAATGGCAGCCATCTCCAGGGTGTGGGGTGGTGGGGGAGGGGAAGAAAGAAAAAATTTTAAAAATTACATGATAATTTTGTTGCATATTTGAAAGGAATAGCAAGTTGTGCATAGTAGATTTGCATTTTCATGCACGATTGTCTTTTTTATTATACTATGTTATGAAAATGCTTGTTTTATTCCATAAATTAAAAATGAAATTAAAAAAGTTATATAGGAAATGTCAGTTCCACATTCATTTTGGAATTTCAAATAACTTTACCTTTTGAATTTGATATATATTTCTATAGCTTCCAGTTTGATCAGTTCAAAGAAAATGTCATTTCAACTATCCCTTGTAACTTAAGAAGCAAGTATTATTTTTAATTTACTAATGGAAAAATTGTGACAAAGCAGTTAGGAAATCTGATGTCATCTAGTGGATCAGCTTCAGAGGTTGAATTAAATCTTTATTTTCCCCACTCCACAACTTTATTTTCAATCTTACTCCTTTTTTCTTTCCTTCTTTTTTAATTACACCTAGAAGTTATATATATTTATTTTTGGGGGGAGCTACCAGATGTCACTTTTATAGGTAACTTTTCAACACCTTTCTTAGTGGTTGCAATGTGACAAAATACCAGTCCTGTTTTGGCCTGTGAATCTGACTTTTCAGTAGAGTGTCTGTATTCAACTCATCCCATAGACTATGATTTGGATCTGTCATTGTTTTTGGAGTTAAAAAAGTAGGTGAACACTTGTGTGGTATAAATGTAGAGACCCTGGAAAGTCCCTTTGCCTCCAAACACTTCCCCTGTCCTGAAATTTTGTAATAAAGTTTCATTATTAGTGACTTCAATATGCCCAAGAGGGATCAATACCTTGAGCTGTATAGGCTATCATGAGTTAATTAATACCTTAGCAAGACCAGTGTGAGTGAGTCATAGTCTAGGCGCTTCAAATGGATAAGGTGATGATAATATTGAAAAGGGAGTTGGCCCATTTCTCAGAAAGGTGTAACCACTCTCATTATCAGTAACAATCAATTCAAGGCTTTGATTATTGCTGTTCTTATCATTACTTTTTTTTAACACTTGTGTCTCATCCATATTTCATCACAAATGCTACAGAGTTGATCTGTGGGGCTTCCTATTAGCTGTCAACTAGTTTTTGTTTGTCTTCTTTTGATCACATATAAACACAACCTAAGACTTATTCTCATATAAAGTCACCAGAACTCTGCTGAAGAAATACAATTCCAAAAAAATATTACTATCCATGATTACCTTATATCCCAGTTAGTTTCATTTACCCAGCAACAGACCAAGTGGTTTCTGGCAAGACAGGTGCTTTAAGTCAGACTCTCACTGGAATAGCTAATATCAGCGCTGTGATTTCACTTAGCACGGCAGGCAATTTGTTATTGAAATTGGAGCATTAAAAGGTGTTTGGGCAGCCTCCTGAGGTTCTTGTGAAATCAATGATTTCAGTTTTTTAAAAAGATTAAAATGTTTCTCTCTCCTCTTTTCAAGGGGTGGGACTAAGAAAAAAAAAATCAGATAACATTAAAGAAGCCACCCTAAGAGGATTCTGGTAATGTTGAGAAGTCAAGGCACAGACTTCAAATAATGATGATAAATGGAGTTTATTTTTAAAAAATTAATTCCTTTGCCCACCAAGTATGACTTTCTAGAAATGTTCAGATTTCCTCAGATAGAGAGAAGTGAAATAGAGAGGAAGATGAAGTACAGGGAGGCAAGTAACCACAACAGATCTATTTGAAGCAATCTTGGTTGTGTATTGTCCCAAAGGCAATCTATCCACCTGAACTTTTTTGCTTTTGCTTCAGTACAATGTGGTTAATTGTAGATTGTAATGTGGAGAGGAGACCCTCACAGCTGTAACCCACTCTTGCTCTATATACCACAATGGAGAAGTAGTTATGTTCTGTGAAATAATTTTGAATCAGGAGTAGCAGAATTATGAGACATTGTGTGGAAATGGAGTCTAGGCTAAAAGTAGTGTGTACTCATCTTCCCTATTGTATTTCATTAACCCAGAAAAGAAAACAAGGATTATGAAGTAATTAATATGAATTCTAACATATATATAGGTTCTGCTTAGGGATAGGGAGAGAAAGTAGAGAAACAAATTGATTTCTTCACAATTCCACAAGGCAGGTTGCCATGTACATTCAGATAGAAAACCATAAAGTGCTATGTAAATGCTAGGTGTTAATATAGAGGCAAAATGTGGGAAGGCAGGTAGTGTGATATCTGGATAATAATTTATGCAATAACAATATTGTAAAGATGAATGAAATACTTAAGAAGTCTGATCAACAAAACGACTAGTCATGATTCTAGAGGACCGAAAATGAAGTATGCTTTATGGCAGAAAGTAATAGGTTCCTCAGTGCAGAATTATATACATATATGTATATGTGTAAACAGTATGACATGATAAATGCAAGAGTTTGTGCATATTTGTTATAAGGCTTTTCTTTTTTCCTTTTCAATATGGTGGCGAGAAGGGGGAAGAAGAAAGAAAAAAATGATTGTTAATTGAAAATTTTAAAGCTAATGAAAAACAACAATAAAATGAAAGAGCATTAGATTGAATTTTAGGAGACTTTATTTTTTGGCTAAGGGACTTCGGACATGTCCTGTCACTTCTCTAAACCTCAGTTTTATCATTTGTAAAATGAAGAAGTTGGCTCAGAGGATCTCTTAGAAACTTTCAAATTGAAATTCTGTGAGTCTCTACAATTAAGAGAAAAGTGACATATTTTGGGGTCATGGCGATTTGGTTAAAATGAAGAGGAAGGCTATAATCTGGGAAGGCCAAGAAGTGAATAGAAAAATTCTTCAGATGAGGGTGCAGATCAGTCCCACTGAAGTTCCATGGCTTTGAGAAACCATGTCTATGCCTTTTGGAATTGTCAAGTCAGCAAGCAGTTGTTATGAACCCATTCTTTGGGCTAAGCACTAGGGAGACAAAGAAAAGCAGAAACAGGCCCTGACTTCAAGGAGGTTGTAACCTATGGGGAGAAATTAAATGCAAACAACTAGGAACAAACAAGATAACAGGATAAATTGGAGACAATCTTAGAGGAAAGGTATTAGCATAAGAGGGATTTGGGAAAGGCTCCTTGCAGAATTTGGGATTTTAGGTGAGACTTGAAGGAAGCCAGGAAAGCCAAGGCCCAGGCATGGGGGATAAGTAGTGAAAATGTACAGGGTCAGAAGATGGATTGTCTTGTTCAAGGAATAGAAGGAGACCAGTGTTACAGGATCAGAGTATGTGGAGGGGTGTAAGGTTGAAGAAAATTGGAAAGGTAGGAAGGGGCCATGTTATAAAGGGCTTTAAAAAACAAACAAGATTTTATATTTGATCCTTAAGGCAATGGGGAGACACTGGAATTCATTGAAAAGAGAGATGCCATGGTCGGTCCTGTGCTTTAGGAAGATCAATTTGATAGCTGATAGGAGAGAAACTTGAGGTAGAGAGACCAACCAGAAGGTTGGTAAAGGTATATAATAATCCAGGCATGCCGTCGTCCAGCTATGAGGTGATAAGGGCCTGCACCCAAGTGGTGGTAACATCAGAGGAGTATAAGTGAGAGATGTTGCAAATGTGGAATCTACAGGGCTTGGCAAATTATTGGCTATGTGGAATCAGAGATTGGGGAGTTGAAGATGACACCTAGGTTGTGAGCCTGGGTCACTCAGAGGATAGTGGTGCTCACCACAGTTATAGAGAAAAGGTGGGATGGAGGGTTTTAAAGGAAATACAGTGAGTTGAATTTTAGACATGTTCAGTTCAATATGTGTATGGGACATCCATTTCAAGATACTAAATAGGCAGTTGGAAAAGAAGGTGATTAACTGTTAAAAAGCTGCAGAGAAGTCAAGGAAGAGGGGGATTGAGAAAAGGCCTTTTGATTAGGGTAGCATAGTCATAATGATACATTTTTGGACAACTGGGAAGAGCAGGGATATAGAAATGGATATACCTTTTCTTTTTTATATAAAGGGAGTTTCTGGTTTATAAATAGTGTATAAATTGGCAAATCTATTTTCTATTACACCACAATATGCCCTTCAATTAGAACAATGATTAAAAGAAACAGAATTCCAAAGAACTAATTGGGTACCTTGTCACTAGTTTAACTATTAAAGAGACTGTTTCAACAAACATTTCCCTATGTTTCTCCTACATACATACTTTCTCGGATCATATTTCTGGCTTTTTGTAAGCAATCATAAGTCACTACACTGTGCAAGATATTACATTGTATATCATACTAAGTATATAATATATAAATATATATCATACTAAACATTAAATCATAATCTTCCTTACTGAAGAAATAGAATTTTTTGAGTAAATTCTTGTGCCGAAGCCTATCTGTCACGGATATTATTTTAGTTATCCTTTTTGTTTAGCTTAGAAAAGATAAGACCACATTTAAGTATCTGAGAGACTATCATGTAGAAGGGGAGTTAGATTCTATTTGGCTATAGAAGAAGTAGTAGAGACAGAATGTGAAATTTTCAAAGAGGCACATTTAGATATCATGATACCATGATATCATATCATGGACATTTTTGTAACAATTACAGCTATCCAAAACTTGAAAGCTTTGCCTTGGGAGGCCCCTCCTCATTGGAGGACTTCAGGCAGAGATTGGATGAACACTTTGGTCCACATATGGTAAAGGACACATGTGACCAGTGACTCTTGGTTGGTCCTTTAGTCCCAGTGATGGGGTGAAGTAATTGTTATATTTGATCAATTCAAAGACCCTTATCTTTATTATAAATTATACAAACTGGAATAGTATGGAAGTTAGAGTCCATAGCCTATAGTTCCTGGTTCACCTCCTGAATCCTTCTCGTGGATAGGAGCCAAATTGGCAGTCCACTAACATGTAGGACATTGACAACTTGTAAGAATAGATTACACATTTTGATAAGCAGTAAAATTTCACCCTTGAATTTTCCATAGCTCTGAGATGGGCAAAATCAGATTTAATAAAGGCAGCTATCTGGTTTGTTGAATTATATCTATAACCATATAATTCAGTGCTGTGGACATAACTGGGGCTCATGGGTCCATAACCTTGGACCTGGATGGGGCCTT
This sequence comes from Phalanger gymnotis, assembly GCA_028646595.1. Classification (NCBI taxonomy): domain Eukaryota; kingdom Metazoa; phylum Chordata; class Mammalia; order Diprotodontia; family Phalangeridae; genus Phalanger; species Phalanger gymnotis. Next base: position 273,590,956 of record CM053622.1, on the reverse strand, counting down.
AGACTAGTCCAGCTCCCTCACTTTATAGACAAAGAACCTGAAACACAAAAATATGAAGTCACCTGCCCAAGATCACACAAGCATTAAAAGCCTGGAATTGAACCCAAGTCCTCTTACTCCAAATATAGTATTGTTTCTGCTGTGTCAAGATGTTATGTGTATTTGGAGAAATATTTTTACTAGGTAGTTGAGAGACAATTTGGTGTAGTGGATAGAGGTCTGGTCTTGAAGTCAGAAGGACCAAGATTCAAATCCCATTTATGATATATACAGGCCATGTGGACCTGGGAAAGTCACTGAACTTTTCAGTGTCCCAGGAAAAGCCCTCCAACTCTAAGTAGCAAAAGCTGTCAATTTGCCTTGCTAGAGGGAATTTCTTCATTAGGAATTCTTTCTATCCACAAGCTTGGACAAAAAAGGCACGGATGTGGGAAGAGGCTCAATTTACATTCAGAGCTCTCCTATTAAAGTTTCTAGTAGGAGCTCCTTATCCGTGGTTGTATCAGTAAGGCAAGATTCATGACCTTGAGGATGACCATGAACATGCTTGTATAGTTCAGAATCACAAAGTATGAAAAACTCTCCAGGTAGAAGGCAGAGGAAGTATAACATTTATTTAGAACTCAGAGGATAAAATCCCAAGACCAATAACCCAATTCGTTATAGCAGTAATTATATTCCAAAGCCAGTAAGCTTACCTCAATGTATAAACAAGGAAATTATAACACAGTATTATAGCAAGGAACCAAGTCATCCTGTAACCTTCCCCCTGCTGGGGCATTCCTGTAAACATTCACAAATTGCAACTGTCTGCTTGCCCGTGTTCTCTCCCTCCCTCAGTTCTCTGGTATCCGCAGTTCCCTGGTTTCTACTCTCTGCTCTGCCTTCTTTCTGCAGCTGGATTGACTCTAAGTTTCCTGTTCCTTCTCCTTGGGCTGAATTCCAACTTCTGTAGCTCTCTGCAGATTCTGCTGCTCTCAGTTCTGGGCTCTCTTTAAAAACAGTCCTAGCTGGCCTCTGAATTGCTAGAACTTAGGTCTCTGATTGGCTGAATTCATCATTGACTGGAACTCAGTGTACATGCCATTGGCTCTGGCCTTAGCAACTTCCCTTAGGGCCCTGAGGGCTTCACCCCCAAATCAGCTTAGTACCTACATAATATCAATTAAGTTGGGACTTTTTTTTTTTACTGTTTTAGAATGATAAATTAATTGTCTTTGATTGAACCTTACTAGGTGCAAAGCCCCAGGCCCAAACCCCTAACTACTAGGTGCTAAGCCTATGTGGGTGTGAAGCCCTCAGGGTCCTAAGGGGAGCTGCTAAGACCAGAGGCAATAGTAGGACCCTAAGTTCTGGTTGCTCAGAAGACATCTGATGATGTCTAAAGAGTGTATACAAAGAGAAAACAGAGCTATTTGCTGGAGCTCTCACTCTTGGAGGAGTGTTGATGTGGAGACCCTGGGTAGCTGCTGTAAGAGCCTCCCAGCTTGTCAACCCAGATGGTTTCTTGGTAACTATGAATTGTATTTGGTCTGTTTAGAATTTGTATGTATTTGCTCTTAAGTTCGGGGTGCTGACTTTTTCTGCTGAACTAAATGAATGATATTTGTATGTTGGATTGAAATAAGATTGTTAATCTCCTAATGTTACTTTCCTTAGTAAAGCAGATCAAAAGAATCTGTGCTGGTAGCATTCTTGTTGTTGGGCTTGTGTTGATCTTTCACCCCCACAGCAGCTGCTAGCTGAATTGTTGAAACAACCTAGTAAATAGAGGCTTTAGGCCTACTTACAAACAAAGATATAATCAAACTTTCCCACCTAGCCCCACCTGGGGCCTGTTGAATGGGTGGGGAAGATCTTTGGTCACATTAATACTGCAGTGGTAAGTTACAAAATAAAGTTGTCTAGAACAAAGAGGGGTTCTCTTCTTTTTTGGGGGGAGTGGTTTCTGTGTTCTGTTTCATTTAATGACTGGTACCTCCCTGCAGAGGAGGAAGCAGGCAACTAGGTGGTAGCAGAGAGGATGTTCACTTGAAGATCTTGCCCTGATTGAAGGATTTGCCCATGTGCTGGAAGGCCCCCTCCCAAGAGAAGTACTCTCAGACCATGGTCTGGGTCTCCTCACTGCCAGGATCCAGCTTACACCACGTGTAGGACTCAT
>CM053622.1:273557317-273580484 GCA_028646595.1 Phalanger gymnotis | reverse complement strand
AGCCTCTTTAAAATTGCCATTCATAGGATCTGACTCTTTTCGCTGCCACTTCCTCTGTGGTCACATATCAGTTTCCAATTCATCCTGAGTCTGTTAGGGCAATTTCCCCCCTCCCCCCAACTCCCATTCCTTCTCCTTTTTACTCTAGTCCAAGGGCAATACCACCCAGTCTGCAGAAAATGCATGCCACGTCATCATAAATGAGTGTATCATAGGCTGGGTTACTTAGCAAATATTTCATTAGTACCATAACTGGCTATTACAAATGATCTGTGTCCCAATAGGCTTAAAGTGTTGTTTATTTTTCACCTTTGAGAACCACAATTCAACACACAGCAGGCAGAATGGCTTATTCAAAGGCTATTTAGAATTGCAGCACTTGTATCATGGGACAACACCCTTACACTTGGAACATTGGCCACATAGCAATCAACTTAGGAATATTTAAAGGAAAATAACTCTTGCTTTCACTTCTGTTTGGATGGGTTGTGTTTAGTATTCTTTTTTTCTGACTGGCATGGGGTAGGAGAGTGGGATGGGAGTGGTAGGAGGAGGGAAATAGTAAGAGGAAAGAGGGATGTGGAGCATATGGTTTTCTTTGGGAAGAAACAAATGTCCTCTTTCTGGCAGTATGTTGATACTTTTTACGCCACTGCAGAATCCTTGCACCTGTGGCCAAACATGCCGATCTTGCACTTTGTCATGGACTACATTGAATTGCTGAGTGATTTATGAAGAAACTCTTGGCCCCTGCTGTGGAGCTGTTCCAAGACTTGGAACTCTGCAATCTCATTTGAGCCCTTCAATCTGAATACATTTTAGTGGCCTCAGCCCAAATCTTAAGCACTCATTGAAAAGTTTGCCATGGTTCACTATCTCCTCATGAAGAGTCTCAAATGGATGCTGAACTGGCTTTCTATAGTCTACAGTCTCTATAGTTTATATATATTCAAGATCCTAGAAAGAAATAATGCATGTAGATACTGTTTTTTATTAGTCCTAGGTCAGCATCAGTGATGAAAGCCATAACAGGGTGAATTCAGAAGGATCTAGTCTACTCCTAAGTAGATATCCTGAAACTAGAAGATGGCCAAGGAATCCATTTCCATTATAAAATTTAATATGGTGCACTGGGAAGATCATTGGATTTGGGGTAAAGACAGCTATGTGATGATGGGCAAGTCAATTAAACTCTTATACCACCAGTATTCCCCTCATGGGGCTGTAAAAATCAAATGAGAAATAATATAGGTGAAATTCTTGGTAAACCTGAAAGCATTGTAAAAATGTTAGTAATTGTATATATGTGTACACACACACACACGTATATGTATATGTACACATATGTGTGTGTGCATGTGTTTGTGTGAGTGTGTATGAAAAAGCCCATAATAGAGGTTGCTCTCTAGTCATGGTGAGAGTAATCCAAAACCATCGTTATTTTTAATTCCTCTGCCCTTTCATGCCTTATGTCGAATCAGTCAAATTCTTTAAATTCTTTAGAAATTTTCACATTTCTCTTTCTTTCCACTGTCACTGTTGTCATTATAGTTCATGCTCTTTCCACCCCTCTTCTGGATTCTCTCAAATGTCTCCTAAATGGTCACGCAGCCTCCAACTCCCCACCCCTTGCCACAGTCATTCTTATTGCTCACTGTTGCCAGACTAATTTCTGCAAAGTATGACTTTGGTCTTTTTTTTTTTTAATTAAAGGATTCAGTCCTAGAAGAGACTATACAGACCATCTGGTTCACTCCCTTCGTTTTATAGAATGAAGCCACTTTGGGCTGTACTTTGGGCTTCCTCTAACATCCCAAAGTCTTATTATGTCTCTGCTCTTCATCTTGAAGCCTCACTCCAAACCTGGAATTCATGTATTGAAAGTATCTCCAGACCCTGCAGTTTTTTCTTCTGCTTGCACGTCTCTTCTGGGAATCTCCATTAAGGAAGCACCCAGCACCCAGGACAGCTATGTCTCATTCCTCTCTAGTCTGCACTCAGGATTTTCGTCTAACAAATGTCCCCTACTCCCCCCACCCCACCTCCCTTCAACTTCCTTTTTTGTTTTGTTTTTTTCCATTAGAATGTAAACTCCTTAAGGTTAGGGACTTTCTTCCTTTCCATTTGTATTTGAATTTTCAGAATTTAACAGAGTGCTAGGCACTTAGCAAGTGGTTAATAAATGCTAGTTGACCAATTGACTAACTATAAATGAAGGAAGCAGGCCTGGAGAAGCTGCATAATTTGCCTGAGGTCACACAGGTAGTAAAAAGCACAGCTAGAATTTGAGTTCAGTTCCTTTCCTCACTTCAAAACCATGTTTTTTTGTCACTCCATGATAGGCATCATTCCCTTGGCTGTAAAACCTTCAGTAACTTTCCCATTGATTATGAAATAATAACTGAACTCGTAGCAATTCTAGTCCCTAGGGTAAACCTGGAAGTCACTATGAGATCAATACTTTAAGACAAATGAAGTTGGGAAACTTAAGTAGGAGTGACCTCAGATCTTCCCATTCAAGGTCTAAAGGAGAAGAGATCCTGGAATAGCTTCTGTCGGGGAGACAGATACTCTAGGATGGATGGGGATTCTAGGATGCTAAGCATTTGGAGTTGGGAAGCTCCACCGTAAGAGAAAAGCAAGGGTAAGGAAGGGAGATGTGTGGAGAGGGGAAAAGAAAAAGAAACATTGCATCATCTGGTAGCTTCCCTTTTTTTTTTTTTTTAGCAATTATTCTTATTAATTGGGTATTAAGTTTGTTGTTTCTACTTACTGGGGTAAGAATACTATTAATGACCTCTAAATTTTGGTACCCTGTGATAAAGTCCCAGTTGTTTTGCGCTAGGTAAGGCTGGAGCCCACAATATTAATTTTGCTCAATAAATAATTATGATCTCTTTTACATGGCTCACTGAATGCCCTCAAACACAAAAGGCAAAGACTGTGATTTTCTGTATTCATTTCTGTATTTTCTTTTCTGTTTACAAATGATTGACTCACTGCTCTGGGATTCAGAGAGGTGAACAAACTAAGAAAGCAGTGAATCAGCCCAGAGCCAGGTCCTGTTTGAAAACAGCAGAACATGCATATTCAAAGATGCCAGATTCTCTGAGGTTTTAAAAAGGGCAGAGTAACTAATGGTGATGAATTGGCAAACTTGTATGCAATAAAACTTTATACCAATGGAGAAGAGTGACTTTTACCTGGAGTTTTGTTACTTGTTATTGTGATGGTGGGGTGATTAATTTATCCAATCCCATCCCTACTTGAAGTATGTGATAAGATTCAGGTTCAATCAGTTTCAATCATGGGTCATGAATTAAGCATGAAAAAATTTTGAAATCCATTTGATGAAGTGAAACGATGCTAGACATGATATCTAAAGTTATCTGGAAAGGGTTTGAATTCCAGAAATTGGAGTAAATGTGGCTTCCTAGCATATTGCTGAGAAAGAACCAGAGGGCATGAGGGGAGGCAGGGCAGGGAAGGACTCAGCTCCGTGTAAGTATCCTCTACCCCTAACCCTCCTTGGACAGAAAGAGGACCTTTTACAGTTCAAATGTTCTGGAGGGTGCTGGACTTTTCATCTTCCCATATGTGATCTCACCTTGGGAGCCACAGACAGATGAAGGCAACCATTATCTGTGAATTACTCCTTTATTACATGTGCATTGTAAGCTTGAGCTCACTTTCCCTTGGACTCTATATTAAGTATATTGTGGACATTTAGGGGAATGTTTTGTATCAACTGTTTTTATGGCATTACCTAAGTAAATACCCTTTCTAAAAGTTACTTAAGGATAGCTGACTAAATTGATTTTCAGCTGATAATCTTGGGGGGAGGCACATTGCTGGGGGCTCAGGCTGATGACATTAAAGAATTACCTCTGGGGACCTCTAGACACCTCTAGGACCCTGAAAAGGAAATGTAGCCACATTCTGAAGACTTGATCCATTAGAAGTTAGGATAAAGGTCTTTAGAGCTTGCATGGGCTATGTCATCTTTCAACTTCTTAGTTAAAAGCCAAGATTTTGTAGAAGAAAGTTCCAACTAAGGGAAAAGGTTGATAGCCCAGGCTATATAACAGAGGAATGCTTGTCGATAAGTAAGAGTGTTGTCTTCCTTTTCCCTTCTCTCTTTTCCTGTAATAGTTGGTCTCCAAGTAGATCACAAAGAATGTCATGTCCAAAACAGTGCTGCCACATTATCCTCAGTTGAATCAAGGTCCATAGGACTCAGCACTATTGAAGCAGAAGAGTTATTTAAATTTGGGTTAAAAAAATTCCTTCCATTTGAGTCTGCAACCAATCTTTTATTTTGCAAATAATGTGGCTTCTAGGTTTTATGCTTATACACAGAAATAAATGCTTGTGCTCTATTATGTGAACCACCCTCATTTAGTATCTTTGCTCCTGTTGCTCTGAGCATTTCCTTCCCCAGTGAAACAGGGACTTATGGGTAAATGCTGGGGGTAAATGGTGTTATTCCTGCTCACACATCCAACAAAAACTAAGACAAAAACTCTTCTGATTGATATGAAAAGTGTAGTACTGAGGGAAAAAAAAAGTGTTGGATTGGGCGTCAGTAGACCCAGCACTTCTACTTACTACCTTGGTTATATGAACTTTGTTAAATCTGTTAACCTCTCTGGAATCTCTATCTTCTCTATAAAATAAGGGGATTAGATTCCATAATCTCTTAGGTGCCTTCTGATTCTAAATCTATGCAAACAAGCATTTTAAAATTGGTCACAATCTGTTGCCAGCCTACATTTTAGTCATATTATCCATTACTCCTCATTACGTATCCTGCATTCTAAACATCCTGTCTGGATATTCTGTCTCTAGCTTCCATGTATTCCACAGCCACTTGTTAGAATTCCTAGCTTATATCAAGGTTCCACTCAAGAATCCCTTCTTACACAAGGTCCTTCTGGATGCCCACAGCACAGGGTTTTCCCCGCACCATATTCTTTTGCATTTACTTTGTGTATTTCTTTGTATTTTCTTCACTATGTAGACCAGGCTTCGAGGCCACAGACTCCCCTCTAGGTGCTCAAGTGCAGCCCTTTGGCTTGTGAAGTTTGGGTACAGTCAAAAGGCCACACTTGAGGACCTAGAAGACCACATGTGGCCTTGAGGCCACAGGTTCCCCACCTCAGGTGTAGACACTGTTCCCCCTGCTAGAATGTAAGCTTCTTGAGTTTAGGGATTCTTTTGACTTTATTTCTTTACCACTTGTGCCTGACATTTAGTTTTCATTTGATAAATGCTTGTTGAATAAATTACTGGTTGGTAATGGTAGGGGTTCATCTGTGATTTAAAATGCCTTTCCAGAGGAAAGAAATGAGGTCATAGTTCTAAAGGTAGCACATTTAACACTTATTTATCTTTGTGTTTCACCAAGTAACTAGAATAGTATTCTGCATTTAGTAGGTGATTAATTGAATGAATGGTCTACATTCTATTGCTTTGATGAACTTTCTGTGTTGTATATCTTTCTAGGTGGAACTTGGTGGTGTTATTATACTTAAACTCAGAGTTATCAAGGATCATGAAGGTTATTTATTCCAACTCATACCTGAAGCATATATGCTTCTCTACCAGAATAATATGAATGTTGTTATGGAATCCAAGCTCCATGAGGGTAGAGACTTCATTTAGCATAATGCTTGGCACATGCTAGGTGTTTAATAAATGTTTTTATTGATTGATTGAGCCATACCTGGAAAAATTAGACATCCCACAAATCAGATTGAAGTAGCTCATCTCATCACTATTAAAATCTGTTATCCTATGGATGACACGGAAGCTGTGCTAAGCACTTTTGATCTCATTTGATCCTAACAAAGACTCTGTGAGTTAGATATTATTATATCCACTTTTTCATGTGAGGAAACTGAGGCAGACAAGTCATATAGCTGATGAATAGTTGAGGCAGGTATCAAACTCGAGACTTCTTGACTCTAAAACCAACACTACATCCACTAAGCTCTGCTGTCTCTGGGTGACCACTTATTGGCTATGTTACATTGGAGATTCCTTTTTTGTTATGTGTTGTACTAGATGGCTACTGAGGTCTTTTTCAACTTTAAACTTCTTTAATTCTTAAATATTTGAAGCTATTTATGTGATTGAAATGATACTTGGCAAATCATATGGAAAGCAGCCTTAAGTAGTTTCCACTTGTGGATAATACAAGAGAATTGCTTGTATATTTGAAGACATTTGTGACCAATTAATCAAGAATTTAAAATGTTCCTATTTTGCATATCGGGCAGCTAGGTGACACAGTGGATAGAATGGCAGGCCTGGAGTTAGGAAGACCCATCTTCCTGAGTTCAAATCTGGCCTCAGACACTTACTAGCTGTGTGACTCTGGGCAAGTCACTTAACTCTCAGTTCCTCATCTGTAAATGAGCTGGAGAAGGAAATGGCAAACTGTTCCAGTATCTTTGCCAAGAAAACTCCAAATGGGTTCACACGGAGTCATATATGACTGAACAATAACACATTTGCATATCAAGAGGATGAGACAACATATATAGTTAAAGATGCTTGTTCTATTACGTGTGAAGTTAGGCAGTATGGAGGATTGGGCAATGGATTTGAATTCAGAAAGAACTGTGACCTGGACTTAACCTTTATCAGCTACAGATGGGGAATGATAATAATAATAACAGACACCTTCCAGAGTTGTTGTGAGAATCAAGTGGGATAACGTGTAAAGCACATCGCCAACTTTAAAGCACTATCTGCTTCATAGCTATTCTTTCTCTCAGTTTCTACTCAAAAATCTTCTAACACTATGATTTTGGGCAAGTCATTTCATGTCTGTGGGCCTCATTTTTGTGATGAAATCACATGTCCAGATTTTTAAAAAGGCTTATGATTTGCTTTGATATCTGCTCAATGTCAAAAAAAGATTTAGAAGTTTCCTAGCATGTCACATAGACCTATTGAGGATTTAGAGGAGGGTATGGACGAGACTCCCAGACAATGAGAGTGTGTGGCTGGGTTGTGATTTGTTTCATTGGAGTTTCCATATTTATGGGATAACAGATACATTGAAGTATTGAAGATTTTGAGAAAACTCACATCAGCTCTTTTGGCAGCCACATCATGGTGCTGATTCATTCATATTGAGATTTCAGTACACTAAAACTCCTAGATCTTTTTTTCATATGAATTGTATTTTAAACACAGATCCGTCTTGTACTTTGTTTTCTTCTTGGTGAGTTCACTGGCATAGGGAAGTCCTAGGCTGGAAACACCATTGAGAGTTGCCTAGGGCTCCAAGAGCTCCAAGGACTTGCCATGGTCATATATCTTATATGTGCCAGAGGTAGTATTTGAACTCAGGTCTTCATGACTTCCACACTAGCTCTCTACCTTTTATGCCATGCTCTCTTTCATCTTGTACTGAGGTGGTTTATTTTTATGGAAACTTCCCATTCTATCAGATCTGTTAAGGATGTTTAGGGTGTTTCTGTTAATGGAAATAGCAGTGTCAAAGCATGCTATGGTCAATATAAACATAAATGTCAATAAATTTATGAACCAAACCCTAGGGATTTTCTTAAATTCAGAAATAAGGAGATGTTTTGCCACACATAAAAGCAAACAACTTGCTATCCACTCTCCTGAGAAGATCAAGGCCATGAACTCCCTCATGCTCTGTGGTCTTTGTCTTTGTTTATCCTTTATCCCTTTTCTCCAGCTGGAGATGATGAGGAGGCCATTCTTCTTGTTAAAATGAATGAAATTGTTTGATTCTGTTCCCTCCAAATTCCTTTGGATCTTGTCCCTTTTATCATTATCACACTCTCTCATCTTCAACTTTCCCTGTCTAGTGGCTCCTTTTCCATTGCCTACAAATAGCCTTGGGTCCTCCCCATCATTAAAAATGTTTCATTTTATCCTGCCATACTTTAAAATATGATTCAATCTCTCCTTCCTTTCATGCCAAACTCTTTACTATCTATACATCGTGCTTTACTTTCTCTGTTGTTCTTGTTGTTCAGTTGTTTTCGGTCATGTCTAACTCTTCGTGATCTTATTTGGGGTTTTCTTGGTAAAGATACCCAAGTGATTTGCCATTTCCTTCTCCAGTTCATTTTACAGATGAGAAAACTGAGGCCGACATAGTTAAGCGACTTGCCCAGGGCCACACAATAAGTGTCTGAGGCTGAATTTGAACAAGTCTTCCTAACTCTAGGCCCAGTGGTCTATCCTCTGCATCACCTTGGATCCAATTTCCAAATGCACCCTTATGAAAACTGATGTTTCCATAATCATGGATGTTCCTAGTGATAACTTAATACTAAATCTGCAGTCTTTATCATTCTTTAACTTCCTTGATTTTTATACAGCTTCTTGGCAATGTTGAACATAGTACATGATTGGCCCATTTTATTTGCAGCAATAGCATTCTTAATGTCTTGTCCATGCAAGTCATCTGTCAGTAAGTCAATATTAAGCACCTACTATATGCCAGGCACTGTGCTAAGCACAACATACTATAATTATACTCCCTGTGCTTCTCTTCAATGTCTAATTGATACATTTTATTCAATTAACCAGAGCTGATTCATTTACCTGTGAAAGTATACTGTGATGTTTTGTAAACCTAAGACTAAATGGTAATGGAAATGTATGTGATTATATAATTAGTAGTGTGAACCTGACAATTATGTCTCTTAAAAATTCAGTATTTATAATATAAAATGTTAATAAGCCACAGTAGTTTTTTTAAAAATAAAATTCAGAATAATTTGTGATGCTTTAAGGAAATTTCCATTAACTTTGAAAAATTCATTTCAACCTCATGTACATATAAGCAGGTTTAACTTTTTCATGCAAGATTTTCCCCCCAAATCTTAGCTTATTGCCATTCTAGATAGTTAAAAAAATTTAAATTTAGTAGTATTTCAAGATTTGTTATTTAACTGACATGTGTGAGAGACTGCACGAGATAGGAAAAATATAAAGAAAAATAAGGCATGATGCCTACCCTCAAGGAGCTTACACTATTAAAGGAGATAAAATATAGGCATAATTTGCTATACAAAACAGAATATTATGAATTTATGTGACACGCAAAGTTCTATGAGAGCTAAAAGTTGGAAGAGATCACTTGCAGCTGAGTCTGTTACGAAAAGCGTTTTGGTAGAGGCAGCATTTGACCCGCCCCTCGAAGGTTTTAAATATATACAGCTTGGAGCAGTTCGGTGAAGTATGGATTCAGTCAAAGTGCTGTACTTGAGGACTTAGAGGGCCACATGTGGCCTTGAGGCCACAGGTTCCCTATCCCTGGAGCCTTGGAGGTTAGAGAATTCCAGGCATAAAGAGCAATGTGGGGGAAAAAAGGTCATAGAGGTCTAGAAGACTGATACAGTGTGAGAAGGATTCAGAATCATGGCACTCACTAAGAATGTAGGGGGTTTTTAAATAGAAATGCAGTATCTACTGTACTAGATAAGCAGGATTCTCTGATTCTACCTATACTACTAAATTAGAAACTTAAGATTGGCAAGAAACCTTGTTTGAAGTTTCGGGACATAGTGGGGAGGAATAAAACATGGATGGACATCAACTAGTACAGTGAAGACAAGATAAGGAGAGAAAAAAAGATTACAAAAATGTAGCAAGAATGGAGAAATAGGCCTAAAGAACTTGCATCCTAGTTGATTTCCATGCCCAAAGTGTACCGCCCCCCTTCCCCTGTATATGTTAATGGGTAGTTATGTAGATGAAGAAGAGGAAGAGTTATAAAGTTATGCAAATAAAGGAGGATGGTCATTGCTAGGGAAGAAGGTGAAGAAATAGGGGAGGAAAAATGGGCACAACTACCAGTAAAGAGATCAGGAATAAAAATTTGGCATCTCCTGCTGTTGGGTTTGTTGGTTTGGGTTTTCCATCAGAGAGGATAAGGTTGTATTTTGGAAGCTGTGAGGACATACACTTACCCACAGTGAGCAATTGGGGTGGGGTGGGGGGAGGAACACATATTTATTAAGTGTTTACTGTGAGTATTGTGCAAAGCACTTTACAAATATTGTCTCATTTAATCCTCATAAGGACCCTGAGAGATAAGTGCTATTATTATCCCTGTTTCATAGTTGAAGAAATTGAACCAGATGAAAATTAAATGACTTACACAGGGTCACATACTTGGTAAGTGTCTGAAGCCATTTTTGTACTCAGTTTTTTTCTGACTCTAGGTCTCTTTCTTTCTTACTTATTTTAAGGTTAGATCTATCTAGTTTTGAGGGGGGGTAAATCGAGTTCCTCAACTAACATAGTTTTACTGTGTATCAAGTGAAGTGAAATGGAGTTATTTCATTTGAGCATCATAATAATGCTGTGAGGTAAGTGCTAATATTGTCCTTATTTTATAGATGAGGAACCTAAGGGTGACAGAGATTAAATGACTTACTCAGGATCACCCAATTAGATAACTCCTAAATCTCCATATTTAGTCCTCATTTCTCCTGAGCCTTAATTCTACATTACCAACTACTTGCTGGACATCTCAGAATGATCTATGTCAGGAATGGGGAACCTATGGCCTCGAGACCACTATTTCAACTAGCATGTAACCCTTGGCCAAGAATTGAGGGTTGGGTTTTATTAAGTTCAATCTCTGGGATTTCTCAAGAATCACATTTTCTTTGGCCCCTGAAAACATCAGTTTGGCCCACATCTATTTCCCCACAACAAAACAAAAGAGCCCTAGGTTCTCATGCAAGCAACCAGTTTAACAAGTTGTGGACTGAGAGGCTGCATTCAACCTGATAGAAATACGCAAAGAAAATTTACATCTGAACTTATATCAGGTCAACACAACTCTCCTCCCTTCTCTGGAAGACTTTGACCTCCACTGGACCTAGAACGTCTTTCAGATTTAGTTTTACTTTACATGGCCCATTTTCCCCAAAAGACAAATGTACTAGTATTGATAGATCAATCTTCTTCCTTCTTATCCAAACTTATACAATTCACATTAGCAGTAAGGGACAAGGCCAGGTTTGTCCCTTCACATTTTGATTCTTTCCCAAACTACAACTTGGCTCTAGCTCCTTTTTGGTTCAGGAATTCTTAGCGCAGTGATTTGTTGTGGTCCAGAATCTTGCATGGCTCAGGAACTCTTCTATTTTGTCCTGGTATCTGGAAGGGCTGAAGGATATATAGGACTTTTTTCAAGGATCTAAATTTCCATTTCTGTGCAGTCTCTATTTTTAAATTTGCTTTTCTGTGTCCAGCTCAACAGTTCTTTTAAAAGTCAAGCCTAAGAGTATAACTAAAGTATATGAATTAGCTATGAATAAGCAACTGGTATTTGATTACCATCAATGACAATGTAAGTGAGGCAAGAAATTCTGAGAGGACCCTAAGTTTATATCTTATTAAAGGATTTCACACCCTCTTAAGGAGATAGTAGAGCTATTCAGAAGAGGCTTGCTGATTCTTCCTGGGTCATTCCAGAAGTTTGTCGTTTACATACACTACACTACACTACATGATTCAGTGTCAATTTCCTTAGTTCTATGTAAGATCCTGGAGGGTGATCTGTTTTGGTTTGGGTTGGGTATAGTATAATATTCTTAGTATAATAACTTGTACATTGTAGCAGTTTTAAATCTATATTTAAAAAAATTAAATTGATTTGAATTAAACTGTCTTGGACATTATTGAAATTCTCTGATGTTTCGTTGATCTCAATCAATAAGACAATTTGCAAGCATTTGTTAATCACTTACAACAGGCAACTGTTCTAAGCATTGGAGATTTAAAGAAATAGAAAAACAAGGTCCCTGCCCCTCAAGAAAGTTGTGTTAGAAAACATGAAAATAATGAAATATTAAACATATACGCACATGCATATAATATGTACGTGTATTTGTGTACATATATATGTATACAGTTGCTGTTAAGCTGTGTTATTTGACTCTTTGTGACCATGAGGACCATAGTATGTCAACACTGTCCATAAGGTTTTCTTGGCAAGGATACTGGAGTGATTTGCCATTCCCTTCTTCAGAGGATTAAGGCAAATAGAGGTTAAGTGACTTGCCCAGGGTCACACAGTTAATGATTATCTAAGGCTGGATTTGAATTGACTTCCTGACTACAGGCCTAGCAGTCTATCTACTGAGCTATCTAGCTGCCTACCTCTCCCCACCCTCCATCTCCCTCCTTCCCTTCCTCTTTCTTTTTTTCTCTCTCTCTGAATATATCTATATCTATATTTATATCTATATCTACATATCTATAAATGTAGGACATAGGGACCCACAGGAAGGTGGGAGGGCTCCTTCAGAAGATAGTTATATATCTATATATAACAAAGTATATATTATATACATATTATATGCATATATACATATTATATACACATATATATATAAATAGAATGTCATTTAGAAGGATTCATTGGGTGGGAGGAAAGGAGAAAGGACCAGGAAAGGCTTCCTTCAGGAGCTGGTTCTCGAAGGAAGCCGGGGAAGATAGGATATAGAGGTGAAGAGTGATAACATTCCAGGCATAGGGAACAACCAGAACAAATGCAGGATAAATAAATAGAGTATCACATTGGAGGAACAGCCAATGGGCTAATGTTGCTGGATTGTAGAGAGCATGGAGAAGGAGAGAAAATGTTAGGAAATTGGAAAGGCAAGAAGGGGACAAGTTGTGAAGGATTTTAAATGACAAGAAGAGGATTTTTTACTTTGGATTCTGGAGACAACAGAAAACCACTGTAGTTTGTTGAGTAGGAGGATGATATAGTTAGACCAGTGGTATAGGGAGATCACCTGGACAGATGAGTGAAGGATAGATTGGAATGGGGTGAATCTTGGGGAAGGGAGATCTATTAGAAGGATATTGTGATAGTCCAGGTGAGAGGTGATGAGAGCCTTATAAGGGAGGTGGTTGTATGAGTGGGAAAAAGGGAGAATAGATGAGAGATGTGAAAGTAAAAATGACAAGGTTTGACCACAGATTGGATACATGGGGTAAGTATTGGTGAGGAGTTGAATATGACAAGAAAGTTATGAGCATGAGTAAATGAAAGGATAGTGATGACCTTGATAATAATAGGAAAATTGTAAAGAGGGGAAATTTTTACGTGGAAAGATAGTGACATGTGTTTTTGACATGTTAGATTTGAAATACCTGTCCCCAAAGAACTCCCAATTTAGGAAGTGAAAAGAGCAGTTGTTGATATGGGACTGGAATTCAACAGAGAGATTACAATTAGATTTATAGATTGGTGAATCATCTGCATAGAGATAACCATTAAAGCCATAGGAGCTGAGGAAATCATCAAATGAGATAATAGAGAATAAAAAGAGAAGGGATCCAGGAGCTTTGGAAAATACCCATAGTCGGGAGCCATGGAACACCCATGAGAGACTGAGAAGGAGTGGTCAGACAGATAGAAGGAGAAAAAAAGAGTGAGCACCACTAAGAAAACCTAGAAAAGAGAGAGCATCTGGGAGTAGATGGTGATCTACACTGTCAAAAATCTCAAAGACTTCAACAATCCTGAGGATTGAGAAAAGATCTTCCTATTTGTTAAGTAAGTGATCATTGGTAAGTTTGGGGAGGGCTGTTTCATGATGAAGTTGAATGATGAAGCCAGAAGATAAACTGTGGGTTTAGAAGCAGGTAAAAAAGGGAGGAAATGGAGATACCTTCTATAGATAACTTTCTGAAAGATTTTAGCTGAGAAGTAAAGGAGAGGCTTGTGGGGAAGGTCAGATCAAGTTGCGGTTGATTTTTTTTAAATGATGAGGAAGAGATGAGTATGTTTGTAGTCACCTAGGAAGGAGATAGCAGATGAGGAAGACTGCAGATTTTAGAGTGTGTGGGAATGACAAAGGGGTCAATGTGCTCAAGAAGGCAGGATCAATAGCACACGTAGAAGAGTCTGTCTTGGCAAGAAGCACCATCTCGTTAGGTGAGACAGCAATGAAGGAAGAGATAGTGAGGGAAGATGCATGAGTCATGGGACATGAGGATTATAGGAAAAAGAGAAAACTGTCACTAGGTGACCGTATTTTTTTTTTTCTGTTTGAAAGCTAGCCTATTTTTTTTTTAAAGTTTTTAAATTTCAGAAGAAAAAGGGCCTTGCTTCCTGTAAGAAACAGAGGCAAATACATCTGGCAAGATTTCTCTGTGGCTCCTTTGAGGAATTCAAATAATTAGATCTCTAGCAGAGTCGAGGCTATAAAATGTAGAAGCCTGCAGATTTCAGTAAAGAAATCAGTTCCATATACATGCTATCCAAGGAAGTAGCTGGGGAAAGGAGTAAGTGAAAAAAAAAATCTTCCTTGTATTAGAAATAGAATCATGGAGAAGTCATATGGAAATATAGCATGAGTATAGCTATAATTTTTCTTTGACTGTGTTGCCCAAAGAAGGTAACAGAAAAAGGCCCACAGAGCAGAAAATCATGTCGGCAAAAAAGAAGGGGCAGAGGGATGGAAGGAGCAAAGATTTCTCTGAGAACTAGTTGGGGACATTATAAAACAAATGAGTAACTGAAATCTTAGAAAATGTATTCAAAGGCTTCTCCTCAAAAGCTGAAGATATTTTTTCTTCCTAATTCATTATTTATTTTCAAGACTTAAAAATTTCTTTTGAGTTCCAAAATCTCTCCCTCTATTCCCCTTTTCCACCCATTGAGAAAGCAAGCAATATACCAATTACATTTGTACTATCATTCAAAACATATTTCTTTATTAGCCTTGTTGCAAAAAGCAAGAAAAAATAAAGTGAAAAATATATGTTTCAATTTGTACTCAGAATTCATCAGTTCTCTCTCTGGAGGTAGATAGCATTTTTCATCATGACTCCAGAATTATCTTGGATCATTATATTGATCAGAAAATAGCGAAGTCTTTCACAGTCAATCATCGTCATAGTATTGCTGTTACTATTTACAGTATTCTGGTTCTGTTCACTTTACTTTGCATGGATTCATATAGGTCTTCCCAGGTTCTTTTTGAAACCACCCCTCTCATCATACTTTATAGTACAATATTATTCCAACACTATCATATACTGTTTATTCAACCATTTTCCAATTAATAGATATTCCCTCAATTTCCAATTCTTTGCCATTACAAACAGAACTGTTATAAATAGTTTTGCATATATGGGTCATTTTTCTTTGATCTCTTTGGGAAACAGATCTAGTAGTAGTGTTGCTGGGTCAAGGGCATTCATAATTTCATGTTCCTTTGGATATATTTTCAAATTGTTTTCCAAAATGGTTGGGCTAGTTTACAGCTCCACCAGTAATACATCAGTGTTCTTGCTTTTCCCCATCCCTTCTAGCATTTATTATTTTTCCTTTTCTGTCATGTTAGTCAATTTGACATGTGTTGAGGTGGTACCTCAGAATTTTTTTAGTTTGCATTTTTCTAATCAATAGTGATTTGGAATATTTTTTCAAATGACTATGGATAGCTTTGATTTCTTCCTCTGAAAACTGCTTGTTCATATCTTTTGATTATTTATCAATTTAAAAATGGCTCTTATTTTTATAATTTTGACTTAGTTCTCTGTATATTTGAGAAATGAGGCCTTTATCAGAGAAACTTGCCTTGAAAATTTTCCCTCTTGCTTTCCTTCTGACTTTGGATGTATAGGTTTTTTTTTTTTGTGCAAAACTTTTTAAATTTTCTGTCATCAGAATCATCCATTATACCTCCCATGATCCTCTCTATCTCTCGTTTGGCCATAAATAATTTCCTTATCCATAAAGATGACAGGTAAAAATTTCCATACTCCCCTAATTTGCTTTTCATCTCATATTTTATATCTAAATCTTTTGACCCTTTCATGGTAAACAATGTGAGGTTCATGTGTAGTTTCTGCCAAACTGCTTTTCTATTTTCCCAACAATTTTTGTCAAATATTGAATTCTTGTCCCAAAAGCTTAGATCTACGAGTTTATCAAACACTAGCTTACTATGGTCATTTACTACTGTGTATTGTGTACCTAATCTATTTCATTGATCCACTATATATTTTTAGCAAGTACCACATTGTTTTGATGATTACTGCTTTGTAAAATGGTTTGAAATCTGGTCATGCTAGGCTACCCACCTTTTAATTTTTTCCTTTGGTTCTCTTGATATTCTAGACTTTTTGTTCTGCCAAATGTATTTTGCTATTATTTCTAGTTTTGTAAAATAATTCTTCAATCTTTTGATTAGCATGGCACTAAGTAAATTAATTTAGGTAGTATTATTATTATTGTTATATTTGCTTGGCCTACCTATGAGCATTTACTATTTCTCCAGTTGTTTAGATCTGTCTTTATTTTTGTGAAAAGTGTTTCATAATTGTATTCACGTGTTTCCTGGTTTTGCCTTGCAGGTAGACACCCAAGTATTCTATATTGTCTGAAGCTATTCTAAATAGAATTTTTTTTTATCTCTTCCTGCTAGTTTTTGCTGGTAATATACAGAAAATACTGATTATTTATATGGGCTTATCTTATATCCTGCAACTTTGCAAAAGTTGATAATTGTTTCAACTAGTTTTTAAATCAATTCCCTAAATACACCGTCATATCATCTGCAAAGAGTGATAGTTTTGTTTCCTTGTTGCCTATTCTTATTCCTTAAATTTCTTTTTCTTGTCTTATTGCAATAGCTAGCATCTGAAAGGTTGAAGCTGATTTATCTGTAAGAAGTTCTAGGGTCAAGCAGCCCTAAACCAAGAGGTAACAAATACATAGCTTGGAAGACACCTAACCTTGAAAGATTGTTTGAGTTTTCTATTTAGCCTTGGTAAAGCATACCGGAATCAGATTATACAGTGGTTGAAAAGAGTTGAAAATGTGTCAAAATGTACTTGGTTGCACCTAGATTTTTGATTTTATCTAATTTTTACACAAAACATATCACTTTCTTGTTTGTGGTTATCAGTGAACACAATATTAATAATGCTTTACTTTAATATAGCATTTTTAAATACATAAATACATAATTTATAAAAGTTAAATCTTTATCTTTTTCTAATTATCTTATTGGAGCAATGTGTGGAGCATGCTATGATATTGATATATTTCATCTTTGTCATCTAAAGCAGAGATGTCGACTGTTTGGCCTGCTGCATGTGTCTCCCAACACTTCTGAGTATGGCCCAAATAAATTAAAATGTAGTTTCTATGCGATTTTAACATATTGATGTGTTAATGTAAAAAGAAATACATAAATATATGTGGTTTTCTAAGTCAATATATGGCCTTCTGGGATCCTTATGTATGGTTTAGAAATTCCTATTTCTATTTGAGTTTGACACTACTGGCCTATACCATGGGGAAGAAAGAGCCTAGCTGTTTCAACTGTCCAGTCATATCCAGGTAATACCCTTATGACATTTTTTTAAAATGTAATCATGGTGCCTAAGAATAATATAGTCTCTGAATTTCTAGGTATGAAAACCTACTCTGTCTAGTGAGAGCAAATAATGTCCCTAGATTTAGAAAAGAAATCAGTATCTTACAGTGCTTTAGGGTTGACATTATGTATATCAGTTCTCAAAGCTTAGTTTTGTATATGTAGAAGGTGTAGGAGATTGGCCAGAATATGACATACCTTGGACTTGGCATATACTGTATCTAGAATCGGGGAAGATGTGGATTTGAATCCTGATCCTAACGTTAGTCGTTGTGTATCTTTGGGTGACCTCTCTGAGCCTCCTTTTATCTACCATATGGCAATGAAAACATTGTTCTTATAAGGAAAGAGTTTTATAGACCTTAAAAGGTTATGGAAATGTAAATTGTTTTTACTCTTGTAGTTATTTTTATCTTGGAAGTTATTTTTTTGAAAACTCCTGCTTTGAACTTAACTCGTCTTTTGTCTCTATCACAAAAAGGCAAAAGACACCCCAAAATCTTGTTATCTGACCCTTCTGGTGTTTGATCACAAATAAATGGGAATGTACTGTATCAGATAAAACTCTCCCTAGGTTTCCTGAGAGTAATGACTCTATTTCACATTTCAGGTGAATAGTCATTCTAACAGGGAGATGGTGGTAAGAATTGTAAGCATGAGAATGGTTATGGCTTTCTGAAAAAAAATAATTTTGATTACTAACTAATTGCCCTCTGTAGAAACATACACACATGCACCTGCATGTGCATACACACACACACACACACACACACACACACACACTAAATCTAGGTTCTGTGAAAGTGAGGAAACTGCTAGACTGTTCTAGTGGCATTTCAAGAAAATTAATGAAATGTATGAATTTGTGGTGAAATTCATCTTTGTGGATGTTACTCTGGTGGTGTCTTGAATTTGAATGGAGAAACAGGGCAGTGTCTGTGAGTTTAATGGCACAAGAATTCTCCTCTATCAGAGAAATTCACAGTTGCTGATTTCTAGGGAGTAGTCTAAGGCGCAAAGAAACTAAATGATTTATTTGTTCAAGTGTCATATGATTAGCTAATACTAGAAGTCAGATTTGCCTCCCAGTCTTCATGATTCCAAACCCATCACTCTAGCCAATTCATATTGTCTATAGAACAGTATAACACTACAAGGGAAATTCAGACAAGGTTGTAGATCTTCTCTGTTTCTATTTAATTCCTATTTGCAATGTCCTTGAATTAAGAAAAAAATTAACAACTCCCTCCCCTTTCCCTAACCAGCCAGGGGAAGGCCATCACTTTCATGTCTAATTTGATAATGTGAATAGTTATATTCATCTTTAGAGTTAGTACACCTTTGCCCATTGCTAGGGACCTTCTCTCTGGGGGTTCTGTTGTTGTTATGAAAGATTTTTTTTTCCTGAAAATACTTGTTATGTTTGGAAACAGGATAAAATGATTTCTAAAAGATAAAACATCTATTCTTAAAGTTAAATAAGTTTTGCCAAAATATTGATGTGGCACTGCCCTGAAGCAACAACATGTTGGTCCTGTTTTATTTCTATTTTCATAAAGTTGCAACATTTGTCTCTTAAGAGAATAATAATGTGAAGAAAATGCCTATCTTTTCCTTGCTTTATTACTTTGACAACTTTGTACAATAAATGGGTTAACTTTTAAGATTTGATATAGTATGTAAAAGGATCCCAGATGTAGATAAAGCAGAAGGAGACCACCATGGCCATGTAGTGATTCTCTCTACCCTCCCCCATGCCCCAGTTCATCACCTCCCCATACTTTCTTTATAAATGAGGAAATTGAAGCCCATTAAGGTTAAGTGAATTGTCTACCGTCACACTGGTAGTAAATGTTCAAAGGGGGATATGAATCCAGGTCCTTTGACTCCAGAATTTGTCCTCTTCCCACTGTATTTTTAGTTGTAAATGTGCAATATTTAGAATTTCTATCTTACAAATGAGATAGAATCTCCAAGGTGAAAAATGATGTGTGCTTATATACGCTATGTTTAATATGTATCTGTATTTGAATTGTTTCAATATTTGGTTATCAAATATCCCATATTCTAGATTCTGGTGGATGATTTGGGGGTGGTGAATGAACCATTTCCAAATGCATCATTCAAGGGGAATAAAGCTCTTTTTCTCTCCATCTGTGCCAGGCAAAATGAGTTTTGAGAACATTGAGAACTGGGTTATTCGAACAAAGTAAAGCCTGTATAAACAGACTGTTATGAAATAAATTTACATTTCCCCTTGCTTCCTCCAACATTTGAATTTCCAACCAATTGGTTCTTTAGAGAGCATGACAAATGTGGTGAGATGAAATATGAACATACAGGTCAACCAATTTTATGTCCTACAGTTACAATAAGAGAACATTTTTTAAGTTATGGCTTATCTGTCAATTTTTAAGTATTCATCTCAAGCATTTTCAATAGCTTTGATGTATGCCATTCTGCCATGTCTCTGGCACTAGGTAGCTTTAATTGATAGCTATTTCTCCTTCTAACCTGAATGCATATTGCATGGGAGAAGATAAATTACAAAATTAAGAATTCTGAAGATACTTTTTGTAAGACAAATAAAAAGCTTTATACTTAAGAGTTTGAAAAATAATGTTGAAAGTATTTTCTTAAATATTTTAGCTTAATCTCACAATGTAAAAAACTATGCATTGTGATCTATGAAATCTTTGTCCTATAAATTTACTTAATATATATATTAAATATGGAATAAAATGGGTCTCTTTAGTCAGGCAAAGATAGAAGTATTAACTGTGACAAGCTTTAATGGAAGTAGGCATATACAGTAATGAAAGTGTGGCCCCTCTATACCTTCAATATTTCTTTGACCAAAATTTCATCGAGAGATGGTCAAGCTTCTGCTGATGAGATTCACTCAACATGGCTAGGCTTGATCTCAGATGATAGATGTATGATTCATTGCTGGACCTACTTTGGAAGCTATTCCAATTTTGTAAGACCTTTCAGAACTGATGTGTTTCTGGCATGGTACTTACAAACCTTTGGGCTTCTCTATGTTTTTTTAATGGAAGATTTTTAACGGAAGAATAGTTTAATAACAAATTCATAGAACCTCAAAGTCCGAACAGAATTCCAAGGCCGTCTAAATCCAATCCATGTCTGAATAGGAATCTCCTCTACCTTCTTTATCTTCTCTGGGATAAACAGTCCAATAGCTTCCACTTGATTTTCATTGAGGGTGAAGGTACTATCTCTCAAAGAAGTCAATTATATAAAGACAATTCCAATTTTTAGGAAGTTTTTCATGATGTTGACATTAAATATGCCTTTATATAGCTTCTACTTTCTGGAACTAAGGAGAACAACTTAAAGTCTTTCTCCACATTACAATCCTTCTAAAACTTGAAGACGGTGACCACATGCTTCCCAAGTCTTCTCTACTTCAGGATAGACATCTCTAATTCTTCTACCATATTCTTGTATGACTTGGTATCCATCCATTCTTTTCATCATTCTAGTCTCCCACTTCTAGTATTCCAATTAGTCGGTTTCCTTCCTACTGTAACCCTCATGTCAGTTGGAAGTTCAGGCTTGATATGAAAGACCTAGGCACATTTTTGGGACTTCCACTTCTCTGTCTCCTTGTTACTACCAAGATAACATGGTACCTTCAGTATTAGACACTCCCCTTTCTCTGGCCAACCAATCAGTAATTTCCTTTAGAAGCACATAGACTCACAAGGTTTTGCATGGGAAATGTAATTGATAGGTCAGAGAGACTAGATATAATTCATCTTAGAGCCATAGAAAATAACATTATCTTCCCTTTCCCAGAGGGCTGTAAAACATTGGTCATTTTACAATATTGCTTTGGGTAAAGTTCTGGTAGAGGACAGATGAAGGCTGCTCCTCCACACTGATACTTACCTAACAATCCTGCCTGGACCATTTTCTGTGCACTGTTGCTCTTCTTACAGCAATCTTCTCCACTATTCTCAGGAGCTACTGCCAAGAAGAGTCACTACTTCCTGACCCAGGTCCCATTGGCTGTCCTGTTCCACAGCTCACACTGCCTGCACGTTTGCTCAACTCCCAGAAGATGACAGTCATTTTATTCTCCCCATTGCTCCCTTAAGTATCCTGGCATGTGTAGCTCTTGCTTCCTGCAGCGTTCTCCTCATCCTTTAGCAGATGGATGGTGTTTGTTTCTTTTCCCAGGAGACCAATGCTCCTACAGCAAGGAAACATTTTCAGTTCCTGCCATGCTAAAATTGGCACCAAATATGTGTCTCTGTCCAACCTGTTTCACAGCTCATAATGTAGCTCTGTTTCTTTAATCTTTTCTTGAACTTCCTTTATTGTAGCTTGCTGAGTCTTTCAGGGCTCTAGAAGAAAAAAAAATTCTTGTATCTTATGAAAAATATCTCTCCCTAATTCCATGTTGCCTTTTGGTGACATCACATTTTGTCACTCTCTCCCCTATAGCACTTAGTGTGTCTCTCGCTTATATCTCTACTGTCTCTGGGTCTAGAGCAGGGCTGTGCTAAAGCCAGCTCAAACTCACTGCTGAGAGCTGATTGTTAAATTTTCATTGTCATCATTTACAGCTCAGAAATCAAGAAACATTATAAAGTAGGGCTTGATTTATTTTCTTGTTGCTGTTTAGATGGAAGAAAGTGGTAGTAAAGCAGATCAAATTTAAAGGTGTATCTTGAAGCACATCAATTTTTTTTTTCCCAGGGAGTGAGTTGTTAAAGATTTACCAGCACCCTTTATCTAAAGACTGAGAAGAACACTCCAAACTTTCACCAATTACTTCCAATCTATTACAATTCATCTGAGGGAGCTGTGTAAAATTATTTAAATTCCCTAGTATTGCTTCATGCTTCATGCTACAGCTAAAGAAAGGAAAGGCCATACACTATCGTGCACTGTTTCCACAATCTGGCTAGCAGCTTCTGTGGGGGTGTAAGATCCACCCACGGCCAGCACCCAGAAAGCTGCCAGCATGCCGCAAAAACACAGGTTCTTTTGATCTGCCTTAATAAGGAAAGCAAGGTTAAGCGGTTGGCAAGCTTACTTTAATTCAGCACACAAATATCATTCACTTAGTTCAGGGGAAAAAGCCAGCACCCTGAACTTCAAAACAAAATACAAACAAATTACAAACATTGACAGACAGACCTTGTCTGATTCAAATCCCAATACATAGTTACTGGAGTTCAACAAAGTCTCAGCATCTGGGTTTACAAGCTGGAGGGCTCCTTAGCTACAGCTACCTGGAGTCTCCTCATCAACACCATCTCAAGAGCCCTTAAACAAATTACAAACAGACAGACCCAATACAATTCATAGTTACTAACATATAGGTTCAGCCTGGGAACTCAGAACAAGGGCTGGCCCAGAGTCACACGCCGCCACTGCTTCAGCAAAGAGCTCCAAGGAAGAAAAGGCCAACCTCTGGCTTTTATATCTTTGTCAGCATCAGGGGTGAGTCACACATGAGACTCACGTGACCTAAAATTGTCACAAAGAGGCAGACTTAAACCCATGTGGTCTAAGAGCCTCTGCTGTCCCAGACATGTAAACTAGGCCCTCCCTGGAGTTAGCCCCACCTTGGGCCCCACCTTAGTTGCCAATCCACACCCACATAGGTTTTACACCTAATAGGGGTTTGGGCCAGGGGCTTAGCACTTAGTAAGACTCAATGAAATACACTGAATTACTCAGCAAAAACAAAAGTCAAACTCTTCAAGGGC
>CM053622.1:273543567-273557217 GCA_028646595.1 Phalanger gymnotis | reverse complement strand
TTGGTTATTGTAAGAACATTGATGAGTCAATGGAGTAAATTAATCAAGTCACTTCACCCCATCTAAAGTAAATGATAAAATTGTATGCCCTGGCACCTTAACCAGATGAGAATAAGTCTCAACCAACTAATAAATCAGGCTTTAGATTAAGTAGGAAAAGTCCTTGGATGGACTGGCATGACATTGACAGAAGGAGAGTTCATATTGGTTGAAGAAATATGGTCATGTTCAGTTGGTTGTCTATACAATGCCAATCTAGCTCTGAAACAGAAACATTTGAGGGTCTAGTGGAAGAACAGAAAGAGTAGGGATATCAAGAACTGAGCTGGAAAAAAATGGCAATGCAGGGCAAATGAAAAAAAGACAGAAAAGAAAATAAGACAACTGTAATTGAGAAGGAAGGGAACATTAACTCTGTAAGCATCTCAGAGCAGAAGATTCAGACTGAGAACACCTGTTGTGCTCAAACTCCTTAAGGATTTAGGGAAGTTCAAAGAAAAGTCTGTTCTTTTCCCATCTCCTCCTCCTGGTGCCTATTAAGACACTGAATTGCACTCTGCTTCTCCTTCACCTAAACATTTCTGGTAGCATAAATTTTTATTCAAAGAGGCTGAAGGTTAGCTAGAGATGAGAACAAGTATAAAATAAGACAGATAGATATCATTTAAGCATCTCTGCCTAAATGTTTAGGATTTTCCTAATTGGGGGCTTAAAGCAATTGTGATGATATTCCTAATTTGTTCAATAGAAATTCTCTAAAACAACAGAGGGGGGAGCCATGTGGACCTGAGGAGCCATTATATTGTCCAAAAACTTAAAGCAAGATAATTGTAACAGGGCGTTACATTGGTATATATATTCTTTAGTCACTGGGAATCTTGAAGAGCAAAATGTTATATAGGCATAGATCTTAAAATAAAATAATGAAGTTAAGTCATATTGAAATCATGTAATTTTTATGTAGCCACCTTTTTCACACTAAAATAGTGGGGATTAATCTGCTTGCTTTATGTTCCCTCTTGGTTCTTGAGCTGTCTAGCATGCCTTCCATGCTAACCTTCCCTCATGTACCTCTTCTCTATCTGGCTTATTATTAGTAATTAGTAATCATTATTGAGTCATTGAAAATTATGTTATTGAATTCATTTATATATTGAATAGGTTCTCTCTCACAGGTTCACTAAAATAAACTCCTTTTACTCAAAGAACTTTAAACAGTCTTTCACCTTGGACAATTAATTTCTTTCTCCCCACTAAGGAAGCTTCTTTTAGGCTTTTAATATCTATTGAGTTTGATTCTCATAGAGAATTTTGTCATCAAAAATTGGTCCATAAGTCGAATTGTGTTATATGGAGCATCTTTTGCATTGTTATGAGAGGGGATTAGATGTAGCAATATTAAATATTGGTAATTCTCAAAAATCTCCTGCTTCTTCCTTTTCCTAACAACTGAATTGTTTTGACTTTCTCTTCTCTGCTTTCCCTCCATTTTCCATTAGAGAAGGGGTGAGGTAAGGCAAATATTTTTTGCCTAATGATCGCCACAGGGGATGTGCTCACTTCTTAATTTCACAAATATTATTAAGCTCTACTTATAAACATGGATCTTTCAAGATATAACGCAGGCAATGAGGCTGAGGCAATCAACTTTTCTTTATCTACAAAGAATTCATTTTATCTCTGTGCTCATTATCATAGCTATTAGGTTCAGTCAGTGAAAATACACTGTAAAACCATTATCAGTGACTAGTTCTACTGGTAAAATATGCTTGTGGGGCATATGGATTTCTCTACTTGAATATACTTAAAAAGAGTTTATAGCATGGGTATGTTCCCTTTGGACAATGGCTCAGGTGATAAAATCTTATTATACAATGTCTCTTATTAAAGCCACTTTAAAAAAAAATTATTATTTCTGTCAGAGCTTACTTCTCAGGGTCACTGCCATTCCCAAGGTCACTATGTCAGGATCTACCTGCAACTAATTTCCCCATTGTTTTTTGGAGGGGGGAAGGCAAGGCAATCGGGGTTAAGTGACTTGCTCAAGGTCACATGGTTAGTAAGTGTCAAGTGTCTGAGGCTGGACTTGAACTCAGGTCCTCCTGACTCCAGGGCCTGTGCTCTATTCACTGTTCCACCTAGTTGCACCCCCCCACCATTTTTTGGGATTAGAATGTATTTTATTCCTGTAGCCAGAAAACAAGACGTTCTATGACCAGTATTCCTCCTGCAGTGCCATGTTATGTTCGAGTCATAACAGGCAACAGCTGAACTGACCCCAGGTCAGTGTTGGGGGAAGAAGGGGAGAATGGGGTGGGAGTCCTGGGCCCCACTCTGGGGCACAAATGAATAACCTCTACTTCTATAACACTTTACCTGTGACTCATTGAGAGAAGCCAAGAAATGGGTGAATTAATGGTGAATAATGGGTGGGCAGATAGTGGAAAGGGTACTAGGCTGGAAATCAGAAGCCTGGATTCTAATGCTAGCTCTGCTGTTAGCCTCATATTTGAACTTGGGCAGATCATCTGATGTCTCAGTTTCTTCATCTGGAAAATGAGTAGCTTGGACTAGGATCAAGGAATCATAGGTTTAGAGCTGGAAGGGCCCTCAGAGGTCATCTAGTCAGGCCTCCTCATTTGTAGATAAGGAAACAAGCCTAGAGAAATTAAGTGATGTTCTTGCCCAGGGTAGAATAGGTATAAATAATAGAGCCAGAATTTGAATTAATTCTCTGCCCCCAAATCTGTGCTCTTTCTCCTGTGCCATGTTAAATTTTTGTCTATCTCCAAAGTCCTTTATGGTAACAAAGGGGCAGCTAGGTGGTGCCATAGTGCATAGAGGGCCAGGCCTGGAGTCAGGGAGACTCACCTTCGTGAATTCAAATGTGGCCTCAGACACTAGCTGTGTGACCCTGGGCAAGTCACTTCACCTTGCTTGCCTCAGTTTCCTCATTTGAAAAATGAACTAAAGGAGGAAATGACAAACTATTCTAGGATCTCTGCCGAGAAAACCCCAAACAGGGTCATGGAGAGTCATACACAACTGAACAAATCCTTTGTAGCTCTAATAATCTTTGATGACCATTTTGTAAGGCAGTCCTGTTATTCCAAATGTATTTCATGCTCACAGGAAAAACTTTTTTTTTTTGAGGGTGGTAGGAGGTAGCATGGGGTAGGATAGAATGAAATAAAAGCAGAAAGTGAAGAAACAGACCAATACTGCCCTTAGAAAGTAATGAAGAATCATATTAAGATAATCCACTTGGCGATCAGGGGAAACAATTCTTTAAACCATAGGTGATGTGAAGGTGTGATAATCTTTCTGTTACTTGGCAGCAGCTAACAAGCCCACTTTGTTACAAAAAAGCCCAAAAGCCCAAAAAATCCCCCCTCCAAAAAACAAACAAACAAACAAACAAACAACTTCTCTTCCCTATGCTTAACATTCACAGTTCCTTCAATCAATTGTTATACAGGATGAATTTGAGGCTTTTTGCTTTCCTGTTTGTCCTCCTCTGGATTCACTCTCCCTTACCAATACTTTTCCTAAAATGAGGTACTAGTAACCAAACATGATACTCCAGATGTGGTTTGACCAAGGCAGAATCACAGGCTACAGTTAAATCCTTCTTTAAAGCAGCCTAAGATTGTGTTAGCTTCTTCAGCAGCTGTATCGTACTGATGACCTTTATTGAATTTCAGTCCCCTTAAACCCTCAGATCTTTTGAAACAGCAATTTGTGTGGCTATTATGCACACATTCTCTATATTGTACATTTGAAGCTGTTTTTTTGAAACCAAATATAAGATTATACCCCTTTCCCTATTAAATTCCATCTTTTTAGATCCAGTCCCATGTTCCCCAGGGGTGGGGAACCTGTGGCTTTGAGGCCATGTGTGGCTTTCTAGATCATTAAGTGTGGCTTTTTGACTGAATCCAAATTTTATAGAATGACTTTGTTGGATTCAGTCCTTAGGGCTGCAGGTTCCCCACCCCTGTTAGCTTATTAAGGTCTTTTGGATCCTGTTTCTCTCATGCAATGTGTTGATCCTTCACAGTTTTGTGTCATTTGCAAGTTTGATGGAATATCTACTCCTTTATTTACGGCATTGGAAAACAAAACAAAGCTAAACTAAAACCTCAACATTACAATTATGAGTAAGGTGAAACACTGATTCCTGGGAAAATCCACTGGCATATTTTTATACCACATGTTTATTGTTTAGGTCCAGCCATTTACCTAGTTCTGAATCTGCTACATTGCATGGGTTCTTGGGCTTTTACAATTTTATTTAAAGATCTATGACATTAAGTTCTTCAAGCTTCCCAGTGACTAAAGAATATATACACTTATGTAACATCCTGTTACAACAATTAGCTTGTTTTAAGTCTTTGGACACTATACGGGCCTCTCAGGTCCATATGGTTCCTTCCTCTGTTGTCTGAGAATTTCTATTAAAAGTAAAACTGGGTTGGTATTGAATTGCATTACAGAAGTGTCCAGAGAAACTAGGTATAGACCAACATCTTCCACTATATACCAAGATGAGGTCAAAATGGGTGCATAATTTACACATAAAAGGGGATACCAGCAAATTAAGAGAGCATGGAATAGTTTATCTGTGAGATTTATTGATAAGGGAAGAGTTTGTAACCAAATAAGAGATAGAAAGCACTGCAAGATGTAAAATGGATAATTTTATATAAAATATATATAATATAAATATTATATAATTATATATCATATACATATATAAAACATATATATAAAATTAAATTTTTTTGCACAAACGAAACCAATGTGACAAAAATTATAAGAAAAGAAAACAATTGGAAAATTTTTTTTACCACAAGTATTTCTGATAAAGACCTCATTTCTCAAATATATAGATAACTGAGTCAAATTTGTAAAAATACAAGTCATTCCCCGAACGATAAATGGTCAAAGGATATGAACAGGCAGTTTTCAGACAAAGAAATCAAAGCTATCTATGATCATATAAAAATGCTCTGAATTACTATTAAAATGATTAAAATTAAATTAATTTAAACAAATTAAAACAACTCTGAGGTACTACCTCACACCTATCAGGATGGCTACCATTACAAAAAAAGGAAAATGTTGAATATTAGAGGTAATGTGGGAAAACTGGGATACATTTAGTGCATTGTTGGTGGAGTTGTGATTTGATCCAACCATTTTGGAGAGCAATTTGGAATTATGCCCAAAGCACTATAAAACTGTGCATGCCCTTTGATCTGGCAATACCACTCCTAGGTCTATATCCCAAAGACATCCAAAAAAAAGGGAAAAAGACCTTTTGTATAAAAATATTTATAGCAGCTCTTTTTGTGGTGGCTAATAATTGGAAATCAAGATGATGTTCATCAGTTGAAAATGGCTAAACAAGCTGTGGTTTATGATTGTAATGAAGTATTATTGTGCTGTAAGAAATGACAAGCAGGATGATTTCAGAAAACAACTGGAAAGACTTACATGAACTGATGCATAGTGAAGTGACCAGAACTAGGAGAACACTGTACACAGTAACAGCAATATTGTTCGATGAAGTATTATGAATGACTTAGCTATGATCAATGATCCAAGACAATCCCAAAGGGCTAATGATGAAGCATATGATACTATCTGCCTCCAGAGAAAGAACTGATATTGATTGAATACAGACTGAAACATACTATTTTTTCACTTTCATTTTTTTTTTTTTGCATTCGTGGATTCTTATATAAAATGACCGATATGGAAATGTTTTGCATAATTGCAAGAAAAGGGGCCAGGCTCTAGGGAACAATTTGTATATGATTTATATGTAGATGTGGCTTATTAGCATTCTATTATCCCCTTCCAGACATAATGAAAATAGAAAATGGAACCATTCTTAAGAAAATAGAGCACTAGAAACAAAGAAACTCAGTATAGGGGAAGAAAACAATAATTTCATGATCCTGAAAAAAAGGGGAATTAAATTTTTAAAATTAATTTCAACTTTTTAAAGGAAAACTAGTCTTTCTACTTAATTATTTTAAAATTTCAGAATTCAAAAGAATAAACAATTATTTATCTTTTCTCTTTTTTCCTTCCTATCTCTTTTCTTTCTCACTCCATCCTCATGATTTTAATATTAAGATACCACAATGGGTGGTGTAATGATTTATATTCACTTATTTAAAATAAAAACCTGTCTCATACCAAGCAAGGGAAGACAAACGAGTCCTATTATGTTTAGAAGAGTCTGCCAACTGCCTAATCAGCATAAAGAAAGGGTAGAGAAATACCTAATTGGTGCCTTAATGCATTTTGAGACATTATCAGTAGGTCAAGGTTTAAGACAGAGAGATAATTCAGTACAGAGAACCTAGTAAGGTAGCTAATGCATCTCAAATGAGCATAATGTGAGCATGATGTGTTTTGAAAATATCGATGAGTTTTACTGGAGGGTCATTGCAAGTCTTTGGAATTATCTTTCATCATCTAATGCTGCTAATGGCAGAAGCATGAAAGTCTGGTAATGTGATCAATTCCAGAGATATTATAATTTCCATCAGATTAATTTTTTATTGTTCACTGAACACTGAGCCTTAACTACCTTTTGCTTTCATCCAGTTAGACTGATACCTCTGAATTTTTTCAGATATATGGAATTTTTGTTTTTCCCTCCCTTTTAGATTCTTGTTATCAGTAGATTATTTCAAAAAATTCCATTTGAATCTAGTAAATTATAATTCAAGGAATAGTTGTGGCTGCATAACAGTTTATCAAAACTTACCTTTTATTATTTTTTTTGAGATTTTTTATTTTTAGTTTACAACACTTGGTTCTACATAATTTTGAGTTCCAGATTTTCTTCCTCCCCTCTGCCCCTCCCTCCCCAAGATGGCATGGAATCCGATATATCTTCTACATATAACTTCGCACTGAACTTATTTACACAATAGTCAAGTTGTAAAGAAGAATTATGTTCAATGGAATGAATCATGAGAAAGAAGAAACAGAATCAAAAAAAACCCTAAAAACAAAAACAAAAGAGAAAAAAAAAACAAAGGGGAAAAAAAAGGCAAGCATATAGTGTGCCTCAATCTGCATTCAGACTCCATAGTTCTTTCTCTGGATGTAGATAGCATTCTCCATCGTGGGTCCTTTGGAGTTGTCTTTACACCATCTCTTGCTGAGAAGAGCAAAGTCTATCAGGGTTAGTCATCACAGAATCCATATATCTGTGGTTTTGTGTAATGTTCTCCTGGTTCTGCTCTGCTTGCTCAGCATTATATCGTGTAGGTTGTTCCAGGTTATTATGAAGTGTGTATCATCCCCATTTCTTATAGCATAATATTATTCCATTACATTCATATACCACAACTTGTTCAGACATTCCCCAATTGATGGGCATCCCCTTGATTTCCAATTCTTTGCTACTACAAAAAGAGCCACTATAAATATTTTTGTAAATATGGGTCCTTTTCTCACTTGTGTGATCTCTTTGGGATACAACCCTAAATGTGGTATTGCTGGGTATGAACATTTTTATAGCCCTTTGGGCATAGTTCCAAATTGTTCTGCAGATTGTCTGGATCAGTTCACAACTCCACCAGCAATATAACAATGTTCCAATTTTCCGACATCCTCTCTAGCATTTATCATTTTCCTGTTTTGTCATTTTAGCCAGTCTGACAGGAGATACATGCTATGTTAGAGTTGTTTTGATTTGCATTTCTCTAATCAGTAGTGATTTAGAGCATTTTTTCATATGCCTATAGATATCTTTAATTTCTTCCTCTGAAAATTGCCTGTTCATATCCTTTGGCCATTTCTCAATTGGGGAGTGACTTGTATTCCTATAAATTTGGCTCAGTTCCCTGTATATTTTAGAAATAAAGCCTTTATCAGAGACACTGGTTGTAAAGATTTTCTCCCAATTTTCTGCTTCCCTCCTAATCTTTGTTGCATTGGCTTTTTTTATACAAAGACATTTCAATTTGACATTATCAAAATTATCTGTCTTGCATTTTGTGATGCCCTCTATCTCTTGTTTTGTCATGAATTCTTTTCCATAAATCTGATAAACTATTCCTTGCTCTTCCACAATGCTTATAGTATCAGCCTTTATTCCTAAATCATGAACCCATTTTGACTTTATTTTGGCGCATGGTATAAGATATTGGTCCATGCCCAGTTTCTGCCCTACCATTTACCAATTTTCCCAGTAGTTTTTGTGAAATAGTGGTACTGGCTAAGAAACAGAGTCATGGATCAGTGGAATAGGATAGATAGGTACACAAGATGCAGAAGTCAGTGACCATAGCAATCTACTCTTTGATAAACCCAAAGAATCCAGCTTCTGGACTAAGAATTCACATTTCGTTATTTTCAAAGCGAAGTAGAATGAAAGAGACTTCTGCATTTTTGAAAAATAATTAATATGAGGATGGGGTTGGCCTAATACCTTTTACCTTTGTGATGTTGGGAAAATCACTTAACTTCCCTAGGCCTCAATTTGTAGAAAATGAGGTTTGTTTTACAGCCAGGCATTGGACTAAATGGTTCTTCCCAGAACCTCCATTTAAGGAGGCCTCCTAGGTCAGCCCTTTCCATTTCTCACCAGGCCAAAATCTAGACTTCTCCATCATGATCCCATTCTTCATTATCTTTCTCCCCTATCTGATTTTTAGTTTTCTTTTATGTGTTTTCTTTCCCCATTAGAAGGTAAGCTCCTTGAGGGCGTGGAATGTCTTTATTTTTGTTATTTGGACTCCCATCTCTTACCCAGGTACCTGACATATAGAAAGTGCTTAATAAATCCTTATTGATTGACTAGATAGCCTCCAAAGTCCCTTCCAATTCCATCTCTATCAGTCTGTGACCATTCTGGCTCTATAGTTTCCTCTCTCTCTTTTTAAAAGGAATTAATATTCATTTGTTAGGAAATACATTTATTTCATATTTACTGTGCCAGGCCCCAGTGATACAAAAACAAACTTTTATCTACTTTACATGCATAGTAACAATTTATTTAAGTCTTTGACTTAAAAAGTACTTTCCAGATCCTCTTTTTCTGAGGTTAAGTATTGAAAATATTTTTATTCCCTATTAGAGGGGAAATGCTATTCAGACAGGCAATCATTCATTAAAGTTCCAGTGCACAGATTTGAAAACAAGTCTTATGATTCCAAGTCCAGTGCTATTTTTACAAGTGTCAAGAATTCCATTTCCTTGAACTTGTCTGTAGTCCTTTTAAGACTGTTTTAAATGGTGAAACTAGTTATTTCAGTTCTCAGTCAGGGGACCCTACTATATAGACTTCAATAACCCATCTTTTACCGATTCTACTTTGGTTTCTTCACTAAAAGGAGATCTTTCCTATCTATTCTTATTATCTCCCCAGATATTCTTTGGTGACCTACTTCATAATCATACTTTAAAAAATTACAGGCCAAAATCTCTTTTGTGTGAAAACATAACAAAGCATTCTGTTCATGAAGCTATTTTCTACAGTCACAGAGTTTCGCAGATGTGGTCTCAATGCTCTATAGTGAAACGATCTAGTGTAACAAATGTTTTTTTTGGTGTCTCTATTCATGCAGTGTTCTTTAAATTCTTGAATGCATGTGCTTTGCCTTGAATTCACCGATGTTCATGGTGTACTTCTCACTTTTTAAATTTACTAGCAAAGCTAAAAATTAGGAAAGAAGAGAAAGAGGAAAGAACTAAGCTGTAACTGAACAATTTATAGATCTATTGTTGTGAGATCTTTACCTTTTACTTTCCTATTTCTTAAATTTTCTGACCATTCTTAAAAACAAAAATATCCCTTCAGCTACCATGCCTGCCAAAAGAACAAATATACACCAGAGATCTAAAAGCCGAGAGATGGAAAAGTGAGTATTCTGGTGTATTTATGATGTTGTACACTTGGAACTATCATCTTTGGAGCAGTTTGTTCATTTGCTATCTCATCACCAGATTCAGAGACAGAGATGCTGGATTTTGGCCTACTTTTTAACTCTGAGTATTTGCCACTGCTTCGTGTTGACCACTGCCAAGGAGGCTTGGTGGCAACAGGAGCTCTCCAGTGGAAATGAATTTAGAGGGAGCTGGAGATCAGGGCCAGTAGGGCTTGTTGTGGGTGGTTTAGACTGAGTCATTCTCGTGGGGGTAGTTAGGCAGGGCCATTTTAATTTAATCTAGAAACATAAGCCTGCAAGTTTGCATGCACTTGTGGTGTCTTGGACTGGGGAACACAGAGTGGGGAACGAGTTAAGCCTTATGTATTTCAGTTCACCAGCATTATGCCATAAAGCTTTTTCTTTCTATGTCTTTACTTTGTTCATTCAACTTTAATTACATTAGATTGAGAATGTCATTCCTTCTTTTGAGATTTTTTTAGTTGGAGGAATTATGCCAAAAACTACTTTATCATTTTGCCCATAAAATGAACCATATAACCAATTTTTAATGAATTAATGCCATATTTTTTCATGATCACAGCTTTTTTTTCTAGATCTTCTTGATCCATCCTTTAAAAATATTTTCTAGAATTTTGCCAGATAATTTGATTCAAGGCTGCCGGCTAATAGTGTATCGATTCCATTATCTCTCTTCCCCCTCCTGATTTTTTAAAAAGAAAATTGAAATGATATTTGCCTCTCTCAAATCCTGAAGCCCTTCCCAAATTCTTTAGAATCTTTCCAAGATCACCGACAGTGACTCTGCAATCACATCTGCCAGTTCTTTTAGTCCTCGAGAATGTAGCCGTTTTGAGCCTGTCAGCAAGGTGCTCCCTTAATTATCTTGGATAACAGCTCTCTATTAGTAATTTTTCTTCTGTCCTTCCCATCCCAAAGATCATTCTCCTTGAGAAAGAAAATAGAAGAGCAACTTAAGAGCTCCCTAACTCTGGCTTCTCTATATCAGTTTAATCATTATTCCATCCATGCTGAACAAATAAAAAGAAAAAGGAAAAGAAAGGTCAT
Source organism: Phalanger gymnotis (assembly GCA_028646595.1). NCBI lineage: Eukaryota > Metazoa > Chordata > Mammalia > Diprotodontia > Phalangeridae > Phalanger > Phalanger gymnotis. The sequence goes on along the minus strand of CM053622.1, from coordinate 273,546,229 downwards.
TTAATAATGAAATAAAAGCAGCAGCAATAGCAAGTGAAGAAATTAAACAAATCACCACAAAGTAATTCTTATGGAAACAATTAATGGAAAACAACCTCCACAGCCAATCTTGACAGCTGCCACTCCCTGGATACAAACCATCTCTTTTGCTGGCCTGGTGCCCAGAGCCCACGCATTGCTGCCGTGCTAGAAGACAGCTTTTGGTGCCCCTTGGCAGCATCCAGGAAGGCCTCTCTGACTCCTTAGAGGCTGAAGCCCACGAATTTGAACAGTTCCAGGCTCTGAGATGAGAGTATGTTTTTAAAAATGCTGAGAGGTGGTAAAGGGGAATTAAATTAGTATTTCAAGAATGATAGTTCACATTCCCTAATTAGAAGGTATAGACATATGCACACACATGCATGTATATACACATGTATATGAAGTATATACACACAAACACATACATATGTATGCTTGTGTATATATGTGATGACTCTAAGTCTTTTGTGACACTGTTTATAGTGGTGTGAGAGTTACAGAGGTAAACCTATCAAAGGGTAGCTAGGTGGCAGCATGGATAGAGTGCTGGGCGTAGAGTCAGTTCGTCATCTTCCAGAATTCAAGTATGGCCTCAGACATTCACTAGCTATATGAGCCTGGGCAGGTCACTTAACCCTGTTTGCCTCAGTTTCTTCATCTGTAAAATTAACTGGAGAAGGAAACAGCAAACTTTTCCAGAATATTTGCCAAGAAAACACCAAATGAGGCCACAAAGAATTGTACACTACTGAAAACAACTGAACAACAACAAAAAGGAGAGAAAGAAGGGAGTCAAGGGAGACCCAAGAAAGCTCCTTTATATCTCCAGTATGAGAGAGGAGATGTGGATGTGACATTTTCATTTTCTAATCCTACCTTGGAGGCTTTGGGAGAATAGTGATAGAACATTGAAAGGAAGTTACAAAAGGAGGAGAAATTCCGCCTCTTTCAGGGTAGAGGGGATGCTCTCCAGTCACTTGAGAGAAATCTCACAAATTTGTCAGGAGCAGGAATGGTGGTGTATATTTGATATGAGCCTGGAAATAGGCTCTATTAAGGAGTTTGGTCACTTCCATTATATATCATCAGGCTTTTCCGAAAGTGAGATCTCCAACATCTCCCATGTGAAGAGTTACATCAGACAAGTATCACTAAGCCCTTGTTTCACTTTAGAAATAGTCAGCAAACATTAAGCAGTGCATCATCATTAATTAATTATCTATACTTTTCCATTAATTGTATAATGGTAAAGATGTGGTCAATTACTGTACCATTTGTAAAAACTCCCCCCCACACCATTTTCAAGCCTCATGAAGGATGGTCTCGATGCGTGTGTTGATTATTCTTGCAAATATGTGTAAAGATGAGAAAGTAGGAGGCATATGAAACTCTGTTTTGCAAGATCATAATCTTTGGCTGTCTTCCGCTGTATGATATTCTAAATTGGTGTTGCTTTTGGCTTTTATATCTCTCTGATATAGATATCAAGTGTGTCCTGGACGAGGTGGTTTCTATGTTCTTTGGGTCTCCTTGTCATGGCAGATGATTTATACCACAAATATAACAAATGTTTATAATTTGTTAAGATGTTTATTCCTCTATCCATTCATTTCCATTTTTCTGAACCAATAACATTTAAATAGGTAGGATGTAAAGTTTTTTTTTTAAAAAATAACGCATCATGTTTTTATTTTTTCTTCTAGTTTTATATTAATTTTTGCTTTAAAAACTCTGTTTGTAGAGAGCTGATTTAAGAATCACTCATATTGTCAATAGGCCACTGGATATCTGTTTATATAGAACCAATTTCGTTTTTTGGTTATTTTATTTGGTGCTTGCTACATCCAATGTTTTCTAACTCTTTTTTTGAAGTGCCCCATCTTATCTCATTTCTTATTCCTAAAGCATATTTTTCCAACATGTTTTTCATCATACTCCCTTTTGTCCACTTTTAGATTGAAGTTGTGTATTATCAAAGTATATGCTTATTTAAATTGGAAGGTCTTAGTGACTTCTTCATAAATTTCTCTATGAAAATAAATTTTTCGGCAAAATATATAGGTAGATGGGCTGCAAATTTTTTGTGGTGATAATTTTCAAATGCTGATTATGGGCACTTCAATATGAAATAACCAAATGCCTTGTTAAATAATATACTCAATTTATGTGGGTGAACAAGAAACCAATTCCATCAACTCATTTATTGTCTTGCCCAGGGAAAACCTGTGAGCTATCCTTCAATGTATCTGATTCCTTTTGACTTTTGACTTTACTTTTGCTAAGAAAGTCAAGGTTAATTTTAATTCTTCCCCTCTAGACTAGTCATTAGGCAAAGATGCCATATTTGGAGTACTAAGAGCTAAATTAAGATTTATAGATAATGTAAAATCTGGGTGATTCTGATCTAGCAGCTTCTACATTAAGAGATCAAAGGGCTTGGAATATGATATTCTGGAGGGCAATGGAGCTAGGATTAAAACCAAGAATCACCTACCCAGCAAAACTGAGTATCATGCTCCAAGGCAAAATATGGATTTTCAATAAAATAGAGGACTTTCAAGCTTTCTCAGTGAAAAGACCAGAGCTGAATAGAAAATTTGACTTTCAAACACAAGTATCAAGAGAAGCAGGAAAAGGTAAT
>CM053622.1:273516605-273543067 GCA_028646595.1 Phalanger gymnotis | reverse complement strand
GCTGCCTCCCCAGCACTCCTCCTTCCCCAAGAACCCCCAACCTGGACTGGGCTTAAATCTTCAGCAGGCTCTTCACTCCTGCTCTGATCAGCCACTTAATTTCTCCCACCAGGTGGGCCTGGGGCCAGAAGCTACTGCAGCCGTAGTTGTAAAGCTGCCCCACCTCCCCTGCCCCAGGGGCAGTAGCTGAACCTCAAACTCAGTCCCGCAGCTTTTCCCACTAACCTTCTCTGTTGTCTTTGCTCTTTCTGTGTTGAGAGGTCTGGTAGATGCCACAGCTCAGTAATTCATGCCTGTAGGGCACTTTCCGCTTGGCTGCTGGTCTGGTCGGTCCAAGGTCTGCCCGCCGCACTGCCCGTTGGGCTCTGCTTGGCTCAGCTCCGCTCCCCTCAGCTGGGAGCTGGGAGCTCCGTGTGGGACAGACCTTACCCAGAGACCATCCAGGCTGTCCTGGGCTGGAGCCCTGCTTCCCTCTGCCACTTTGTGGGTTCTGCAGTTCTAGAATTGGTTCAGAGCCATTTTTTTTATAGATTTTTGGAGGGACTTGGTGGGGAGCTCATGCCAGTCCCTGCTTCCCAGCCACCATCTTGGCTCTGCCCCCCTCAGAGGAAATGAATATTTGCAAGTCCCTAGAAATATCTCTGAAAACAGCTACACAAAACCACTGAACCTTAGGACAGTACACCTTCCACACCGGAGGCAGAGACCTACCTTACCAAAGAGCCAAAAAGTCAAGAAATTGGCTGGGAAAATGAGCAAACAGCAGAAAAAAGAAAATCAGATTTGCTATTGTTCTTACTCTTATTCTTAATTGTATTCTTTATTATTATATTATTCTTATTATTAAAATATTCTTATTATTTTTATTCTTATTATTGACTAGGGCTTAGATTTAGAAAGCAAGCTACTCAAACAAGCTAGCTTTTGCAGGATTCAAAAGATATAATACTATATTATGTTATCCTTAAGGAGGTCAGCAGCTGGAATGAGAAGGATTAGTGAAGTTGGCATGTGGCCTTTCTGATATGGGGCTATAATATCACCAGAAATGACAACCAAGCCTCTTATGTTTAGGCCTGTGCCACATCTATCTATATGCCTATTTTTGAGTCCAGAAAGTTGGGAAAGGTGTGGAAGTTCTCAGTGTTATCAGTCAATGGAACAACCAGATGAAGGGAGCCCACTTCTTAGCTATGATCTGAACTTTGAAGATCCCAGAGAGGAAAAAGCAGTGATCAGGTCCCTTGTTAGAAATGCCAGCTGCACAAGATAGAACACTGGTATGGAAACACCCCCTACCAAATAGTTGTAGAGTGCGGTTTTATAAAAATGACTTTCAAAGGAGTCACTGAGCTGCCTGGGTATTTGTTTTAAGGTTCCTCCCTTAAGGTTTGCCAAGGTTCCTTGGCAAAGAATACACTGGATAGGTGCTTGAGATGATTATTGTACCTGCATTGAATTGTGATTCCAGAGAGAGTAAGATACCGAATATAACATTATAGATGAGTTTATCTTCTCAGTAGCAAAAAAAAAATCTATTTTTTGACACTTCTAACCTATTAGAAACACATAAATGTGGATGTTTAGTTTGATGTAGTGGAAAGATTTGGATTCAGAGTAATGTGTTCAAATTGTAGCTCCGTTACTTGTTACCTAGTATGAACTTAGGTAAGTCACTTAGCTTTCTGAGAATCATTTAACTTATCTGCAAAAATAAAATGGTTAGCTCAAACAATGTCTAAGATCCTTCTAAAATCCTGCCTCTAAAATTCTATATCCTATGTGATATGCACATGTTCAAATAATCCAGTATCATTGTAAACAGGGACTAATCCTGCTTAATCCGGTTCTCTGAAATGCTAATTATTCTATATGTTCATTATAACAGATGCACTTTTAAACAACATCAGTTAGCTGAATTCCAATTTTTTTTTTGTCCAGTCATTTTCAGTTGTGTCCAACTCTTCGTGACCCTATTTGGAGTTTTCTTGGCAAAGATACCAGAGTGGTTTGCCATTTCCTTCTCCAGTTCATTTTACAGATGAGGAAACTGAAGCAAACATGGTTAACTGACTTGCCCAGGATCGCACAGCTGGTAAGTGTCCAAGGCCAGATTTGAACTCAGGAGGGTGAATCTCACTGACTCCAGGCCCAGCTCTCTAAGCACTATGGCATCCCCTAGCTGCCATTAGTTTCAGTTACGATTTGTATTTGAAACTAATATTTTTTTTGGAAGAAAAACCATTCAGACTTTTTACCCATTAGTCTAAATTAGTGATTTATATTTACATAATTTCGTTTTGAATTGGTTCTGTGCAGACATTTTGGTGACAAGGTTCTGCCATTTACTAGCAGTTTAACCTTGGGTAAATAATTCACTACTCTCAGCCTTAGTTCCTAATCTATGAAATGGGGAAAATAATATTTACACTACCTACTTCATAGAGTTCTTGTGATTTTTTTACACATACGTTGAAAACCGTATAGTCTAATATAAATGAGTTTTCTTTCCTTTGTTCTTTCTTCTTTCCTTCCTCCTCTCTCTTCTATTTTCTTCCTCCTTCTCTTCCTTCTTTCTTTCCTCCCTTCCTCTCTCCCTCCCTCCCTCCCTTCCTACTTCCCTTCCTTCCTTCTACAGATATTATGTGCTTTAGATTTCTTAAAGAATTGAAATTTTTGAGTTACAGATGATTACAATCACTGGGATTGTAAAATCTGGGACTGTGAATTCTTATTAAAAATAGTTTTATTTTATTATTTTTATTTAAAATAGGATTGTTCAACTTGTAAGATAACTACTAGTATTTTAAAATGTGGCTGGGGAGGACCTCTTTCACTTTCAAAGAAACATGTAGATATTAGATGAGTAGTCATCTACAGTCAAATCTATATTTCACACTTTATTCCCCTAGGTTCAGTGGCAACAAACGCTTTCTTTTTAGTCATCTCTTCTGAATATTTAACACTGAAAATACTCTTTGTCAACCCTACCCTTCTAGGTGGAAAGGATGAAATGTAAAAAAATAAAAAAAAACAGTTTATAGATTAATAAACCCAAACTGTATGTATATGAAAATGTGCAGGCTATCTACAGTTTACTGGCACAGTCTAGGTTTGCCACCTGTTCTATCCTGTATCTGCTGAATAAATTAGATGGTCTCAGGGGAGTAGATGCAGCTGATTGGGTCTGCCTTGTTACTAAGGCAACCGTTTTTCTCTCTGCTCTATGATTTAGACAGTACTTTAAAGCCCATCAGAGATTCCCCAGGCAGAAACATAAGAAATTCTTTCTTTCTCCTTTTCCCTCTTCTTTTCTTGGTCAAGACAGTAGGGGATCGCAGTACTTAATAGATGCTCTTAGCAGGTTTATTTATTCAGACATTACATTTCCTAGATGGAAAAACAAACAAACTGTAGAGTCAAGCCATAAAGGCAGAAAAATAATAGCTAAGTATAATTATGCTAATAGAATCACATTGTAATCTAAAAATTTTCAATCTCAAATGGGATTGAAATCTTAGATATATGCATTTTGAAAATAATTAACTGAATTCAAAATAAAAGGGAGTATACACACTAAAAACTATTTTAACAATCTAGTTCAGCCATGTTCATGTCAAGGTCACCCCTTGGGCAGAGACAATGGGATGTGAACGAGTAACACTTCAGGGTGGGCTTTATCAGATCCATCAAACCATTCTGAGATTCCCAGCGGGACTGGTGATTTATCTTTATTTCATAGACTAAGTGGTCATTCCCTGACTACGCCAAATGGTAGGAGGCAAGTGTGGGGGAAAGATTTCGCTGACTGTGCACTCTAACCACATTTTCAGAAAAGCAGAACAGGTTGTGGCCTCTATAGGGCATTTGTGCCTAAGTATATCATTTTCCTTGACTGTTAAATGCATATATTATCTCTCCTGCTGTTTCTTTTCCTTTCCCCCTTTCAATTCCTCTCACTCACTTACACATATGTATTTGCAAGTAAAAAATGGATACGACTTGCTTCTTTACAAAAGAAGGATATCTTTCTGACATTCGATGCATAGTCACTGAAGTCAGTGGGGCCGTATTTAGAAAGATCAGTACACATAACATTGATAGTGAGGATTATGAAACATTTTTAGTTAAGTGATTGGTGGGCTCTCCTGTCCCTCAATTAATTGACTATTTTTCACACATACAACCCAGCTCTCAGTCTGTCAGGTTCATTGTGGTGTCAAACATTATTCTTCTCACGATTTATTACTGGAAATAGATTTCTCCTATGCAGCTTTCCTTTGCTGCTTCTGTCTGTGGTCTTTTGACAGATGCTGGAGGAATTCATTGAACTTCAAAGTCTTAGACACATATCTGGGGTGTTTTAATTTAGGGTTGGCTTTTTTGTAGTAGATGATGCAAAATATAAATGGACTAGAGAGTCTTTCTAAAAAGCGGGTACTGCTAGGATGTTTCAGGGTGGTTTGCTGACCCGGGCACATGTTTTGATGACAGTACAACTGATAATTATAGAGAAATCAGCTGTACCCTATTTCTGATTTCTCACTGATTTTCATTCTATGTTCTGAGGTTATAAAGCTGGAGTCGGTTTTTACAAGGTCAGGAGAAGACAAACGTTCTTTTGCAGGAAGATTCTAAGACTGTAATATATACTACGTATACACTGTGGGACCATTTAACACTCAGCGTTCAATGTTGCATGACACCTGGAACAAAAGACAGTTAGTCTGACAGGGAAAATATGCTGGGTTTTTTGTTTGTTTAGGCAAATACCTAGCAAGTAGCTACTGTTTCAAGAAGAGCTCACTTTATTAGATGTTCTTTCTCAGGAACTGGAGATAAGTAGATAAAAGAATATATACATTTATTCCTGGAGAACTTATATATTGTATAAATATGTCATCATTGCTTTTCATTTATTTTGATTTTCAAAGTTGATGAGAAGAGAAAACACCTCTTTGTAAGATGACAAGAATTCTGTTTAAAGGCAAACGACATATATGTATTTAAGAATCTGGAGATTTACTCACCTAGAATTTGAAGAATCTACCTATTTCCTCTTTTAAAATGTTAGTGTAATTTTTACCCATCTTTAGTCTAGCACCTAGCACAGTACCTAGCATTCCCTAGGAGCTTGATATTTATTTATTGATTTGGGGACTTAGACTTATTTTGATGCTTTTGTTTATGGCCTTTGGTTTTGAGGCTCTCTGAATTAATTTAGCATCATCATTTCACTTTAATTTAACAAACATTGCCTGAGAGCCTACTGTATATAAAGCAACGAAGTAGATGTGGTCTCTAATAACAAGGAGTTAATGGACGAACTGGATTGTGTTACTGATTTAATGCATTAAATATCATCTCTGTGGCCTGACCAGGTTAACGTGGACAACATGGACTACTGCAATGACCTCTTCTTTGGTCTCCCCTCCTCAAGCATTGCTTTACTCCAATATGTTATCTACACAGTTGCCAAATCGAATTTTCCTAAGCACCATTCTAACCATGTCACTCTCCTATTCAGTAAAATCTGGTGGGGGGTATCAGTTGTTTAGGAAGGGCTATCACCTTTGGTGCGAGGGCTTGCTGAGTCTTTTACAGGGCTGCTCATGCTGTGTCTATCTTCACCCAACTCTCAACTGTGGCCCTAAGAAGCTGTAGCATAAGCAGTGACCACATCCCAGTAAGACCATTTCAGCAGATGTGCTAAACCAGGTTGAGGGTTACTGACTGACCTCAAACCTCTTGCTGAGTTAGGGAGGTGTCTACTCCAAGCATGTGAAGACTATGCCTGGTAGAATGGGTGGATGAGAAGAATTTGTTCCAATGACCATGAAGGTGGTTGAAGCAGGTGCTATGGTCAGACACTGAAGATGCCAGCGTCATCTACTGCATCCTGGGCCGTTTCCAGTCTTTTGACGTTTATCTTGTCTCTGGATTTTGATGACTCCGAGAGATGAGGCTGATGACTTTATGTCACTCAAATCCAATATACAAGCAAGTCAAGACATCAAGCTGTGATGTCATTGGTTCTCTTCAAAAAGGAAGAATGAACAAAAACAAACTCCAGTGTTTCTTTATTACTTCTAGATTGCAAAATAGAAATTTCTTTGTTGAATTTTTAAAATTCTTTATTACTTGTCTCCAAAAGATCTTTCCAGCCTCATTACACATTACTTCCCAATCAAACTGTCTTTCTCTGTTTCTCACACATGGCAATCCATATCTCATCTCTGTTCTTTTGAATATTATATTCCCCATATCTAGAATGCACTCCCTGCTCCCCTTAGTCTGCCTCATAAAAGCCCTCACTTTCTTTAAGACACAGCTCAAGGATCATACTTTCTTCATCAAGCCTTTCCTGATCCACCCAAATGCTAATGCCTTTCTTCCCAAACTGCCTTATATCTAACTACCCTGCATTTGTTTTGTATTTAGTCTGTATATATGGAAACACACACACACACATACGTGCATGCACACACATGTTGTCTCCTCTGAAAAAATGTAAATTCCTTGAGAGTAGCAGTTGTTTTATTTTGTGCATTTGTATTCCCACCATTAGCAAAATGCCCATCATGCCATAGGTACTTAATAAATATTTGTTACTTGATTGATATTGATCCAGCAGCACATATTTCTCACTTTTTCATCTACAAGTATCAGAACCCTAATGGAGGCCTGCTTTGCTTTGGTGTCAGGTTTACACTTTTATGTTTTGATTCCAGGTACCTTGACATAGTTGACATCTACTTGATCATCTACTTGATGACATCTACATAGTTGACATCTACTTGAATTCATGACCTCTGCCTGGCTTGTTCCTAAACTTTAGGACTTTCTTGCATCTTTACCATCTCTCCCAGATTCCTGGTCTCTTGCTTGTTTCTTACGGTTTATATTTCAATGTTCCTCTAGAAGCCTTGCCTGAGGATGTATACTACAAATTTCCTTACTGGTTCTGACATAACCACAAACATTTTATCTTCCAATTTGCTGACTTAGAGTCCTGAATCTGCCTGTCTTTCACCGTCCTGGAGTCTATATGTTGATCCCTACGAATACAGGCTCTCTCCTCATCACACAACCAGTGACCAAATACCTGTGAATGTTCTATAGCAGGGACACAGGTCTCTCTCCAATCCACATCATGAATTTCCAGAAGCAGGCTTGCCAAACATTCTCATGGGTCCTCTGAGCATGCTTCCAGATTTGAACTCTCCATGGCCAGTCCCCCATTGCTATTATATTATTATTATCATAATAATTATTATATTTTGTCCTTCCCAATTCAAAGATCATTCTCTTTGTCAGAGAAAACAGAAGCAAAATGGGAACAGAGGAATTCTGCTTTGTCTTCTATCATTAGAATCTTGTGCCTCCCAAGTAGTGATCCTATCCCCATCCTTTTCAAATTGTACCAACAAAATTTTGAAGAACTCTTAGCCTAATCTAGTTTCAGACTCTCACAGTATTATTCTCATAGTACTTTAATACTTTTTTGGGTATTAATTCTCAAATACCTTCCCTCCCTTCCATTGTCTGTTTGTCATTGTAAAATCTCAACTTGCCAATGAACTCCAGATAACCTCTCTCCATTTTTTCTTATTGGAATACTTCCGTACTGTCATTAAATCAATCAAACATTTGTTAAACATTTACTAAGTGGCAGGAACTGTGCTAAGCATTGGAGATACAAAGAAAAGTAAAAAAAAATCCCTGCTGTCAAGGAAAATACATTATTTTGGGGGAGAGAACAGAGAGAACATAGAAATAGCTAGATGCGTATAAGAAATATACAGAGTAGATAGAAGGCAATTTGAAAGAAGTCATTTGAAGCTATAGGCACTGGGAGAGGTCTTCTGCAGAAGGTAGGATTTGAACTGAGGCCTGAAGGAAGCCAAAGAAACTAAGAAGCAGAGGGAATGAAACATTTTAGACATGGGGAACCATCAGTGAAAAGGAACAGCAAGAGACAGGACTGTTGCTAGATCGTAGAGTATATGGAGAAGAATAAAGTGTAAAAAGACTAGAAAGGTAGTAAGCAGACATGTTAGGAAGAACTTTAAAAGCCGGAGGAGTTTATAGTTGATCCTGGAGGTAAAAGGGAGCTTTTGGAACTCCTGGAGAAAGGAGATGATATTGTTAGACCTGTGCTTAAAGAAAATCACCATGGCTGCTGAGTGGGAGGATGGATTACAGTGGGGAGAGACTTGAGGCTGGGAAAGCAATTAAAAGGCTATTGCAATAGCCCATGCAATGAGGCCTTGAACTAAGATTGTGTTTGGGTGAGTGGAGAGAAGGCAATGTCTAGGCGGAATATTGCTGTGCTGTTATATCAGCCTTGAGTCTGCCAACCGTCTTGAGTTAATTTGCCATTTAGAGTCACAAGTCACAGGCTCCTACCTATCTTTTCTCTGAGTTCTTTGACATGTGTTTTCATAAATTCTAGGGTACATGTCAAACCAATGCCTGTACTCCCTTCCAGCTCTATTACAAATTCTAAATTGGCATGGCCACTGTTTGCCATGGTTCTTGACATTTATACTTAGAAAACGCTTTATTCTTTTTTGGTAAGAATTATTTCTAGAGAAGCAATTCCTCTCCTCCCTCCTGCTTTTTTTAACCTTAAGATGACATTATTAGCAAGTCAACCTTAAAATCACAATCTAAATATTTCAGTACTTTTAATTACTTTAGGCTACTTGGGTGCACAGCCATTTTACAGCATTTATATATATATATATATATCTTTAGATCTGAAGTATAGACTTAGAACTGGATGGAACCTAAGAGGTCATCTAGTCTGGTGTCCTTATTTGACTAATTAGGAAACTGAGGCCCAGATGAAGAAACTGGGTTCAAGTGACATACACAAAAGTCTACAGCTAGTAAGTGGCATATCTGGGATTTGAACTTAGGTCCTCTGACTCTAAATCTAATATTCTTTCACTATAGCACATTGTAGAGATTTGAAGTCCATGGACTGGGCTTAAATCCTGTCTCTATTCCTTACTATGGGTGAATCACTGAATGTCTTTGAAAACCCCAGTTTCTTCCTCTTCAAAATGGTCCCTGTGTTGTATACCTACAGTCTTATTGTGAAGGGCAATGACATAATGTAAGTAAAGCATTTTGTAACCTTAAAGCACTACATATAAATTATTATTATTATTAATATTGTCATTACCTTTGTGATACCTTGGTCAGTTCATTCAACCTTTTGAGACTTGTCTTTTTTCATCTGTAAAATGAAGACAATGGGAATAGATGATTTTTAAGGTTCCTTCCAGTCCTAAATCCTATAATCCTACGAAACAGAGCCCATTATTTGTTGTCTATCCTTTGTTTCAAAGAGGAGCAATGACGTCATGGGGTGGTTTTGACTTGCACATGAATTAGATTTAAGTGAGGCAGAGTTGTCAATCTTACTCTCTTCCAGAGTGAACACGTGCTTGAGGTAGGCATTCCCTTAACTCACCAATAGGTTTGAGGCCTGTCAGTTACCCTTGACCTGGTTTAGCCCATCTACCAAGATAATTTTACCAGAGTGTGGCCACTGTGCAAACTACAACTCTTTGGAGCCACAGATGAGAGTTGGGTGGCAGGTGGACACCAAAGGTGGATAAGTAGCCCTGAAAAGGGCTTGGCAAGCCCTCACACCAGAGGTGCTAAGACCTCCTCGAATACTGTATACACCCCAGTCCTCTTTGAACACCCCATGCACCTCACCCATTATTTAATGTTGGTGTAGGTGGTGCTAGCAGATTTCAACATAGAACCAAAAAAGAGAACCCACTTTAGGACAAACTCTAGTACAATCATTCATAGGTAACAGAGTATAGACTTGACAGCTTTCCATTATAATAGACATGTAAGAAACTTAGTTTTACATTTTACAAGGTTCTTAACCATGGCCACTTGTGTTTATCACCACAGTATCATTATTGGCTGAGAATTATCTGTCAAGATTTAGTTGTAGGTGATTCTTTTTCCTTTTTTAAAAATTTATTTGCTATATCTTGAAATGTCGCTGCTTTATCATGTAGCATACACGATAGTTTAATCAACATGAAGAGTTCTGATGGGTAAATATTTCATTATAATAAACTCACATCGATATTTTCATATCAGAAGGTTTCAGCCATTTATTTTCTACTTATGGATGGAGAAACAGAACAGAAAATTTTAAGTGCCCAGCTCAAGGTGCCCTAGTACATCATTGGTCAAGATGAAAGGTGGTTTTCCATCTCAGTGTTCTGGTCATCCATCCTCATGTTTCCTTTGTGTTTATAGTTATCCTGTAGATCTGGAATCCTAGTGCCTTAATTTGTCATCCCAGTTCATCTTTCAAGCCAAGAAAGAAGAGCTTATTTTTCACTTGGATGAGAAAATAATACATGGGAAGATGATGCTGGAAATTTAGTAGGTGACATTTTCTTTTGTGTTCCATATGGAACTTTCATAACACTATAAGTATGGTACTGCCAGGAAGTGCTTTCTCTTGGGTGAGAAATAGGACTAGATTTGCATTGGCCTTAAAATCTCTATGGCACACTTTGTAAGAGCAAGTATGTGGATGCTGAGTATTCCACCCAGATTTTAATATAAGTTGTAAATAAAAACCTCTTGCTTCATTTGGTTTGAGCATAAGTGTTTATAGACTACTAGTAAGAGGCTGATTAGCCCCACATTGATAGGAAAATTTTGGCTTTCTGATCCACAACATGTGGCCAGCATGGAGTGAAATTAGCATTTCAGAACATTAGGTTACAGACAATTTACCTCCCTGGTTTAGTTAACTAAGTTTTATTTTAACTTTTTATAGAATTAACTGGCTTAAGCACACCTCAAACCAGACAGCTAACAAGAATTGTGGCAATGTTGAGCAAATTTCCTCATATGTAAAATTCAGATAGAAACAAATGATATAAGGGATTCTCTTTAACCACTTATTCTAGGTTTTAGAGATCTATGTACTATAATTAGGGCATCTGATAAGAAGGCAAAATAGGAATGGCTAATAGCGTCCCTCTTCCCAGATCTTGTGGAGCAGTAGAAAGCCTGCTAGGTCTGGCAGAGGAGGACCAGCCTTCAAAGCCCAAGTGTCATGAACTACTAGGCGACCTTAGGCAAGTCACTTAAAACCTCCAGGCCTCAGTTTCCTCTTTTTAAAAATAAGTGGTTTGAATTAGGTTACCTCAAAGGTGCCTTACAACTCTAAATCAATGATAATCAATAAGCATTGATTAAATTGCTACTTTATACAAGACTGTTGTAACAAATTGTTCTTATCTATCCATTCTGCTGAAGGAGGTCTTCACATGCTTTGGGTAGATATTCTCCTAACTTACCTACGGGTTTAAGGCCTATTAGTTACCCTCAATCTGATCTCAGTGAAGCAGTCTCTGTGTAGTGCTTAGTCAGAAATAAGACACCATGGTCATTCACTGCATCCTGGGCCATTGCCAATTGTCTTAACTTTTTGTCTTGTCACTGGACTTTGATGACTCTGGAAGAGAGTGAGGCTGATGACTTTGTGCGTGTCAAGACATCACCCCATAATATCATTGGTCCTCTTTAGAACGAAGGACGAACAACAACTACGTACAAAAAAACGTGGGAAGCACTGGGAATACAAAGACAAAATTAGGACAATCCCTACCCTCGAAAAGCTCATATTGTATTAGAGGATGTGTCATGCATATGTATAAGTATATGCAAACAATGTATAAGATGGCTTTTGGGGCAGAGTATGGCACTAGCAACTGAAATGTTAAAAAAAGATTCCCATGAAAGAAAATACTTGAGTTGAATTTTGAAGGATAAGAAATTCTCAAAGGGTAGATTGGAGCAGTAGAGAATTGATGCAGGGAGACCAGCTAATAGTCTGTTTTGATAATTTGGAGCAGTAGTCAATATACCTTTTAAAATCTCTCATCCATATCAGTAAAATATATATGCATATATACGTATATATACTATGCATATTATTTGCATATATACACATACATGTATTTAATATATATTTCAGTAAGTATTCACCTATATATGTGTGTGTGTGTGTGTATATATATACATATATATATTATAAATTTACTACTATGATAGCAATTACATATGTAACATTCCCTCTGATTTACTTCCCCAAAATGTACTACTATATTCTAACCCTGAGAGTAGAAGCTACTTTACTTTAAAGGATGTGTATCTAGAGGCCCGCCTTTATGAAAACAAGAGATAATAGTTATAAAGCACATAGCATAGTGCCTGGCATAGAGTAGATGCGTAATAAAGGTGTGTTCCCTTCTTCCCCTTTCCCTTCTAGAATTATGTCACAAACACCCACCAGACTGCTACTCATTAACAGTCAATCAGTAGACATGATTAGCTCTAAGCAACAGAATTTACTAAGAAGGCACACTGAAAACTAGCTATATAAATCTTACCCTCAATCTAAGGAGTCATTTTCTCATAGCCTCCTAAGCACTACCTACACTCTCTCACACACACACACACATTGGCCATGGGAAGATGGGGCACAAATTTTGAGTATGATGGTAGTGAGGCACATATGTAAGGGGCACATCTGGCTAAGGCCTCATATTACTCTGGCACTTCAGGTCCTGACATCCTTTCTCTTTGCAGTCCTCCCTGTAGCCCAACACTCACATTCTAGGGCTAGTTTCTTCTCGAGTACGGAGCAGGTCTTTTTTATTGTCAGGTGTCCTGCTCCTGTAACCTATTTCCTCCTCTGACAGATGTCTCTTTGCATCTGTGTCTATCTGGAATATATGTGTCTTTGTTCCTTGCTGGATGCAATCCCTGATAGAGAATCTACACTTCATATTGACATAACTTATGATGGGGAGAAGAGAGAAATTCCCTCTTCTCCTTGGCCCTCATACCCCAAGAGTGGGTCCTTCTCAGGGGCCTGGTTCTTCCTCCACTTCTGGCTACCTGCTTGCACTGTAGAATTAACCCTTAAACTACTAAATTACTTACTTTTTCCCCTTTCCAAATGTAGACCCAAAGGGAATGACTGATTCTCTCAACCACTAGATACTTCCTGTGTGGTGTCACCTTCCTTTATCAAATATCCAAAGCCTTACATTTCCCTCAAGGAACATCTTTATACATTATGTGGGAAAACTTCATGATACATAATATTACATATACATTATAAAATATCCAGAAATAGAAGGTTAAAAAAGGATGATACAAAAATGAAATAATATTTGGTCCTAGAGTCAATAGGCATCCACCAGAGTTTATTGAGATCAGTGACTTGGTCAGATTGTCACTTTATGAAAATAACTTTGGCAGCTGTGAGAAGGATGATTAGGGAGGAGAGATATTTTAGGGAGGGAGACCAACTGGAAGTCTAGCATGGCAGCTGAGTAAATAGAGAAAAGGAGGAAGATGGAAAGATATTGTAGAAGTAGAAACGAAAGATTTGGCAACTGATTGGATATGTAGGGTGAAAGAAGAAGTCAAAGATGGTGAAATCTATATAAAATGGGAATTTTGGAAGAAGGGTAAGTTTGGTCAAGGCAGGAAAGACAATATAATGAGATCTAAGAAAACACTCATAACACAACTATGCCTGCTCATCTCATGAGACTCATGGCCCTGGCCAAAATGAAACATAGTAGGACTCTTCCTCTCCAGTCACTAGCCTCAAGTTTAGAATCCACCCTCCAAATGTGGCTATAGCCACAAGATAACGTGGGGAAGGGTAAGTAGGTATTATGGAGAGAAGGAAAAAATTTAAGCAATGGTACTGGTGCAGCTCCTGTTGTGTGTGTCTTGGTAGTAAGAGGCCTCTAACTGACTCAGCAGGCAGGGAGGTAGGGAATTTGCAAAGAAGCAGGCAGGAACAGAGAAATGCAGCACTTTCTCCTTCATACCAACTACCTGTCTTAATTTATAAGGAAAAGATGGAAAGGGATTGTGTGTGTGTGTGTGTGTGTGTGTGTGTGTGTGTGTGTGTGTACACATGTGTAGTTGGGAAGATGGCAAGATAGACTCACTGCCTAGGCCCTGGTGTTTTGGTAGATGGATTGGGACTTAAAGCTTAATCAACAGCCACTTATTCAGAATGGTTTAAGGTTCACTTTTCACTCAATCACCCATGGATCAGGATATCAGGGCTAGATCTGATTAATGAAATAATTCCTTGTCTTTGCCCTTCCTCCACTTCCCCAGACTTGTCCTTCCATTGCTTTGGCAAATGAGGGGAGCCCGAACGTTAGCTAGTGAGACAAAGAGGAATAAAGTGAGGAAAAAGGAGAGAAGGGTTGAGACTCTTGAGTTGTTTGGCTTATTTTTTGTTAACCTCAAATACAGTTCTTGCTTTCAATTCTACAGAAGTAGATACTTTTTTCTTTCCCGAGGAACAAACGTTAGAGGGGGAAATGCAAATGGCATAAAAAATTAAACACCCATAATAATACTAATAAAACCTCTATTTGTCATTAATATGTCTTAAGTGCTTGCTAGAAACTAGCATTGCTACAGATGCAGATCAATTGGATTTTAGAGAACAGATTTATTTTTGCTTATTTCATAATACATGTCGGTGTTTTGGGATTTCAGCAGAGTCATGCAGTTGCAAAGGATTTAAATAAAATTATGGCTTTGTATATTAATTTGTAGAAAATTGGGTTCTCCTGGCAGTATATTAAGTCATCTATTATTTATACATTAAATTTCCCTTTTTCTAGCTGTCCTGTACTGGAGTTAATCTTGTTTACATTTTTAAGGGCTTTATGCTTCATAAAAGCTTTGAAAATTATAATTAAATATCCTACCTAAGCTAATTTAAATGACAGAGCAAAATCTATTTCAGCAAAATTCTGACTCCTATGAGAATGTTTTGTCTTTAAAAATCCACAGACAGTATAATCCTCAATGAAATAATTTCTTGCTTTGTGATTTTCAAAGATGACCTTTTGAACATCGCTATCATGGTTTAAGAATCTTGGATATATTTCTACTATACCATTATTCTCATTTTCTCATTTTTTAGCTTACCTCTGAAAACTTTTATCTAACTCTTATTTCCCCAGACAGATTTTGATTATTAAAATTTTTTCTGTTCTATCTTATTATATAGTGAGGAGGGCCTGGGGACGGTGGTCGTAGCTGCAAATATAAAGGCCTAGAAAAGTACTCCATTTACATTTTGTCCAATTTTTTTTGGTTATATTCTACTCTATATGATCCCATTTGGGGTTTTCTTGGCAAAGATACTGGAATTGTTTGCCATTTCTTTCTCCAGCTCATTTTACAGATAAGGAAACTGAGGCAAACAAGGTTAAGTGACTTGTCCAGGGTCACACAGCTAATGAGTGTCTGAGTCCAGATTTGAACTCACAAAAATGAGTCTTCTTGACTCTGGGCCCAGCATTTTTATCCACTGGACCATCTAGCTGCCTGTTTACATTACGATAGAGTTAAGCTTTATATATTATCAAATCAATGCATTCAAAGAATAAAATATACAAGCACCTAATCTGGGATAGTGATAGAAAGAGGAAAAATGAAATATCCCTTCCCCTCAGGGAGTTTACATTAAGGTAGGAAATATATACACAAGTAACTAAAATATGTGGAAGTATGTGGTAAGAAGACATGAGCAGGCAAACAGAATGGTTGGATGGATTCAAGGAGGGAGGGATGCTCCCCTCCATCTTGTTGGCTCCAAACCAGACATTCTTCCTCATATACCCCCTAGCCATCTACCATGGTTATCTTTTTGACCTTTAACTGGTCCTCCAGAGAACATTTTCTGTGGAAGTTACTCAGTTTTGCTTGGTTCTTTTGCCTTAGGGTTGAGATTTATTGATTGGCAATTGAGTGAATAGAAACAGAAATAGCCTGCTACCTTCTGTCAGTTCCATATTAGACCATGTTTTCCAATCCCAATCAGTCACTTACCTTTACTAGATATCTTCCTGCCTCCATGCATTCCTCCCACCCACCCAGCTTTCTACTTCTTTCTCTGCTAACTGTAATCAAATCAATTGCTTCAAGAAAAGGCATGACTTCTCTAGGACTCCACTAGCCATTCCTATTACTTTTGAGACTCACAATACCCTTCCTTCTCCCTTCCATCCTTTCCCTCTTTTCCTGTTGCTATCTAAATAGAAGCCTTTGTCACCTGTCAAATAGACTCTTAAATTAACCTAAATGTGTTGTCTCCCCATTTAGAATGCTGGCAGAAGATTTTTGAGAAGGGTGGCAGGGGGTCAGGTAACATAAGAAAACATTAGGAATGTTTTGCAGTGGTGTAAAGTAGGGAGGTCGAAAAAAAGGGGACCTCTAGCAATACTCCCAAGTGTGAGTGAAACCAGAATAAAGTGTAATTGGAAAATATTTAGCAAAATAAATAAAAACACAAGAGAACATAGATAACGCTAATGTGGGTTATTCTAAGTCAATATGTGGACTACAGGGATCTTCCTATTTGCTTTCTATTTGTTTGACACCACAGGTATAAAGAACCAATTGCTGATGGGAGATGCAGGACTTAGTAAGTTAGGTTAATTTAAGAGTCCATTTGAGAGGTGATGAAGGCCTGTATTCAGATAGCAGCAGGAAAAGAGGGAGGAGATGCAAGGGAGAAATATACCTGAGGGACAATAGACTGCACTTGGCCACTGGTAGGATGTAGGGACGGTGAGAGAAGGATCAGAATCACTCTAATGCTTTCAGCTTAGAGGTCCAGGAAGATAATGATTCCATCGATAGAAATGTGAAATTTGGGCAGAAGAGCAGAGTTTGTTGGGAAAATGATGAGTTCGTTTTTGTTCATGTTGATGTGAGTTAGATATCCAGATTTCTAGCAGGCAATTTGAAATAAAGGAGGAAAGCTCAGGGGAGGTGGGGGAGGTCTCTCCTGAAGATGCGGATTTGATAATCATAGGGAGAGTGAAAAGGCACAGTGCAGAGAGAAAAAAGGAAGAGTTCTAAGGACAAAGATATTCCCAAATGAACAAGTCAAGTCAACAAGCATTTATCTAGCACTTGTATTAAGCACTGTAATACCTCTGGAGTGAAAGAGATTAAGAAAGATCAATTATAGAGTTAGGAAGAGAATTAGCAATGAGTCGGGCCGTGGAAACCAAGGAGGAGGGGTTGCTGAAAGTGTTAAATATTACAGGAAGACCAGGAAGGTTGAGGGCTGAGAAGAAGCAATTTGGCAATTGCAAAATCCCTGGTGATCCTGCAGGGAGAAATTTCCACAGAGAACGGTGTCAGAAAGAGGAACAAGTAGGTAGTGAAGAAGTGGGTGTGATGAGGATGGATTACTTTTCCTATAAGTTTGGAAGTGAAGGAGAAAAGCTTTTAAAATGGGTGGAAGAAGATAATAATACAGAAAATAAGCATTATATTAAACATTTTTCAGTCTATATGCTAGAAACAAGGTAACGCATATCACACTTGAAACTTTTCTTCTCTCTCTCAGTGGCTACAAGGCTCACTAAAGTAATTTTTTTCCTGTTTCTTTTTGTTGGAACGATACTACTTTTGATGGGACCTTTCTTTTCTCTTACCCCAGAGACTCAGCAGTATCATATTATCTTTCCCAACAACTCTCCTCTCATCCCAACATTTCTGTTAGTACTGAAGACAGTACTGTTCTCTCAATAACTGAGGCTCACAACCTTGACTCCTCACTTAAAAAAAAAAAATTCCACATATCTGTTGCCAAGTGTTATTGTTACTACTTTCATCAGGAGTCTTGTTTACATTCTCTTCTTTCTACTCAAACAGCTGCCTTTCTGGTGCTGTCCCTCATTGCATTATACTTTGAATATTGCAATAACCTTCTATTGCTTTAGGGAGTGGTTGGTCTCTCTGCCCCAATTCTTTTCCCACTTCAATCCATCCTACAATCAACTTCCGAAATGATTTTTCTAAAGCAAATGTCTGATCACGTTACCTTCCTCCTACTCAATAAACTTTGTTTACTCTCTGTTACCTTTCTTATTAAATATAAAATCCTCTGGCATTGAAAATCTTCACAACCTAATGCTACCTACCTTAATCTTTCCTTCCTTCATGTATTCTGTTCTACCAACAACAGCTTTCTTACTATTCGTTGTATGACTTTGGTGGGACTCAGCTCCACAACTTTGGAAATCCCTCAGTTCTACTAGAGGTCCAATGTGTTATCCATTGCACCAAGGTGCTCATATGGTGATCAGACATGATACAAGGACACTCTCAAGGTCTCTCTGAAGAAGATTAGAATCAATTATGAGGCATGGGATATACTGGCACAGAACTGCCCAGCATGATGTGCCTACATCAAAGAAGGCACTGTGCTCTATGAGCAAAGCAGAATTGTAGTAGCTTAAGAGAAACATGAGATGCGCAAATTTAGACATCTCCACCCAAAATGTTCAAATGGATTATTTGTGCCTGACCTGTGGTAGAGCATTCCAAGCTCACATTGGTCTTATCAGACACAATCAGCCACACTGTGACTTGACTCCAAAATGTCGATGTCATTTTGGTCCTCTTCAGGAACAAAGGACAACAACCATCTCTTCCTTGTATGAAATACTCCATCTCTTGACTTTATTATCCCTTCTCACATCTGCCTACTGATTTCTCTGGCTTTTTCAAGACTCAGGTCAAATACCATTTACTCTAAGAGGGCTTTTCCAGTCTCCCAACCCATCCAGCCCCTCCTAAAGTACCTTCTCACTTAGATCATCTCCTACTAATTCTATGTCTTATATGTAACATATTTAAAAATGTGTATTTGTGTGTGTGTATATATATATACATACATCTCTACATATATATGTATATTATATATGTATGTGTATATGTGTATACGCATACATATATACACATACATATACATACATATATATGTATATATGTATATTTATATATATAGCCTGTTGTCTCATCCACTAGGGCAACTAGGTTATATAGTGGATGGAGTGCCAGGCTTGGAGTCAGGAAGACTCATCTTCCTGAGTTCAGATCTGGCCTCAGACACTTCCTAGCTGTGTGACCCTGGGCAAGTCATTTAACTCCATTTGCCTCAGTTCCTCATCTATGAAATGAGCTGGAGAAGGAAATGGCAAACCGCTCCAGTATCTTTGCCAAGAAAACTCCAAATGGGGTCATGAAAAGTCAGACATAACTAAATCACTGAATAACAACAACTCATCCTAGGGAATGTGAGCTTCTTAAAGGCAGAGATCACATTTTTTTTTTCTATCTTTGTATTCCTTGCTCAGTGTCTGACACAGCAGAAGAACTTACTAAATTCTTATTAACTGACTCACTAATGTCTTTGGTAAGTCTCCTCTAAGGTAAAAGGCCAGAATTATCACCTGCATTACCTGCCCTAGAAATTATAATCTCATAAGCTATCCACCATTTATCTTGTATTTTCACTGTCTTCTACTCTCAACTATCCTCATGGCCCTTGTCTGCAATTTTTCTGTGTTAAGTTTCTCGTTGTTGGCTAGCATTTGCATTTGTGACTTAGGAAGGGGAAGCCCTGGTGCAATAGAAGACATTCATGTCATTGCTTTTATTCAAGCTATTATTCATGGCCCATGTCAAGTCATATCCCTTCAAAAACCAGAGAGCTACTATTGCTTATATTATTTCAACTCTCATTACACTTACAATCAATGACAACAGATTTAGACCTTAATTCTTATTTCATCATTTCACACAAGATTGTAAACTCCTTGAAGGCAGGGGTAATATCAGATCTTTATATTTCCATCAGTCAAAAGATTAGGCTGTCAGCAGAATCAAGGAATAGTAAGGGGCGGAGCAGAGAACTGACAGGAATAGTCAGTGTTTGGATGAAGATTACAATAGGAAATTAAGGTCATAAGACCATTCAATAGCAAAGCTATAATTTTGTAAATTCCATTCGACAACAAACATTTGGTGTTAAGCACCAGAGACCTTGCTCTAGGGACAGGAAACCAAAAGCAAGGTCAGCTGGTACAACTCAGACAGACAGCCCTTGATTGTATCTGACTTCACATCTCCATCATCAATCACACACTCTAACAAGTACAAGCTGTGGTACTGGGGTTACACAAAAAGGTAAAAGACAGCCTCAAGGCATAGCTTCTTTAAGCAACAACAATAACAGTGAAAACAACTAGTTGGGGTGTGTGTTTGTGTGTGTCTGTGTTTCTGTGTATGTGTGTTATTGACTAATGAATTGAGTAGTCATTCATGTTTATCTCGAACAGGTACTGACAGCAGAAGACTGAATAACCAAATACTACATCATAAATTATAGACAAATGCTAGGAAGAATTCTGTTTGGAGTCTAATTTTCAGCAAACCATTCCTCTACTGAGCATTCTTTTGTGAATCTTTTAGGAAAAATATATTAATTCTTCATGCGTAAGGAAAGTATCAGCTTTCACCCCAGAGGGGTGATGAGATAGGCTTTAGAAAGATCACCTTGGCAGCAGTGGAGGATGGACATGAGTGGGAAGGCCAAGGCCAGAAGACCTGAAAGCTAGTACAACAGTCTAGGCCTATGGTAATAATGAGGACCTGAACCAGGGTGGCAGCTATGTGAGGAGAGAAAAGGGACAAAAAGGAATGATGTTGCGAAGGTAGAAATGTCATAATTAACAGGTTTGTTATGTTGAATGAATGAGAATGAGGAATAGAGGATGACGTCAAGGTCATTGGATAACTATGATGATGGTGGTACCCTAGTCTCCCTGCTCAGATACATTCACACATACATATATATGTGTATTCTCAATGTATGTATGTGTGTGTATACACACATACACATATATATATACATATATATACGACTTTGCAAACCTTAAAGCCCTCTGGAAATAGCAGTTATTCTTACCACTACTATCAATATAATTCTTTCTTTGTACTGAGCCTGTTTCAAAGGAGGAATCCAGGTCACTGTTAGTCCAGAACCTGTATATCTTGTGGGAGGGGAGCTTTGTAAAGATACAATAAACTTAAGAATAAGAGAGTGATCTGGTTTAAGATTTTCATGATAAATTACTATCCAAAGGGTATGCAAGTTTCCCCTCCCCCCACTTTTTTAGTTTATTCGATTTAAAAAAAAATTTCCATTAATGTCTTCTTTTCTGGTCAGCTCGGACTGTAGTCAGCAAACGTTTGGCCAGAGCAGCCTTATCTTTTTCATTTGTGAAGCACATCCACATATACCACTCCGTGCAGAAGCCATGCTCGGAATGACTTTGGGTTTTTTCCAAAGGCTCGGAGAGATGAAGGTATTGATCATGATGCTTGCCAAAGAAAGCACATGTCAAGATGCTAACATTCTTATAGTTTTCTCAAAGGATTGAACCCTAAAATTGAAAATCTATAAAACCGATTTTTTATGATTCTCAGCAGTGGCCACGAACTGTTTTCCCCCTTCTTGAGCAATGTGAGTGCTCACCTGTCGGCCATACTTTCTTCTGTCAGACACTGTTGCTAAGGAAACCACCTCCTTTGTATGGGCTCAGAGTTGCTGCTTCCTTTTGAAAACACTCTGGGATGGTTGCCAGATTTAGCTCCCAAATTTGGGGCTCTACTGTAGCTGACTTAACCCTTTGACTGGCCTGAGAAAACACACAGTCAGAGGGAGTCTTTTGTTTTCCACAAGAAAAGAAAGCAGAAGCTATATCATGTGACTGAAACCTAGAAGTATTTCTGGGGCTGGACAGATGCTATGCCTGGAGGGATGGTTCTGAGGCTGTGTCTCTAAATGCTTAAATGAAAGAGAATCATTATTGATTTGACTCACAATTAGCAGTGTCTCAGAAGGGTAATGATTCAAGCCTGGTTTACAGTTCTCTGATTCTAGCCTAATGCAGTGGGAAAATGTTAATAAGATGAAAGAAGGCGATCCACTTGTAACATCTTCCTCCCTGAAAAAGAGGGTGGATGTCAGAGTATTTTATCTAAACAATAAAGATTACAAATGGTATCATCTAATTCTAACTTTAAATAAGCTGAGTTTAATTTTTTTCCTTAGCTTTCTTATTCCCTCTTCCTTGTAAATCCTAAAGACAGAAAGAATAAATATAGTGAAACGGCTACTTTCCTTTACCTCCTTTTAAAAAAAAATCACTTCCTTTGCAGTGAGGGATAGAATCTGGATCAATGATTTTAATGGTATAGAAAATTTCATGGTGAGGAGACTCCCTAAACTAAAGGTATGGGCCTTTACCATTTTTTCGAATGATAGTCTTAGCTTAAGCAACAGGCTGAGGCTTGCCATGATGAGTCAGAGGCAGGCAGGACTTGAATTCAGATCTTCCTGGCTTTGTGGCCAGCTCTCTAACTCATTACACCACAGTGTCTCTCTATGAGAATTTCATTATCAATAAGAATAATAACAGCTAATATTTATATAGTGCCTACTATGCTCCAGGCACTGTGCTAAATGCTTCACAACTTGATCCTCACAACAACCCTGGGAATAGGTTCTATTATTATCCCCATTTTATAGTTGAGGAAACTAAGGCAAACAGAGCTTAAGTGGCTTTCCCAAGGTCACACAGATACTAAATGTCTGAAAGTGGATTTGAATCCAGATTTTCTTGACTTCGGGACCGGTGCTCTATCCACTGTGCTATTTACTGCCCTTCTCTTTAGATCCTGAGTCAGAGTAATTAGTATCATGTGCTTGAAAATATATTAAATATTCTGAGACATCCTACAGGAAATTCAAGGAAGACAGGTAGGTAAAATAAGATGACACCCACCTTTGTTCTTACAGCCCACAAAATAAAAGCCATTTAAATGGAGGTGGCGGTGGTGGTGATTTCTATCACATTTCATTTGAACAAATAATGAACTCGCTGCCAGAATGTCTAGACTCTTCAAAGCTGAACAATTTCCTTTAGCTGCCCCCAATGTAGCTGATAATTTGTTGTCTTCAAGCTTAGTCTCATGGAATCTAAAATGAATCTAAAGATAATTTAGTCTAGCCCCCACATTGTACAGATGAGGAAGCTGTGACACACACAGGTTAAATGATAATTCTATTCCTCTTCGGTTAGGAAGTGTCACAGGAGGCCCTCTATCTTCTTCTTCAGGCCATATTGCTAAAGCTTAACAGAGGAATGTCCTAAGGGAGAAAGACTTGTCAATCCATGAGAGCTAGGGGCTGAGGACAAGGATCCAGGACTCCATTTGGTAAAAAGAAGGCATGTAAATATCCGAGGCTTATTTAAACAGATTTTCCAAAACCCTTCACAGCCTCTCATCTCTCATTGTTAAAGGAATTTGGGGATTTGTAATCCGAGATCATTTAATACTTGGCAATATCGTGTTTCCCTTTGATAATCTCATAGAATGTTGTTGATCTTGGCTTCTCTCAGCTTTTTAATAATAAAAATGTTATTTGTGGATACAGTGTCTGTTCACATGAGTACTAATCTGAGAGTGGTATGTAAACAAATGGGAAAAAATGAAAGCTTTGCATTTTTACATTTATTCCATAATTAATCTTTAAAATATATATATGTGTGTAGTGGTAGAACTTAATCCCTTTAAACTTAAAATTGCTCACACAAACACACCTAAGAAATACTTTTAGATGGAATGCATCATTAAAAATAATAGTATTAAAGGTTTTAATGTATATTTGCAGGGTGTTAAAGCAATTCTTGTTAATACCAATTATTACATTTGAATCATACGTATGATTAAAAAAAATCATTCTCACAATGCCTGCTGAGCTTCCTTCAAAGCATTTTCTGTGAGTGGAGGATAAGGGTTTCCATTATGTGAATTCAGATTACATTCTCAAATATCTGATAGTTTTCCTTTAGTAACAACTTCCCAGTACAATGCCACATACTCTTAATAGGGTCAACCAAATATCCTGTTGTTTCTGTGTTTCCCACATTGTTAAAAAGATATGTGTCCTAGAACATTTTTACCTTACAACTTTTTAAAAAGATGTGACTTTTTTCTTCCTTTTTTCTTAAATGTATTTATTTTTTAGCTTATAACATTCAGTTCCACAAGCTTTTGAGTTCCAAATTTTCTCCCTCTTCCCCTCCTTCCCCTCCCCCCTCCCCAAGACAACATGTAATCTGATATAGACTCTCTCTATATATACATTTATATTGAACATATTTTCACATTAGTCATGTTGCAAAGAAGAATTATAACTAGTGGAATGAACCACGAGAAAGAAGAAACAAAAGTGAGAGAGCAAATAGTATGATTTGATCTGCTTTCAGACTCCATAATTCTTTTTCTGGATGTAGATAGCATTTTCCATCATAAGCCTTTTGGAGATGTCTCAGAACCTTGCATTGCTGAGAAGTGTCAAGTCTATCAAAGTTAGTCATCTCACAATGTGGCTGTAACTGTGTACGATGTTCTCCTGGTTCTACTCCCCTCACTCAGCATCAGTTCATGTAAGTCTTTCCAGGTTCATCACTTCTTATAGCACAATAGTATTCCATTACATTGATATACCACAACTTGTTCAGCCATTCGCCAATTGATGGGCATCCCCTCAATTTCCAGTTCTTTGCCACCACAAAAAGAGCTGCTATAAATATTTTTGTACATGTGTGTCCTTTTTCCCATTTGTATGATCTCTTTGGGATACAGTCCTAGAAGTAGTATTACAGGGTCAAAGTGTATACACATTTTTGTAACCCTTTCAGCATAGTTCCAAATTACTCTCTGAAATGGTTGGATCAGTTTACAACTCCACCAACAATGCATTAGTGTTCCAATTTCCCCACATCTTCTCCAGCATTTATAATTTTCCTGTTTTGTCATGTTAGCCAATCTGACAGGTGTGATGTGGTTCAAAAAGGTACAACTTTTAAAGTTCTTTCCTCTTAAAAAATTAAATAGTTTTTATTTCTATCTTCTATTTTTATATTACCTAGATTTCTTCCGATATTCCTCAAATACCCTCTGAAAGAGTGTAATCCTTATAACACAGAATTTTTTTCAAAAAAAGAAAGAAAAAGGAGGAGAAAAGCAAAATTGGTTGACATATCAAAACAATCTGACCTCATCAGCAAGACCCCACACTTGTAGAACCCAGCTTCTGCAAAGGTTGTATTTGTCTCTTTATCTCTGTCTCTCTCTCTGTCTGTCTCCCTCTGTCTCTGTCTCATTTCTTGACCAAACTTCTTTATAATGACACATCATTCAATTTTGATTGCTTTGTAGTTCTTTTTTTATTTTTCTCCATTTACACTGTTGTAGTCATTCTGTATATTATTTTCTTGGCTCTTCTTACCTCACTTTGTTCTAGTTCATGTAAGTCTTTCCATGCTGGCTTGCATTCCTCATGCTTGTTTCTTATGACACAATAATATTCATGTAAGGTAATACATGAATTGAATTCATGCATCATTTCTTTAGCCATTCCCCAGTCAATGGGAAGCTGCTTTGTTTTGAGTTAATTTGTATTGTAAAAAGTGCTGTCATGAATATTTTGGTGTATATGAAGTCTTTCTTTTTTTCAATGACATACTTGGGTTATAAGCCTATTAGTATATTTACTTGGATCTAAGGATTTGGATACTTCAGCCACTTTATTATTTGCAGAATTCCAAACCGATTTCCAGAATGGTTGTAATAATTCATAGATTTACCAGTAATACGTTAATGGGCTTGTCTCTCTACAACCTCTCCAGCACTGACTATTTTCAGTTTTGCCAATTTGGTGGGTGTGTGGTAAAATCTCAGCAATGTTTTGATTGGCATTTTTATTAGTGATTTGGAACATTCTTTCATATGGTTGTTAATATTTTGTAATTCTTTTGAGAACAGTTTGTTCATATTCTTTGATCACTTTTCTATTGAGGAATTAATAGCTTTTCATCATATATGGTTTTTAACTTGTTTGTATTATCTTGGATATCAAATCCATATCAGAGATATTTGATATGAAGATTTTTTTTCTCCTATAACCCTTTCCCTTCTTATCCTAGAAACATTAATTTTGTTTGTGAAAAAGCTTTTTTTTGTGTAATCAAAATTACCTTTTATCTTTTGTAATTGTCTTTATTCCTTGTTTAATTAAGAATTCATCCCCTATCCATAGCTTGTGAAAGGCACGTATCATTTAAAACTCTTTAAATCAGGTTTTAAAGGAACTAGTCTCTATAGCAATAGGCCAAATGCAAGATATTTTGCTGTTTAATATAGACACCCCTGTTCAACCTGCTTCACCTGCACTTTCTTTGAAAATGTGATAAAAAAAAGTACCAGATCTTGAACTATACTATAAGGCAATAATTATCAAAGCTATCTAGTACTGGCTATGAAATAGTAAAGTAAATCAGTGGAACAGAGAAGACATAGAATTTACAGCAGCAAATAAATATGGTAATCTTATATTTGACAAGTGTAAAGACATAAGATTTTGAGATAAGAAATTATTGTTTGGTAAAAAGTGGTACTGTAGATGGGGGGCG
>CM053622.1:273490676-273516105 GCA_028646595.1 Phalanger gymnotis | reverse complement strand
AGATGGTGTTGATGACAAGACTCCGGGTAGCAGTAGCTAAGGAGCCCTCCAGCTTGTAAACCTGGATGCTGAGACTTCGTTGAACTCTGGTAACTATGTATTGGGATTTGAATCAAACAAGGTCTGTCTGTTGATGTTGGTAATTTGCTTGTATTTTGCTCTGAAGTTCAGGGTGCTGGCTTTTTCCCCTGAACTAAGTGAACGATATTTGTGTGCTGAATTAAAGTAAGCTTGCCAACCCCTTCACCTTGCTCTCCTTATTAAGGCAGATCAAAAGAACCTGGGCTTTCTGGCTGTCCGGCTGCTTTCTGAGTGCTGGCTGTGGGTGGATCTTTTCCCCCCCACAGAAGCTGCTAGCCAGATTGTTAAAACAGGAGGCTAGTGAGGAAATCCAAGGAGAGCAAGAAGAGCTTTTGGTTTGTTTGTTTAGCAGTCTTGGGGGGGGGGAGGGGATAAAATCAAAGAATGTATAAGGATGTTACTTAGCAGGGACAGTAATTGGGAAGGGACAATTATTATAATGGAAAGTTCAACTATTCAATTACTATTTTGATTTTGTTTTCTCTGTAAATGGAATGGTTTAGAGTATAAAGAGCGGGGAAAACATTACCAATAGGGAGATAATACCTTATGTCAGAAAGGAGATTGCAAAATACCCAATTGCCCTTGATGGATTCATTCAGTTGTCCCAGATGAATTACATCCATAGGTACTGAAAGGAATGGCAGAATTGTTTGTGGAACCACCATCAGTATCCTTTGAAAGGAAAGGCTGATGTGATTGGAGAAGGGCAAAAATGTAAATAAAAAAACCAACTTTCCATAGTCTATCTTCTGACCTCATTGTTCAACTGAGACTGCTTTTCCCAAAATTATCGATGATCTCTTAAATGCCAAATCTAATGGCCTTTTCCTCAATATTTATTCTTCTTGACCTCTCTGTAGACTTTGACGCTGTTCATCACCCTCTTCTCTTCAATACCCCTTCTTCTCTCTAGGTTTCAGACTCTACTCCATCCTGGTTCTCTTCTTGTCTAACCACTCTGTCTCCTCTGCTTGACCTTTGTCCAGGTCATGCCAAAGCTCTGTCCTGGACCCTCTTCTCTTTCCTCTCTATACTCTTTCACTTGTTGATTTCATCAGCTCACATGACTAAATTAGATCCATGCTTCTCTACTTACCTTTGGACTAATAAGCCCAGTTGTCTATTAGATACCTCAAACTGAATGTCCTATAGATGTCTATCTTAGACTCAACATGTCCCAAACTGAACTCATCATCTTTCCTCTCAAACTCGTTCTTCTGAACTTTCCTAAGCTGACAATGGCACCACTATGCTGCCAGTCACCTAGGATTTCTAGGTATTACCCTCGATTCTTCACTCTTACTCTACCTCCCATCAGTCTATAGCTCAGGCCTATTGATTTTACCTTTGTAACATCTCTCAAATACATATCTTTCTTTTCTCTGATACTGGTATAGAGCCTCATCACCATTTGGACTATAGCAGCGGCCTGTTGGCTGGTCTCCTTGTCTGGTCTCTTTCCCACTATAGTCCATTCTCCACTCAGCTTTCAAAACGATTTTCCTAAAGCACAGGTTTAACTATGTGTCCTGCCCTACCTCTCATTCCAATAAATAAACCGCAATGGCTCACTATTACCTCCAGAATCAAATGTAAAATCCTACTTGGCATTCAAAGACATTCATAACCTGGTCCCCTCTTATATTTCATCTTTTTAGATTTTACTCACACCCATGTACTCTGCGATCCACCCACCCTGGTTACCTTGCTGTTCTTTGTAAGAGACTTTCTATCTCCTGAACTCACAATTTTCTAAGTCTCTTCTCTATGCCAGGACTGCTCTCTCTTCATCTCCATCTCCTGACTTCCTTGTAAAATCCCACCTTTTACAAGAATCTTTTTCTAATCCCTGTAAAGATAATGTCTCTCTTCTGATGATAATCTCCAATTAATTCTTTATTCATCTTATTTGTACATAGTTGTGTTCATTTCTCCCCATAAGCCCAAGTTCCTTGAGAGCAGGTTTTTTGCTCTTCCTTCTAACAGCAGCACTTAACACTGTGCTCAATAAATGCTAGTTGACTGACTTTGTTCTTATTCTCTCCCTACTTCACCCTTAACTCCTCCCTCTCTCACCCAAACAAAAAAAAAGAGAAAGTAAATAGTTTTCAAAATATGGTCCAATTAGAGTTCAATTTCTGTCATTTTGCTAGAACACATGATGATGGGTATAATTATAAATTGTCTTTTTTATGAACTGAATGTTTAACAAATAAACATTTCATTATATAAAGAACAAAAAAGATTGTATGTGAAACTGAGAACTTTAGTTAAGAAAATTTTAATGTATATTAAATTTAATGAGATGGTAACAAACTTGTCATGTTTATTTGTGTCATCTTCTGAATTCTGTTTCCTTTGGTGTACTGTTATATTGATGCTATTTCTTCCTGGAAGAACAAAAAAAAAGGGATTGTATGTGAAAATGAGATCTTCTGCTAGGTGTAGGTTTTTATGTATTTTATATTTAATAATATAGTAACAGACTTGTTTTTTCTTTTCATCTGCTAAACTTTGTTTTGTTCACTGTATATTTTAAATATCTCATTGATTTTCTTTTCTTTTTTCTTTCCCCTTTCTTTTGCCTCTTCTAGTTCCCACTCAGTTCCCCCTACTCCTCAGTAGAATCCCTGCCTTATTAAACATATCATAGTCAAGGAAAACAAATTAGCACATTGACCATGTCCAAACATATATGTCTCATTCTATAATTCTATTATATCACCTTTTCTGTCAAGAGGAGGTAAGTTATCAACATCAGTCTTCTAACATAATGATTTGATACTGTACTGATCAGCATTTTGAAGTCTTTCAAAGTTGTTTTCTTTTATAGAATAGATTGTTAAAAAAGATGGAGAAAAACCTGTAAAAAGAAGTAATTATTATCAAGGGCCAACATAAATTTATCAAGACAATGAATGTCATGCCAGAATGATTTTCTTTTAATTTTCACTTGTGTAACTGTAACTGTATAGTTCAATGAAGTATAGATACATTTTACCTACATTTTCACAAACTGATAAAGTACCTCATGCAATTTTATGGAAAGATGTGGAGATGAGGGTCAGACAATAGTATAGTAAGCCTAATTCAGAACTGGTTGAATGGCTGGACTTAATGAGCATTCATTAGTAGGCAACTCAGTGGCATTGTAGATAGAGCAGGGACTGGAATCAGTAAGACCTGAGTTCAAATCTTGCCTTACTAGCATGTGACTCTGGGCAAGTCACTTAACTCTGCCTCAGGTTCTTCATCTGTAAAATGAGCTTGAGAAGGAAATGGCAAACCATTCCAGTATTTGCTAAGAAAATACCAAATTGGGTCACAAGGAGTCATATGCAACTGAAATGACTGAACAACAACGAAATGAGAAACAGTAAGATTGATTCAGAACTTGCTGAATGGCTGGACTTAAAGAGTAGTCACTAGTGGGTTTATGAAAGGAGGTACCAGGTGATCTGTACTGAACATTTTTTCAAGTTCTTAGATAAAGGCATAGATGTCATCTTATCAAATCTGAAGATGACACAAAACTAGAAGGGAAACCTTGGACCCTAGATGATAGAATCAGGATCTAACAAAAGCCCTTGGTGGGCTAGAGTATTGGGCTGATATGTTAAGAGAGAATTTGGAAGGGCAGAGCCAAGATGATAGAGAAAAGGGAGCATTCTAGATAAAACCTTTCAACATTCCCCTATAAACAACTTTAAAACAATGAGTTTCATCAAAGCTAAAGAGGCATAACTAACAAAAGATTGGGGTGAGACATTTTTTTCCAGCCCAGGACAATTAAAGAAGAAAGAAGGAAGGGTCTATGGTGCTAGGGTGGGTAGGGCTGGCCAGTGGCCTGGAGGCAACTCCAGCTTTGGGCCTTGGAGCATCAATATTAACAACAGAGTGGTAACAGGAGCTCTCACCCCCCAGAGATGGTAAGGGGATTGAACACTGGCTCAGAAAGAGATTCTAGGGGACCCCTGTGCTAGTACTGGGGATAGGACAGAGTGCCATTTGGCAACTCTATTACCCACTTCCCAGTTCCAGGTCACAGTTCTAGGGAGGAGACAAGTTTTTGTTTTGAGAGAACAGGGTAAGAAGAAGAACCCAGACCAGGAGAGCAGTGACCACACCTCTCCCCAGATTATACCACCTGGGAAGCACCAAAAGCATACCGACCTCCAGAATTAACTATGAATAGTAGAATGAAAAAGCCTAAAACTTGGAATGGTGACCCTTCTAACAAAACAGAGGTAACCTGAAGCTGGCTCTAACATAAAGTCTAAAGTCAAGAAAAGGCCGGGAAAAGTGAGTAAACAACAAAAAATGAAACTGACCACAAAAAGCTACTAGAGTGACAGGAAATTCAAGACATAAACACAGAAGAAAATAATGTAAAAACCTCTACAAGCAAACTCTCAAAGGAAAAAAAAACTGTGGATTGGACACAAGCACAACAAGAATCCTTAGGAAAGCTTAAAAAAAGAGAGAGAGATTAAAAGAGCAAAAAAATCATTTTAAAAATCATGTAATGTGGTAGAGAAAAATTGGGAAAAGAAATTAGATCAATGAAAGAAAATTGTGAAAAGAAGATTAACAGCTTGGTAAAAGAAGTATAAAAAATACTGCATAAAATAATTTCTGAAAAACCAGAATTGGCCAAATGGCAAAAGAGGTACAAAACCTCAAAGAAGAAAATAATTCCTCAAAAATTAGAATTGGTCAAATGGAATCAAACGATTCCATAAGCCATTAAAAAAAAATAAAAAAAATATTTAAAAAAATGTGAAATTTCTCATTGGAAAAACAACTGATCAGGAAAATAGATTGAAGGGAGATAATTTAAGAATTCTGGGACTACCTCAAAGCCATAATAAAAAAGAACAAAGACTTTGTTCCAGATTTCTTAGGTCAAGGAGAAAATATAACAAATAACTAGAAGGAAATAATTCAAATACCACAGAGCCACAGTCAAGATCATATAAGATTTAGCAGCTACAGTGATAAAGGAGCAAAAGATTTGGAATATGATATTTCTGAAGGCAATGGAGCTAGAATTACAACCAAGAATAATCTATCC
Organism: Phalanger gymnotis; assembly: GCA_028646595.1. NCBI lineage: Eukaryota > Metazoa > Chordata > Mammalia > Diprotodontia > Phalangeridae > Phalanger > Phalanger gymnotis. Next base: position 273,510,947 of record CM053622.1, on the reverse strand, counting down.
AGCAAAACTGGATACAAATCTATGGGGAAAAAATGGAAATTTAATAAAATAAAGGAGTTTCAAGCACTCCTGATTAAAAAAACAAACAGATTTGCATAAAAAACTTGATATTCAAGCACAAGACTTGAGAGAAACACAGAAAGGTAAACATTAAAGGAGAAATCACAAGAAACTTAGAAAGGTTGAACTGTTTACATTCTTAAATAAGATGATGACAATTATTGTGGATAAAATTGTTGGCCTTGGAACAAACCAGGCCCAGAACCAGAAATTTAGGAACCAAAGAGGATTTATTGAGTTCCCCAGTAAGGGAGCCACACCTGCATGGGTTGAGACTCCCTGAAGGAACAGAAGGATAAAGCTTATTTAGGTTTCAATTTAGGCAGGTGGTGACTTGTGTATAGAGTACCTCTCAACTGGACAGGATTCATTGCTAGGGGCTTGTAGGGTAGGTATACGAGGTGTGATATTGCTTGATTGGACAGAGCCTACTGCTGAAGCTAGTAACAGGAAAAGCTCTTCTTCAGGCTCTTACCTCTTGTAACACTATCCTAATAAATAGGATTTTCCTTGCTGTTTTTACAAAATTCTATTAATCTCTTTAATTTTTTCTGGTTTATTTTTATTAGATTTATCTAGTTCTGGGAGGGGTAAATTGAGGTCTTTCACTAGTATAGTTTTACTGTCTATTTTCTCCTATAATTCATTTAACTTTTCCTTTAAGAATTTGGATCGTGTACCACTTGATGAATATGTGTTCTGTATTGATTTTACTTCATTGTCCATGGTACTTTTTAGCAAACTTGTTTCTCTGATTCTGTCTTTTAATTAGCTTCATTTTTGCTTTTGCTTTGACTGAGATCATGATTATTATCCCTGTCTTTTTTATTTTAGCTGAAGCAGAAATAGATTCTGCTTCAGCCTCTTATTTTAACTCCATGTGTGTCCATATCAAGCAATGTCAGGGCTGCAATATAAACAGGGTCAGAGACAAGATAGGGGAACTACAGACAAAATTGATTTGCTTTAGTTTTCTTGATTACCTACAATGTAACCCCCAAAGACTTTATCATCATTAGAGAAATTGAAAGGAGTCTACTTAGATAGAACATCGATGTGAGTCTATTATGTTGAAATGGTCTTAAAAGGAAAATGGAAAGGTGAGAAAGAAGGGTGTACTGAGAGAAGGGAGAAGAAAGAGGAAGAATGTGGAAAATTATCTTACATAAAGGAGGTTTTCAAGGAAGAGTTTTTATAGCAGAGGGGAAAATAGGTGAGGTGTACAATGTTTGACCTCACTCTCATCTGAACTGGTTAAAAGAGGGAAGAAAATATACAAATGTTCAGTTGGGCATAGAAATCCATCTTTACTGAAGAGAAGAAATAGGAGGGTTAGAAACCAAGAGAAAAAGGTTGGGGGAGGGGGGTGGAGAATAATAAGAAAGTTAAATTAAGAGAGGCAGCACCCAGAAGCAAAAGAGACTTTTGAGGAAGTACAGGTTAAAAAAGAGAGAGAGAAAGAGAAGGATAAACAAGAAAATAGAATAGAGTGAAATACCTAGTTAGCCATCGTAACTGAATGTGAATGAGATTAACTTACCCACAAAACAGAAACAGATAGTAGAATGGATTAGAAATCAGAATCCAACAATATATTGTGTATAAGAGACACACTTGAAACACAAAGACATACACAGAGTTAAAATAAGAGGCTGAAGCAGAATCTATGTATGCTTTAGCTGAGGTAAAAAAGACGGGGGTAGCAATTATGATTCCAGTCAAAGCAAAAGCAAAATCAGACATAATTAGAAGAGATAATCAGGGAAACTAAATTTTGCTAAAAGGTACCATAGACATTGAAGTAAAATCTTACTGAACTGATATGCATCAAATGGCACAGATCCAAATTCTTAAAGGAAAAGCTAAGTGAGTTATAAGAGGAAATAGACAGTAAAACTATACTAGTGAGAAACCTCAATTTACCCCTCCCAGAACTAGATAAATCTAATAAAAATAAATAAGAAAAAAGTTTAAGGAGATTAATAGAATCTTAGAAAGGTTAGATATGATAGACCTTTGGAAAAAATTAATGGGAATAAAAAGGAGTATACCTTTTTCTCAGCTGTACATAGTAACTTCACAAAAATGGACCATATATTAGGGCATAAAATCCTCACAAACAAATGCAGCAAAGTAGAAATATTGAGTGTGCCTTTTCCAGAACATAATGCAATAAAAATTACATTCATTAAGAGGGCCTTGGAAGCAGAGATTAAATGAAGTAAATAATCTAATCCTAAGAATGAGTGAGTCAAAGAACAAATCATAGAAGCAATAATTTCATTAAAGATAACAATGAGACAACATACTAAAATTTATGGGATGTAGCTGAAACAGAATTTAGGGACACCATTTATATCTCTAAATGCTTGTACCAAAAAAATAGAGAAAGAGCAAATCTATGAATTGGCCATCTAGTAAAAAAAGAAAAAAAAATAGAGAAAGAACAAATTAAAAATCTCCAATTAAACATTAAAAGAGAATTCTTAAATTCAAAGGAGAGATTAATATAATTAAAAGTGAAAAAATTGAACTAGTAAATAAAACTAGGAGCTGGTTTTATGAAAAAAAATATAACCTTTGGTTAACCTGATTAAAAATATCACCAGCATAAAAATTTAAAAAGGGTGAATGCAAAACCAATGAAAATGATGTTATAGCATTAGGAGCTATTTTTGTCCAATTATATGCCAGCAAAACCAACAATCTAAATGAAATGGATGAATATATACAGAAATGTAAATTATCCAGATCAATAGAAGAAGAAATAAAATATGTAAGTAAACCTATCTTAAAGACAAAAGAAACAAGCCATAAATGAATTCTCTCAGAAAAAATCCTTTAGGACCAGATGGACTTACAAGAAGATACTACCAAACCTTTAAAGAATAATTAATTCCAGTAATATATAAACTATTTAAAAAATGGATAAATTGAATTCCTTCTATGACCCAAATATGGTTTTGATACTTAAACCAGGAAACATAGAAAGAAGACAGTAGACTAATTTCCCATGCATATTGTTACAAAAATTTAAACACAATACTACAGGCAAGGACACTAAGCAATATGTCACAAAGACCATGCAATATGATGAGGTTTGAGTTATATCGAGAATACAAAGCTGGTTTAAATATTAGGAAAGCTATCAATATAATTGATCATGTCAATAAAAAAGAACAAAAATCACGCGATTATATCAATAGAGGCAGAGAAAGCTTTGGCAAAATACAATACCCGTTTCTATTAAAAACACTAGATAGAATAGAAATAAATGGAACTTTCTTAAAATGAGTGTTGTTGTTCAATCATTTCAATTATGTCCAACTTTCTGTGATCCCATTTGAAATTTTCTTAGCGAAAATACTGGAGTGGTTTGCCATTTCCTTTTCCAGCTCATTTTACAGAATAGGAACTGAGGCAAACAGGGTTAAATGACTCGTCCAGGGTGACACATCTAGTAAGCATCTGAGGTCAGATTTGAACTCAGGAAGATGAGTCTTCCTGACTCCAGCCCTGGCACTCTATCTACTATACTCCTTAATATCTTTCTAAAACCAAGAGTGCAGATTGAAGCATATATTTTTTTTCACTTTTTCTTCCTTCCTTCCTTCCTCCCTCCCTCCCTCCCTTCCTCTGTCCCTCCCTCCCTTCCTTCCTTCCTTTCCTCCTAGTGATTAACATTTAAGTATTTTACATGACTTCTCATGTATAATGGGTATTGTATTGCTTTACTGTTACCCATTACAAATGAGAAGTCATGTAAGATGACTATGGTACTTCAACTTTCTCAGTTTTCTGGAGGGTTATGTTCAGTTTTAACTTGTCACTTTTATAATGACATTGGTAGTCTTGAGAGTGACCAAAACTGGGCAGCTAAGATGATGAAGAGTCTTCAGTCCATACCGTGGGTGGACTTCAACCACGATAATTGACTGAAATAATGGGAAATGTTTAACTTGGAGAAGAGAAAACCCAGGGTGAGGATGGGGAGACATGATAGCTTTCTTCTCGTATATGAAGGGCTGTCATGTAAAAGAGGAATTAATTAGATTTAGTCTACTTGACCCCAGAAGGAAGAACTAGGATCAATGGGTAGAAGTTACACAGATGCAAATTTAGGTTTGTTGTACCATTTCTTAAAGAATAGGCTACCTCTTAAGAGAGTTTATTCCTTTCCATTGTAAAAGAAAGGAAAGAAGCTGATCTTATAGTGGCAATTTTTTTAGGGCTATGGAGTGGGTGATATAGTTTCTGAAGTCAATTCTACCTCTCATATTGCATGAGTCTGTGTCAGAAGCCCTGGGTTCAAGTCTTGACTCTGAAACTTAGTAGTTGAGTGGTGTGGAACAAGTTAAACTTCCCACTTTAGTTTCCTCATCTTTGAATGAGGATGATATTAACATTCACATTGGCAGCTTTACAGAACTATTGTGAGGAAAATACTACTTTAGATATAATTTTTCCCAGTACAACATGAGAGGAAACATTTAAAAAATATTGCATTTGAAGTGCTTTCCTAATGTTGAATATTTTATGATGTGGCACAAGGAAGGCTAAAGTAGCTTGTTCCGGTAGAGACATCCCTACAGTGTGGCAGCATTCAGCATGTTTTCTACTTCCTTTCTAAGATAAATAATAAACGAAAACAATCCATCAATGAATTAATACCTAAGCAAAACTCTATTCTAGGCATTTTTGGGAGCCATGATGAATGACATAATTCCTTCCTACAAGGAATTTATTATTTACTTGGGGAGCTAAGGCATAAGTGCAAGCAAAATTAAATAACAATTCAAGACTTATCGTGGTAGGATAATACAGAAGGTGTCACAAGGCAATGATTAACAGTTGAAGAGTGATATAGTTAGGAATTATGGCATCATAGATTTAGAGCTGGAAGGGACCTTAAAATTCATCTGTTTCACCCGTACCAGGAGCCATAAATATAATACTATAGTGTACCTAAGTTTCTGTAATGAAAACAAATGCAGGATCACACAAATATCCAGTTCACCCTTATCAAAACATTCACTTCGACCAGAATTATCCTGGAAAATGAACAATTTTGATTTTGTTTGGCCACATAGATTATTAGTGCAATAATGCTGTTGGCTCTGCCTTGTGGCAAGAGAGTCCATAAAATAAAGTAGTATCTTTTGTCAGAAAAAAATGAAGCTTCATTGTGAGTGACAGTGTTAAAAGGCATTTGTTACAGGAAGATGAAAAAAATGTAATATGACAATCCAATGATGTGTTTAACAAAAAATAACCAAAAATATGAGTTAGAGACTTAAAATCTCTCCCTCTGGCCATGAGAAAACTTGCAAGTGAGGTGGTCTGTATTGTGGAATGACAGCCTCATTATCCAAAGTCAGTCTTTTTTATTTGTATGTATTTTATTTGCCATTTGTATGGCAAGGATCCAAAATTTAAATGTACACATTGGCTTCTATGTTATGTTTCCTTCAGGGCAAAAATGAGATTGGATATTTCTCTTTTTTAAAAACTATGTCAAGATGGTTTATCTACTGTATGGAAGAGAACCATTATAGAAGAGAAGCAACAGCTTTCAGTGGCAGAATGATAACTCTTGCAGATAAGTAATGTATAAAAGGAAGTTGTGGCTAACCTATTTGTAAGCCTTAAAGTACCAAATAAATACTGGTTATTATTAAAGATCTTAATAATAGGAGTATGAATAATAAAATTTTTCCTAGGCAGCTTTACAAAGACATTCAATACATATTTATTCAGGTCAGGTACTTTCCCTGGGGACATAAATACCCCCCCTCCCCAAATGCAATTGGTCCTGCCATGAGAGAACTTGTATTTTTTGGAGGAGTTTACAATCTACTAGAATAATTGGAAACAGGTTTCTATTCTCCAATATAATCTTCCATTATAAACTGACATCTATTATAAGAAATTAAAGTCAAATTAAAAAATCAAATGAATTTCCTACCTAAGTCATGGCCTCCTAGCTCCTCCCTATGAAGAGTCTCATTTTGAAGTAAGTCTCATTCCGAAGTAATTTATCTGACTGCAACTTAAGAACAAAGTTAAAGCTACCTTATTTCATAATTCACAAGAGACCGCTAACAGGACTCCAAAATTTAAATCCTTAGGGAAGACATCTTAAATCTATTAGATTATAAACTCCCTGAGGACAGGGCCTGCCTTTTGTCTCTTTTTGTATACCCAGTGCTTAGCATAGTGCCTGGCACATAGTAGGTGCTTAATAAATGTTTATTGATTATTAATTCAACCAGCATTAGCCTACACTCTCAGGTGAGAAATCTAGGAGTCATCTCTGCATCCCCTCTCTCATTCAGTCCCTTCGTCCTCTCTTTCATCAGGTCCTTTCATTTCCTTCTTTGATGTATCTCAGAAATTTACCTCTTTGCCTTTCACTGACATCTTCCTAATTCAATCTTTCGTCAGCTCATAACTGGATTTTTCTAACAGATGAGAGCGTTAGGCTTATCCTCACTCAGGCTGCCTATCTGATCCACTGCTAAATCTCATCATTTGTACATCCACGTCTCCATTTATTGTCCCCTTCTCACCACCAGCTGCTTCAGATATACGTCACCTCTCAATTGGACTGTTTCAATAGTCTGCTAATTCACTTTTTCACTCCATTTCTCCAATCCATCCACCACTCAGTTATCAATGTGATTTTTTTAGAAGCATAAATATAAAATTCTAGAGCATTGGGATTTTCTAAAGCACTACCCTGCCCTACCCCACTCGAAAAACTCCCCTGGCTACCTATTATCTTCAGGATCAAATCTAAACCCCTTTATTTGGAATTTTAAATCTCTTCATAGCCTGACTCCTTACATTCTTGCTCATCTTATACATTCTTCCTCTCTACACATTTTATGATTTATGGAGAGAAATAAATTACAGCTAATTTGACCTAGTTGTAATTTCCCCAACATGATATATCACTTCACATCTCCACACCTTTCACTTCCTGTTTCCCATCCTTGGGATTCTCTCCCTCCTTACCTTCTTCTCTTAGTTTCCCAGGCTTCCTTTAAGACTCAATCAAATCCCACCTTCTGTAAGAGGCCTTTCCCCTTTCCCCTAAGCCAGTAGTATCTTTCCCCCTGGGATTACATTTCATTTATTCTGCCTGTTTCTTGTATTTGTGGAGTTATTTTCATAATCTCCTTCATTAAAATTTAAACTCCTTGAGGGAAGGGACCATTTTTGCCTTTCTTTGTATTCCTAGCACTTAGTATAGTGCCCACCTCATAGAAAGCACTTAAATTGTATTGTGGCTGACTGACAGAAAACTTGGGTTCCTAGACCCATTACTCACTAGACACATGACCTAGAATAAGTCACTCCCCCTTCTGGATCTCAGTTTCCTCATCTATAAAAAAGGATTGTTGTTCATGACCCTATTTTTGGGTTTTCTTGGCAAAGACACTGTAGTGGTTGCCATTTCCTTGTCTACCTCATTTTATAGACAAGAAACTGAGGCAAGCAAGGTTAAATGACTTGCCCAGGGTGTAGTAGGAATGCCGAATTTATAATCTCAAATATAATCATGTATATGTTTGAATGGTTCAAAATCGCAAGGTATGAGAGATTCTCTAAGTAGAAAACAACAAAAAATTTATTTAGGCCCCACTGCAGCTGATCCGTGAACCAGCCTCCCCATTCTCACATCTTGACAAAAAGACTCCAGGCCCAGAAAGCCCGCCTCACAAGAGTAACCAGGAGGCCACAGAAAAACAAGATAGTATTTAGCCAAATCATTTTTACTGGCCTCAAGTTCCTACTTGCACTCCTGGGTCTACACACAGGTCAGCTCTGCTTCCTCAGCTTCCTGCCTCCACAGCTTCTGGCTTCTGCAGCAGTTTCCACTTCCACTGTAGTTGTCTCTTGGCTCACCTTTCCTCGCAGCCAAGCCTCTGGCGTTCTCAAGCCCCGCCTCAAGGACCAGAGACCATTGGTTCCCTAGTTGGCCCCTCTTAAGTCATTAATCTACACCCACACAGGTTTCACACCTGATAGGGCTTTGGGCCTGGGGCTTAGCACTGAACAGCTGAAAGTACTTCCACTCAAAAGAAACAAAAGCCATGCTAAGGAGACAATTTTGCTTAACAACACACTCTACCCCTTGTTCTAGGATACACAGTGTCACACAACTAGTAAGTTTCTGAAGCTAAATTTAAACTCAGGAAGATGAGTCTCTTTACTTCAGGCTTGTCACTCTGTCCATTGTGTCACCTAGCTGCCCATTTCATCTCCCCTTCCACATTCTAATGGTCTGAGATTCTGTGATTTCACCTAGATTTTCTGAAAGCTTTCAGAGTATTGCAATTGTAGTTCATCCAACAGCCCATCCTATTTGTGTTTGTATCTTTCAAAAACATGGTTTTTTACCATAGTACTATCTACATTAAGTTTCAGCTCCTCTGCCTAACCTTATTCCACCTTACTTTTCAACAAAGAATCTCCACTCAAATTGGGCCAGTTTTGCCAGTGGCCTCTCAGTTTCCACTTGCATCTTAAGCAAGATAAGTTGGAGATCCTAACACAAGGGGGCAAATCTGCCTTTATAGGCACATAGGAACCTGAGGAGGAGAGACCCATATCTGGAATATGGCTGCGGAAGAGTATGTCTCATTAAAAAGAAACAACATTGGTGAAGAGGCAGGGCTGGGTAGCATTACATGTTAAGATAATATCCTCGTTATTGGAAATTTAGGGACCACAGTGGGGAAGTGTGCTAGGGGAGTATTTGCATGAAGAACAATGGAAGTAAAAACAGAAGTGGTATCAGTAAATATATTTCAGAATACCTGAATAAAAACTGTAAATAAATGATGTGTTCAGTCAGTAGGTCACCAAGCATTGGGTCAGGAAGTTTCCTACTTACTTGGAATACAAACACATGCAGAAAGACAGTCCCTGCTCTCATGGAACTTACACTCTAATGGAAGAAAACAATTGGTGTGTGTGTGTGTGTGTGTGTGTGTGTGTGTGTGTGTGTGTAAGGGAGAGATTCAGGCAAGAGTAGTCAGAATCTGGAGTATAGCCTGGAGTTTAATGAGACATGACTGACTGCCTTTCCAGAACTAGAATGAGCTTCCCTTATGAAGAAATTTCTGGAGCATGACAGAAAGTCCTCACAGAGGCATAATATTGTAGATAGAGGTGATTCAAACCATACAAAGCTCTGCCAGGGCTCCCCTAGTGTCAAAAGCAGAATTAATACTTTCTTGACTTGCTTTACTTTTATTTTTTAGTAAGTACAGAATCCAACAAGGAAGAAATTCTATTTTAAATCTGATTCTTACTAAGGAGAGACCAGTTGCTAGGGTGGAAATGATAATAACCACAGGGGAGAAATGAGCATTCCTTTTTAGAATCTGTGCTAAAGAAAGGTAAAAAAAAATACGGAAACTCTTGTACATGCACATAAAATTTGGAGAAAAAAGATGCTGAAGTTTTTTACAAAAAGGGAGTAAGGTGTAAGGAGACTGGATAAGTTGGGGAGGGAGGCAAGTTGTAAAAGGCTTTGAATTCCAGGCAGAGGACTGTATAGTTGATCCTGCAGGATATAAAGAAGAACTGGAGTTTATTCACTCTGTGTGTTTGTGTGCGTGTGTGTGTGAAACATGGTCAGATCTTCTCCTTAAGAACATCAAGCATCCTATTCCCCAAATCCTTGACAAGTGATCTCCCATCCTCTGAAAGCCCCCAAATCTGTCCATCTGCAAATTCCGTCTATGATTCTGAGTCCTGTCCTCTGGAGTCAATGGAACATCTAGTTTTGACTATGGTGGGAGATTGATAGAGGTGTGTTGCCTGCTGAATTTTTGTACAGTTAACCTTAGATGGCATGTCAAAATGGGCGTTCATAGTAATTTGGAACTGTAAAGCTTCCGAAAACAGATTCCCCTTCACTAGAAGTTTTTAAGCAATAGCCGAATGCTTACTTGTCAAGTATACTCTACAGGGGCTCTCTGTTCATATGTGGACTGAGCTAGATGGTCTCTGAGGTCCCTGATCACTCTGTAACTTTGCAACTGGAGAGGCAGCAGGGCATAATGGGGGAAAAAAAGACTAGGTTTAGAATCAAGAGTTCCACCTTTTACCCTTCTTGGTTGTGCAAGTTTACCTAGATTAGGTAAGTCACTCAACCTCTCTAAGCCTCAATTTCTTCATCAATTAAATGTAGAAAATGATATTGTTACTGTTTTATAGGGTTGTTGTGATTAAGTACTTTGGAAAATACTATACAAATGTGAGATTATTAGCTGAAGACTTTGATTATGCCTCTCCATCTGTTGCAGAAAAGCTGGCAAGAGGCTGATGGCACTAACAAAATCTCTAGGCAATCATTACTGCAAACAGCCCAATTGTAAGACAGTAACTAATTGCTGCAAATGAAAAAATAATAATTGAAGTCAAGTCTCTACATTTTTCAGATGAGAACAAAAACAAGCAAACGCTAGGATGATTTGATTATATGGCCATGAACGTATCTAAAAGGTACAGGACAGAGGTTCTTGCAAGTGTCTGGGGTTGAACGCTCTAATTAACTTTGTGAGTGGAGAAGATTCTCAAAGGGCCTAGGGGATTGATTCCACACTTACAATAAAAAAAAAAAAATAGCTCAAATCAGTACTTCCATACCAAAGTACATATGCTGGAGAAACCTGGTTCTTTATCCAAAACTCTGAATTATTACAAGAATTTGCATTGTTCTCCTCCTTGGTGACTCGAGTTCTTGCCTCCCGCTTTGATTTCCTTGAGTATAGGAACACTGATTCTTTAGATCTGTGCTTTTGTTTGTTTTCTTGTTTATTTTCTTTTTTTTTGCCATCAGCTTTATATACCCCTGTCCTCTCAAATACATTCTGATGAAGTATTGAGTACCATGATACCTCGATTAATCTGCAATGAGGTAATTAGAACCACGGAGAAAATTTTAATACTTTAGAGTTGGGAAGTTATAAATGGCACCTGGGGGAAACTGATGACCAGGAAAGCCTGAGGCTTTAAACTCAAAAGTGATCCACCTGAAACCTGAGAATCATAGGGTTCTAGATATAGAACCAGAAGGGACCATGGAGGCCATCTAGTACAATTCATTTCACGGATGAGGAAAGCGAGGCCGCAGTAGTGACATTCCAAGGTTACAAAGGTTCCTGGAAGAGCCAGGATTCAGTCCCATGTCTTCTGACTCCAGATCCAGTGGTTTTTGTTCATTTCTTTTTCCTGCTTCATTTGAATATCTTTTAGGTAAAAGAGAAACTTCCTTGTCAAAAAGCTACTTATTTAGGGGCAGCTAGGTGGCGAGGCGGATAGAGTAACCTGGAGTCAGGAGGACCTGAGTTCAAATTTGGCCTCAGACACTTGATACTTAGTAGCTGTGTGACCCTGGGAAAGTCACTTAGCCCTGATTGTCTCCCCAAAATAAAAATAAATAAAATGGAAAAAAAGAAGCTGCTTGATTAACCATCTTTGGCAAAATCATAAATTATTGACTGATACTCAATTACTTTCCTATTTTTTGGAATGTACAACATAATTTACCTCTTCCCATTGAGCTCCAACTACTCAAATCAGTCTCAGACAAATTAGGAAGTGCCTTTCTGTTTGTTAAAAGTCACCCACCCCTTTATTTAAAACTGGTTTGTCTTTTGAAAAGAGATACCTACTGATCTGAAGAACTAGCTTGCATAGAATCCTTCAAGGAGAAGGACCTGAGAAGAACTGGGGCTCCTAGCAAGTGTTTACTTGGAGAGAAATAACAGCTGAACTCAAAGATGCACATCCCATGTATTCACCTGGGCCTGGAGTTGAGAAGACTGAAGTTCAAATCTGGCCTTAAACACTTACTAGCTGTGTAACCCTTGGCAAGTCACTTAACCTCTGTTTGCCTTAAACCACTAGAGAAGGACATGTCAAACCACTCCAATATCCTTGCCAAAGAAAACCTATAAACAGTATGATCCACAGGGTCATAAAGAGTTGGACATGACTGAACAATGACAAGTTTCCAAAATACGAGGGGCTATCTCTCGGAGCAGGCTTAAGTCTCTATTCATGGTTCCAGACAAACATGTGGAAGTTAGGGGTATAGGAAGGGGAGATAGCTCAGGAGCTTGTATTTGGAGATGAGGAAGAGTCCTCTTAAAGGCTTTTGATGTGGAGGCTGAATCGTTGATGACTCAGTAGATGTGTAAAGAGGAGTGGCCCACTCACCTGACACTTTTCCTTTCTGTCTTGGGTTAGAACTCTTTTGGTCATTTCCTAAGAATGATTAAGAAAGGGTGGAGCTAAAGCAAATATTTAGCTTAGGCAAACCTGAGCCAGGGTTTTGACTGTCTTTTTGTGATCTTAGGTGAACTAGTGACTATTCTGAGACGGCTACCTTGTGCCTTCAAGAGTTCTTAGAGACCTTGGGCCTCGTCAAGTTGGAATTGGCTGGTGGAAGAGATACTTTCAAATTGTTTCCAGAATGGCTGGATGAGTTCACAGCTCCGCTAACAGTACGTTAAAGTACCACAGACTCTCCAGCATTAGTCACCCTCCCCCCTTTTTTTTGCCAACTTTGTCTATCTGTGGATATGTGGTAGAACCTCAGAGTTACTTTAATTTGCATTCCTCTATTGATTTGGATCATTTACAAAAATATGCTGATAACTTAGATTTAGATTTTTCTATTTGAATAGAGTTAGGAATTTCCCTGATAGTTTTTGAGATCATATCAAGCCAAGTCAACATGTATTTATTAAATACTTACTATGTGATAGGCTTATGCTCAATACTGGGATAAAAAGAAGGGCAAAAAGAGTCCCTGCCTCAAGAAGCTTATACTCTAATGGAAGAAACAACGTGTAAATAACACACACACACACACACACACACAATGGGGGGGGGGGAATCCAGGATTTTTTCCCTTTCTATTTACTCATTCAAAGCCCAGCTTTTAAATGATATTTTTGACCTTGCCCAAAGAATTCACCCAACCCAGATGCCGTCATCTATGTGGAATTCTTCTGGTAACTCCACCTTTCTTCTACTCAGGTAAGAATGGGTGGAGAATAGGCCCCTTTCCCTAGATTTCAGGAAGAGTGTGAGTAGAGAAGAGTCTATCAGAGCGACAGGATTAGAGTCAGATACCCAGCCACTCATTAGAATAGGCCTACCTTTCATTATAATATCCATTCTCTCGGTAATTGTTAACCTATCAGAGTTGATTTCCATCTGTTGGGAACACTTGAGCTTCCAAGGGTATTTAATCATTCAGTCACCCCCCAAGGTTCATCATGACCTCAATTAATTAATTATTTGCTATCTATAATTAATTGCTTATTAATTACCCAGAAACTATATCTTTGGGATTTTTTTATTCATTACTATATACATATATCTTAATTACATATATGTATATATATAAAATATGTATATATAAGCGACTTATACGATATGTATATCTATCCACTGCAAGATTTCTTGATGGATTGGATAGACAGTAATACAGTAATACAGTAATACAGAAGCTCAGAAAAGAGGAGGGCTGGGGGGAAATGATGATTTCTATTTTAGACATGGGGCTTGAGCTGTCTATTGGGATATGCATTTCAAGCTGTCTGAAAGGCCGCTGTTAAGGCATGCCTTATGTATGAGTGCAGAGTGCTGGTCCTGAGGTCATGAAAATCTGAGTTCAAATGGAACTACAGATACTTACTAGTTGTATGACCCTGGGTAAGTCATTTAACTTGTCTACCTCAATCTCCTCAACTCTAAAATGGGGATAATAGCATCTCTTTGATGAGGTTTGGGGTTGAATGGTGCTCAAGACCCCAAAATACCAATACGCTGGGTCCTGCCAAAAGAATAAGACTGAAGCCTTCTCAGCCAAGGAAAAAGACAAAAGTTTATTAAGGATTCACTATATTGGGTAGACTCTTAAGGAGCCTGAGCATTTGTGATGCTAATGCCTGGAGCCAGATCAATCTGAGCTTAGCTAGATTGAATCTGAGTGTCTTCATGGAGGCAAGATGAAACTTACATACAGAAAGATCATGGGAGGGATCTAGGGGTGGTCAAGTAGTCTGGGGTGACTAGAGGAGGGTTTTAAGGAGGGTCTTGAGGAAGAGTCTAAGGAGGATCTTGATGGGACTGGGATGACTAGAGGTCAAGACTCCCGGAAACAAGAGAATAGGATTTTGATGGGATCAAGGGTGGGAAGCAGCTAGACAATAGAGAGCTAGGCCAGGTAGAGATTTGGGCCTAGATAATGAAAGGCTAATGGCCTTAGGCAAAAGCCCGATCTAGTGGGAAGATTCAAGAAGAGCTCAAGGAAGGTTCTCAGAGGTTGTACTCCAGATTCAAGGGGGTTCCCAGAGACTATACCCCCATCACCTTCACAGGGTTGTTGTGAGGATCAAATGCACCGTGGTTGGAACATAGTAGGTGCTCAAGAAATGCTTGTCTCCTTGTTCTAAAGCTTAGGAGAGATACTAGGCCTAGTTATATAAATTTTCTGTGCCGATATGATCATTGAACCCCTGGGAGCCAACGAGATCGCCAAGTAAAATAAAAAGAGGTCCCAGGACTGAACTTTTGGGGACACTTACAGCTTTGAACATGAAGTGCCTGAAGATAGAATAAAGGAGGCTGAGAAGAGAAGGAGCAGTGGGACAGATAGAACAGTCAGTAAAGGGTGGTGTCACAAAACCCTGAAGGTATCAAATGCTGCAGAGAAGTCTGGAAGGAAGGACGGATGACAAGCTTCCCATTATGTCTTCTCCCTTTCTGTCTCTCTCTGTTTCTGTCTCTTTCTCTCCCTGTCTCATGCACACAAACACACAGGCATGCATACATTCCCAATAGAGCAAAATTATAGGTGGGCTTCAGCCCACTTATTGATCAGTGCTGAAGAAGATATCAAGATCATGGGCCACCTAGAAACTTGGAATGTCACAGTCCCATTAACATACTTTGAAAGCTTTGACATACCTTGTTTCAAAAAGATAAATGACCCAAAGCTGGGGCTGGGGAGCCAACCCTTGGTAGGCCTATCTGGTTTTACAATAAATAGAGCCGAGTGTTTATTACATGGGAGATGTGGCCATGTAGGTGAAGCTTATACAGCTTTATGTCTAAAACAATTCAATAGCATACTTTGCACAGATCACTTGTTGCATCCCAGTCTCATGATGTATGATGCCTCATAGTTAAAAAAAAATGTGTAATTCTACTCATGGTGTTTTAGAGATGAAAATTATTGGACAAATAAAGGATTTCTAGCCCAGACCCAGGGTTGTAGAATCAATGCAATATAATTCTTTTTTTTTTTTATGGAGGAGTTAATCAAAGTAAATGACGTTATAGGGTATCAACTCTATGGGCATGCGGAAATTGTGAACTTAACAATATTTTATTGAAGTGAAAATCAGTTTCATTACTTGACATTAAATGAATTTGTATTTTTGAGAAGTCTTGTGAGTTCTTTAACCCAAATTTGAAAATTGGGAACTCTGCTTCAGTTCAATATAGGGACTCTCCAGCTTTGTAGACCATCTCATTTGTTCAGTGACAACACAAATTATGGTTGAAATCTTGATTACAGGAGACTCATTATAGCCTGGAGAAATTGATAGATGTTTTTATTTGAGGTGAACATCTCTGGTATTTTAAAACAGAAGACTAGTAATATACTTTCTTCACATTTTGTAGGATTGGCTCCAGGAAGAACCTTAGGCAAAAGTGTGAAGTCAGTTTAGTTTGTCTTTCACTATTAGCTCCCTCTTTCCATGTTCTTTCCCCTTCAAGTATTCTTTCTTCCTCTAATCCCCTGTTCTGTCCTCAATGCTCAGCACTTTAATGATTTTTCACTCCACACTCCTTAGATCTCATCACTTTCCAATGAAAACTGATTTCAGATTCTTGATTTGCACTAAAGTATAAGTGGCTTATAATGTTTTTGTTACCCTTTTAACAGAATTGGAAAATCATAATCAATCAACAAATATTCACCAACAACAATTATTAACCTTCTTACAGAATTAGAAAAACAAACCATCATTCCATCACTTAATAAACATTTATTAATTATTAACTAGGAGTAGTTAGATGGCATAGTGGATTGAATGCTAGATCTGTATCCAAGAAGACCTGAGTTCAAATTCTGCCATGGATGCTTACTAGTTGTGTGACTCTGGACAAATCATTTTATTTTCCCCTGCCTTGGTTTCCTCATCTGTAAAATAGGGATAGTAATAGCACCTACCTTGCAGGATTGTTGTGATGTCATAATTGTAAAGCATTTAGCACTGTGCCTGGCACATAGTAAGCACTATGTAGCCATTATTACTTCTCAAGGATGTTGTAAGGATAAAATGAGATAGTATTTGCAAAAATGTTTTGTAAGCCTTAAAATATTGCTGTTGTTGTTGTGATGGCTGCTCAGTTACTGATTTCCATGAATTTCAAAAGGATCTGGGGATACAAAGACACAGATAAAATAGTTCCTACACACGATAAAATATTATTGTGCCCATGATACTTTCCGTTGTCCTTACCGTGAGTCTTTATTATCATCCACCTAAAATATTCTGTTGGGCACGTTCTGACAATGTAATTCGCATCCTAAAATTTCAACCAGAAAAAAAAACGTGGTGTATCTTGCTCGTATATAATAAATGTTTGTTGAGTTGAATTTCATAACTTTTTGTTCAAGTGTGCTTGATGTTCTCATTGACATAAGTATTCACACCAATACATTGTTTTCAGTGTCAACAAAGTTTTGAGATAGGCTATAATGCTTCATTCTGTTTCCAGGGATGTCTTATTCAATCATTCAATTGATAAACAAGTGGGTACTAAGTACCTGCTATTATTCCAGACTAGGCAGCTAGCTAGTGTGCTGGGCCTGAGGTCAGTTAGACTCATCTTCCTGAATTCCAATCTGTCCTCAGACACTTATTACCTGTGTGACCCTGGGCAAGTCACTTAACCCTGTTTACCTCAGTGGCTCATCTTTAAAAAATAATCTGGAGATGGAAATGTCAAATCACTCCAATATCTTTGCTAAGAAAATTCCCAATGGGCTCATAAAATGTAGGACACAACTGAAATACTGAACAAGAACATTGTTTTAGACATTATGCTAAGTATTTTGGATATGAGCACAAATGACAAAAAAGTTCCTATTCATAAGGAGCTTAATGAGAGGAGATAATAAGTACATATAAAATATATATAGCTTGAAAATGAAATTAATAAATGTAAATATATATGATGTTGCTAAATATATGATTGTGTAGGAGAGGGCTCATTAATGATTCAGGCTACCATGAAAGATTTCATGTAGAATATGATGCATGAACTGAATTTTAAAGGAAAAGAAGGACTATGAAGTAGAGGTAAGGAGAAAATACAGTCTAGGTATGTGGAAAATCAGTAGCATGGAGACAGGGGAGAGAGCACCATGTATGAGGAAGAGAAAGAAGGCTAATATTTCCAGATTGCAGAATGTAGGGGCTAGGGGTTAATGTCCAAATAGATTGGAAAGATAGGTTGGATATAGGTTATTTAGGGCTTTAAAGATTAAAAAGAGAATTTCTTATTCAATACTGGGAGTAATAGGAAATATTTGGGAAGGACTGAGTAGAGGAGTCACACGTTCTGTTATGTTTCTAGTGTATAGGGTAGACGGTGAGAGTCTTAACTCACAGAGACCAGTTAAGAGATTGTGATAATAATCTGGGCAAAAGGTGATCAAGGTTTGAACTAACATGGTAGCTGTGTGAGAGAAGAAAAGGGGTTGGAGGAAAGAAATATTGTGAAGGTAGAAATAATAAGATTTGGTAATATTGGATATGTGGGTCAGGAAAGAATAAAGAGTGGAAGATAATGTTGAAATTATGAACCTTGGAGACTGGAAGGTACTGCCTGCAACCAGGATAGAGAAGCCTGGACACAGAGAAAACTTGGAGGGAAAGATAATAAGGTCAGGTTTGAACATTTTGAGTATAAGATATCTTTTAAGCATCCAGTTTATAATGTCAAACAATCAATCAGTGATGTAGGACTCGAGTTCAGGGGAGAGACTGGCACTAGATACACAGGGTTTCATCAAATTCTTAGTGCTTAAGCTTTAATAGCTTAAAATTGTATTAAGATTTTTAGGGCTTCCTGTACAGAATTTTACTGTTCAGTTCAGTAGCCATTGAACCATCCTGTTCTCTATATTCAAGTGACTTTTATTTTTCAACTGCTTTGCTCTCTGTTGCAAAAACAAAAGGAATATGTTGTCATGGATTCATCTTGATGAACTCTCATGAATGGTGTTTATTTGTCCCATTATTAAAATTAGGGTAGCCCTTACTCTAAAGGAAATCATCTGGTATACTTATAGAAATAAGATATACTTAGTAGACTATGGAAGGGTATAAGGGTAGGAGCATATGACATAAAAGGAGAAAAATAACTCTGTATTGGGTTGGTCTAGAAAGAGGATGGAATTGCACTTGGACTTTGGAGATTTGATAGACTTTCAAAGGGCAACATGATTCAATAGAAAGAGTGTCAGATTTGGAGCCAGAGGACTTGGGTTTGAGGCGAGCTTTACCATTTCTTCTCCTTCTGTGACCTTAAGCCAATTTATCATTCTGGGCCTCAGTTTCCCCATCTGTAAAATGAAAGAGTCAGAATGGGTATTATCTAGCCACCTTTAAATCTGTGAGCTAGGAGGAATCTTAGAGATGGTCAAGTCTAACCTTCTCATCTTAATTATGAGGAAACTGACACTTGGAGAGGTTATGAAATATGTTAAAGGTCACATAGGTTGTGTAAATAAAAGAATCAGAATCCAAATTTAGTGTTCATAGGTGAATACATTTTTTATTTTTGGAGGTGTGTATGTGTGTGTGTGTGGGGGTGGTGTCTGGGATTGGAGGGGCGTCTAATAAACCTGAATTTTCTCCAAACTACTGATTTATCTGTTACTGCCTTTGGCTCCCAACAGACCACTCTCATTCTTTTGAGCCAATACCCTCTGGATCATTTCTGTTTGTTCATTATCTTCTTGAATTCCCTTATCCATTTCATTGTTGTCTAAGGACGCCTTAACTTGTTCATTGTGAATGAGAATGAATACTATGCTATGTTTAGCTTATAGGCAAGAAGTATCTATCTCCTGTCACCTAAGTGCACAGGGGCAGCTTTGGCTTATTCAGGTGACAATTTCTGTTGAGCAAGTTGGCAAAAATAACTCCTATTTACTTGATTGATGGAGGCCCTGACTCCCTGGAACCTGTGGTAAGGAGAACATTTCCTCCCAGGAATCTGCCTGTGAAGTGACTTGGGTTGGTGATAGAATGAATAGGTGACAAGGAAAATTGGATTCCCAATAGGAATATCACATTAGGTACATTGGCTGAGGTAACTACTTTTAGGGAATAAAAACACTGCTATATGCCTCCAGGCAAACATTCTTGGGCAGCGAGAGCTAGCTACCCATGGAAATAGTGTATTTATTCCCTAATCTCTTTCCTATTTGTTCTATAGAGTCAGGAAAAATCAGTGTTGGTTGTAACGTGCTTCCTTAGCAATTTGACACCAAGTTGTGTGCCCTAAAAATGTAATGTAATCACTGTTATCATTGTTTCTCCAGACATATCCTGCCCGTATTTTTCTTCTTTCTTTTCGGTTTTGAAGCATTTTATCCCAAGCTTTCAAAAAAGCAAAATGAAAAACAAACCAGAAACCCAAACCCAAAAGTTTCAATTGGCAATATGTATTAGTTGGCCATAATGTACCAATTATATAATGCTTACAAGTTCCCAAACCGTTAAAATAATATTTATATTTCCTACAAAACATTCTTTAATCTTAAGTAGTAGACCATGACTGTATCAGAGGACTGTTATTACTATCCTTTGCATACAGATGTGGAAGCTGAGGATAACAGTGCCATTTGATGTGATGATGTGGAAAACATCGTGAAAAACTTTTTTTTTTTCTATTGAGAATTAGTGTACTCACCAAAGAAAACCATGGAGAGTTACACAAGAGTAAAAGATAAGTTTAATTAAGTTTCTGTTCTTTGTCTAGCATTATCCTGTGGGCTATAAAATAGCCAGTACAATAATCACCCCATATTTGAGGTGGTGTAGTAGATAGAACATTGGACTTGAAGTCAGAATATATATATATATATAT
>CM053622.1:273439941-273490176 GCA_028646595.1 Phalanger gymnotis | reverse complement strand
TTTTTGTTTTCCATTTTTTCCTGCTATTGGAGATACAATATCAACTTTAAAAGGTCATTAGAGTAAGATGCCAGACATCTAAGAATTGGATTTTATATCAGGGTTTGCTGGCAGCTGAGCCAGAAGAGGAATTTTCACAGTCTTGAACCCTATCCCTCTTGACCCAACCCAGCACTTGATAGACTCTGAAATGCCATATCTTGGTGCAGCAAGAGAGTGACTCATCCTCTATCTATGCTAAATTCATTGCGAATTTGTTAGAGTAAATGCCTTGTTTTTGTTGTTGTTAAGTTGTTTTCAGTCTTGTCTGACTTTTTGTGACCCCATTGGGGGTTTTCTTAGCAAGGATACAGAATTGATTTGTAGTAATTGCTCTAAGTTTGCGTTCACTGTCTTTAAGGACTAAGGTAGTAGAGGTCAGAGTGTATTCCTGGCATTGGAGGGAGATATGTTTTGTGCCTTTAATCTTGCTTATCTTCTCAGGAAATATCCCTTTGTTAAAGCTAACTGATGTTAATTGGTTGATGGGTTGCTAATCCTGGGTCAGTCAAAGATATAAGGAAGAGACTAACTGTAATCGGTGATTGATTTTGGGGGAAAAGAAATCACAATTGGGGCTCAAACTGATAACATTAGAGGAGCTCTGTTGTACCTTAAGAAGTACCCTAGAGCTCTGAGGGAGAACTAGCTAGCCCTCTGGGGACCTAATTTTTCAGTGAGAGTATGATTTGGGATAAGGACCTCCCATGGTTTATATAAGCTACAGAAATGTTGTACGTAGAGTGCCCTTCAATCATAAGTGCTAGATTAATAAATACCAAAGGCTCCACACCCAAATAAGAAAAGTATTTCTCTTTTTTTCTCTTCTCCTCTCCACCCCTCCCCTCTGACTCTCAGAGTGGCTCATAGACTGATATAAGTTCACATTTTTTTTCAATGTTCCCTTACCATGAATGCAGACAACAACCTGCTTGCTATTCGGACTTGGCTAAATTCAAGATTCTCTGAATGAGAGATGGTCTAAAATCTTACTCTCCAGCTCCCGTACCTCGTCTCCTTGATGTCCATCTTATGGCTTTCTCAAGACCCTCTTCCGTAATCAAAGGCCCTTAGACCCCTATCTCGTCAATGAGCTGTAATTGATTGGGTTTCTGTTGTGGCCAATCAGTGCTTTGAGTCTTCCCTAATGGAAGACTAGCTAAATCTAGCCCTACTGAGAAGCACATGATTTTCTTAGGATTTAGTACAAAACTTGGTATTTCAGTCAA
This sequence comes from Phalanger gymnotis, assembly GCA_028646595.1. Taxonomy (NCBI): domain Eukaryota; kingdom Metazoa; phylum Chordata; class Mammalia; order Diprotodontia; family Phalangeridae; genus Phalanger; species Phalanger gymnotis. The sequence goes on along the minus strand of CM053622.1, from coordinate 273,488,908 downwards.
TCCTCTTATCCTGAGACTTTATACCCTTCCTTTAATGCTAAAGATTTTTTCCATTGCCTTCCTAGAAACTCAATATCTTTAGGGTCTTCTAAGTAAGAAACTTTCCAATAATAAAACGATGACACTTTGATAGTATTTTTAAAGGACATAAAGTGTTTTATTACAAGCCATTTGATAGATGAGCAAGTGAGTTCAGAGAGGTGTTACTTTCCCATGGTTACTCTGATAGTAAATGTCAAAGCCAGCATGTGATCCTGGTTTTTCTGACTCTGAGTTTACTTCCTTACCTGTTCTAACAGATTGCCTCTGATCAGACCTAAAACCTGGATTCAGTATGCCTTGGGAGAGCCTCTAAAGAAGCCAGAGTATAGAGAGAACATTAACTAGTTTCAAATAACTAAATCTTGCTTTTGTGACAAACTATGGGTTATCTTAACTAAATATACTTGCACCTCCATGCTATGCATAGAAAAGTCAAACATGAGAAATTTTGCCAAGGTAAATGTTCAAAATTAGCTACAACTCAGTGAGGTTTTATTTCATTCTTTTTCATGGGAATGTCTACCATCTTTCTATCATCTTCCCTATTACTTTTAGCACAACTAGTCATCTATTGATTCTTGATCGCTTTTGTTGATTTTAACAATTAAGACTTATTTTTACCACCATATGGTTTTAAAAAGTTGGATTTTATTAGGAAATGATCTATTAACTTATTATTATTACTAATTATTATTATATTACTAATATTATTTTAGGTTTAACTTATTCCTGAAGATTTGGGGAATTTTTTTAAAAAACTTGAATAATTAGCTATATATGAGAAACCATGGTAATCCCCATCAAGATCCTCTTCCTCCAAGAAGCTTTCTCTAATCATTTCACCCTGTGCCGATCTCTTATTGCCTGAACTCCAGTATCCCTTTTTAATCTGGGTCCACTCTTTTAGTTCTTAATAATGTACTACTTTTAATGTTGTTGTTGTTCAGTCATTTCATCTATATCTGGCTTTTCATGATCCCATTTGGGGTTTTCTTAGCAAAGATTTTGGAGTGATTTGCCATTTCCTTCTCCAGCCCTTTTTACAAATGAGGCAAGAGGGTCGAGTGACTTGCCCAGGATCACACAGCTACTAAGTGTTGGAGGCCAGATTTGAACTCAGGAAGATGAATCTTTGTGACTCCAGGCCAAGAGCTCTCTCCACTGTGCCACCTTGCTTTTAATAAGTACCTCATATATGTTGTGATTTCTTATTAAATTGTAAACTTCCAGAGCCCAGGGATCAATTTTCCATTTCATGTGAATCCTTTTTGTGCTTGCCATAAAGTTATGTATATATGGTAGGTGGTTCATGAGTACATGCTAAATTCATTTAATGAGCAATCATTAGTTAAGTGCCCACTATGTGAAGAACTGTGCCAGGACTAGAGATACAGAAGCAAATCCTTGCCTTCAAGGGCATTACAATGTAATAGTAGAGGCATTATGTTCAAATATAGGTGATTATGCACACAAAACAGATATAAGGTATTCTACTGTAGAAAGGTGCTAGCAGCTAGAGATGGTAGCAATGGGAACCAAGAAATGCCTCAGGCAGAAGATATAACCAGAGCTGAGTCTCTAAGGAAGCCAGGGATTCCAAAAGGTGGAAATAAGGAAGAAATGATTCCTGGCAGGGAGAAACAGCCTGTATACAGATATGGAGACATGATAGAAAGTGTCACATGTGAGGAACATCAAAAAGTTCACTTTGGTTGGGCTATAGTTTTAAAAAAAACCCTGATAATACCTTACATTTATATAATACTTACTATGTGCCAGGTACCATTCTAAGTGCTTTCAAATATTGCTTCCTTTGGTCCTCGCAATAATCCTGGGCACTAGGTGGTATTATATCCCCATTTCATAGATGGAGAAACTGAGGCAAACCAATTAAGTGACTTGCCTAGGGTCACACAGCCAGTAAGTGTTGAGGCTAGATTTGAAGTGAGCTCTTTCTGACTCCAGGCCTAGTGCTCTATCTACTGTCCCACCTTGTTGGAAGAGGAATAAGATATAATGGAACAGGAAGGATAGAATGGTATTAGGTTTTAAAGAATGTAAAATGGCAAAGAAAGGACTTTATATTTTATCCTAGAGGTAATACAAAGGCATTGAAAATAAGGCGGTGATACAATCAGACCAACTTTTTGAAATCACCTTGCCTGATGTATGGAGGATGAATAAAAATTAGAAGAACCGAACCAAGGGAATTAATGATAAGACTGTTGTGAATATCCACGTGAGAAATAATTAGGGCTTGACTTGGGATAGTATAAATGGAGGGAAGGGGTTTGGTGGGATGAGAAATGTTGTTGTGATGGGAGCAGTATAATTTGGCAGCTTATTAGAGAGTAAGTAGATGAAGATGGCAAGGAAGTTGTGAACCTGGGTTAATCAGTCAGTCAACAAGCATTTGTTAGAAACTTAATGTGTACCAGGCATTGTACTAGGCCTAGGAGATACAAAGAAAAGCAAAAACACAGTTCCTGGCATTAAGGAGCTCACTTTCTAATGGGAGAAGCAGTTTGCAAGTAACTAAGTACATACAAGATCTACCCAGTACTTGTTGTTTGGTCCTTTTCAGCTGTGTCCAAATCTTTGTGACCCCATTTGGGGTTTTCTTGGCAAAGATACTGGAGTGGTTTACCATTTCCTTCTCCAGATCATTTTACAGATGAGGAACTGAGACAAACAGGGTTAAGTGACTTGCCCAGTGTCACCTAGCCAGTAAATGTCTGGGGCCAGAATTGAACTCAGGAAAATGTCTTTCTGATGCCAAGCCTAGTGCTCTGCCCAATGCTCTATCCACTGAGCCACCTAGCTGCCCCCATATCCAGTGCAAATGGAAGGTAATCTCAGATGGAAGGCACTAGCAATTGGGAGCAGGGGACAGGAAAAGGCTTTCTATGTGAAGTAAGATTTTATATTGAGTTTGGGGGAAAAAAACCATGAAAGTCAGGATGTAGTGCTGAGGAAAGAGAATATTATGGCTATTTGGGAAAGCCAATTAAAAAGGCCCTAAAACTAGAGAGATTAAATATGTATAAGGAGCAGTAAGTAAACCTATGTAGCTGGATCATAGACTGCATAGTAGGTAGTAAAGTGCAAGAAGATTAGAAAGGTAGGAAGGGACCAGGTTAGGAAAGACTTTTGAAGGCAAACATAAAATTTTATATTTGATCGTAGAGGGAGTTGCTGGAGTTTACTGATTAAGGAGGGTGTGTGTGACATGGTCAGACCAGCAATTCAAGAAAATCTTGTTGGCAGTTGAGTGGAAATTGGGCTGGAGTGGAGACAGACTTGCTATAGGAAAACCTACAAGAAGGCTACTCTGCTATTCCAGGCAATGAGGGACAAGCATGTTGGTTATGTGAGTGGTGAGGAAACATACATATGAGATTGTTGTGAAGGTGCCACTCATGTATGCTCTATGGCCTAATATAAAATTTTTTGCTTTCATAGAATAAGGCAATCAATCTGTTTTGACAAATGACAATATTATAAATCCTTCATTGACCACTCATGCATTATTGTAAAAATGATGGGCTAACTCATCAACAATTCTCATTGGATTGTAGGAAAGCAGGAGATTACTTAGATTAATATTACCAGGTTTCTGTTGGGGATGGGATTAAAAGGAAGCACTTAACTCTGAGTTGTTTATGTACACAGTACATCTTGAGGTTGCATGGTTATTGTCCTTCAACTTAGAAGAAAACCAAAATGATATCACTGTCAGGGTCAAAATACAGTGTGTCCAATGTGGCTGATCATACCAATATGAACTCTACCACATATCCATACCTCTACCAGATGTACATACATAGTCTGTATGAACATTTGGAGTGGAGATGTTCCTAATTTGCATATCTCATGCTTCTTTTTTTTTCTTAATAGTATTCTAGTTTTTCCAATTATATGTAAAAATAGTTTTCAACATTCACTTTTGTAAGGTTTTGAGTTCCAATTTTTTTCTACCTCCCTTCCTTCCCCTCTCCCTATGATGGCATGCATCTGATAAGGCTATATATGTACATTCATATTAAACATACTTCCACATTAAGTCATATTGTAAAAGAAGTATCAGAACAAAAGGAGAAAACCATGAGAAAGAACAAAAGAGGAAATAGTATGCTTCAATCTGCATTCAGACTCCATAGTTCTTTCTCTGGATGTGGATAGCATATTCTATTTTCAGTCTTTTGGAATTTTCTTAGAATATTGTATGGCTGAGAAGAGCTAAGTCTATCAGAGTTGGTCATTGCACAGTGCTGTTGTTACTGCTTAGAATACTGTGGTTCTATTCACTTCACTCGGCATCAGTTCATGTAAGTCTTTTTAGGTTTTTCTGAAATCTGCCTGCTCATCATTTCTTATAGCACAATAACATTCCATTACATTCATGTTCAGCCATTCCCCAATTGATGTTCCCCCCAATTTCTAATTCTTTGCCACCACAAAAAGAGCTACTATAAATATTTTTGTACTTGTGGATCCTTTTACCATTTTTATGATCTTTTTGGGATATAGACCCAGTAGTGGTATTGCTGGTTCAAAGGGTATGCACGGCTTTATAGCCCTTTCAGCATAGTTCTAACTTGCTCTTCAGAATGGTTGGATCAGTTCACAACTCCAACAATGGTGCCTTAGTGTTCCTATTTTCCCACATCTTCTCTAACAATATTTTTGGACTTGTGTATCCTTTTCCCTTTTTATGATCTCTTTGGGATATAGACCTAGTAGTGGTATGGCTGAATCAAAGGGAATACACAGTTTAATTGCCCTTGGGGCATAGTTCCAAATTGCTCTCTAGTGTACCTGGATCAGTTTACAACTCTACCAACCATGTATTATTGTCCCAATTGTCCCACATTCCCTCCAACGTTTATCATTTTTCTTTTCTGTCATATTAGCCCATCTGATAGATGTGAGGGGGTATCTCAGAGTTGTTTTAATTTGTATTTCTCTATTCAATAGTAATTTAGAGCATTTTTCATATGACAATAGTTTTAATTTCTTCATCTGAAACCTACCTGTTCATATCCTTTGACCATTTATTGATTAGGGAATGACTTGTTTTCTTATAAATTTGACTCAGTTCTCTATATATGTGAGAAATGAGGGCTTTATGAGGGATACTGGCTGTAAAACTTGTTTCCCAGCTTTCTACTTCCCTTCTAATCTTGGTTGCATTGGTTTTGTTTGTGCAAAACTTTTTTAATTTAATGTAATCAAAATTAGATTATTCTTTATTATGTTCTCTGTCTCTTGTTTGGTTGTAAATTCTTCCCTTCTCCATAATCAGCACCTGCTTCTACTGCTTTCATGGCCCATTGGAACAAATTGTTTACATCTACTTAGTCATCTATGGAAGTCTTTATATGCTTGAGGAAGACACCTCTCTAACTCACCAAAAGATTTGAAATCTCTTGGTTACCTCCAACCTGGTTTAGCCTGTCTGCCAAAACAGTTTACTCAAGTGTGGCTGTGGCACATTCTACAGCTTCTTGGAGCTGCAAATGAGAGTTAGGTGGCAGGTGGACACCAAAAGTGGAAAGTAGCCCTCACACCAAAGGATCTGGTGTTCCCTAAACATCCCTACACCCCTGAAGTTGTATAAATAAGGAGGAAAAGCAACAGAAACAATTCACTTAAAATATTTTTCTCTTAAATTGACTGATAGATAAAGATAGTTGAATGATCTAGTGGTCTGGACTGTTAGATAAGTAATAAATAAACTGACTGATAGATAAGTAATAGTTGAATGGTCCAGTGGTCATGTCCTTTATCTAATTCCTCATCTTTTGCTAACAGGTTAAAATGAAGCTTTATTTATGATGCTCTTTTCCAAAGTTAGTTAGCATGATAGTGATTAGATATACAGTAGGAAGCAATATTAGTCCTTATCTTGACTTTACAGGACTCTAGTTATATAGAAACCTGTTTAACATTTGCTTCATAAAATACTAGGAAGCAGTTTGGTGCTACTATGAGGCTGCTGATAGGTGGATTTATTTTGATAAAGTGAAACTCCAGGAACTTCTGTGAATTCTTTTACATTTGTAACAGCAGTGAGGAACAAGAAAAATTGAGCTTCTTGTGTAGCACAGGTAGGGAAGGGAGCAACAGATGCTGTCTTTGGGAAGTGGTTGACCCCTGAGAGACTCTCTCCAATAAGGGCAGTGATGGAGATGTAAAGATGGACTTTGGTGGCAGAGTCTTGCTGATGTCACACAGAGACCCACACTCTTCTTCAGTGGCAGAGTGCATTGGAGGTCAAGGGTCAAAGAGATTTAGAAGAGATCTCAAGCAAAAGTGAACAAGTGTAGTCAGGTGGTCCTTGGGGAGCCTGAATTTATTAATTTAAAGTTTTTCATAGCTCTTTGCAGAAGTCTTAAGTCAAGAGGATATGTAGGGGTATTTGTGTTCCATTACTTACTTGGAACATGGGCATATCCTTACTAGAAGAATGTCTATGGAAGTGACATTTGAGTTTCTCTCTGGATTCAGAGGCAAGTGACATGGAGATTAGATCTGAGCAACTACCAGAGGACGCTGTTTATTGCATGTCTGAAGAATCCAAATGAGGTTTTTCTTTCTCTCTGCAGGGGAACTCCATTTTAGGAATCTTGACCCAAGATATATAATACAAAATGAGGAATCAAAAAAAAAGTAACATATTCCAAATCCATATCAAAAAACTGAGTTTAGTGTTTTTTTTGTAGGCATAGCGACAATTGTAGAAATAAACAACAACAGTAATAAATTTAAAGTTATGGTGAAGAAGGGAATTCTTAAACAGAGATAGAAAAGGTCATAAAAGACAAAACCAGACCAATGTGACTGCAGAAAATTAAAAAAAAACCCCACAACTTTTGTAAGAATAAATCAATGAAATTAGAATAAGGGTAATTGTGTGAAAAAACATTTGCATTAAATAACTGTTAAATGTCCAATATTTAAGGTATATGGGGAATTGAAACATAGAAAACAAAGATTCATCTCCCAACAGATAGATATGAACAAGCATTTTTCAGGTAAAGAAATGGAAACAATTAATGACAGTTTGAAAATATGCTTCTAAACTACAAAAATAAGAGAGATGCAAATTTAAATATCTGAGGTTTCACTCCATATCCTATAAACAGGAAAATGTCACATGTGAAAAATGAAAGAGTCGGAGTTGATGGGTCTGTGGGAAGATAGCCACACTAAAACACTGGTTATAGAGCTGTGAATTGCTTCAGTCATTCTTAATATCCATGTGTAATTGTTTAAGAAAGGTGACTAAACTTTGGAAACCCTTTGATTATAGGATACCTGCTATTGAACTTACATCTCAAAAAAGTCAAAGGTAAAAACAAATATCCAATATATATGAAAATATTTCTTCAACCACTCATTTTGCAAATTCTTTGAAACAAAGCAAGTGCCTAGTAATTAGATATTGGTTAGAAATTATGGCATATGAATACAATGGAATATTATCATTTGCTAAGAGATGATGAATCTCAAGAATTCTGATTAACATGGGAACACTTGTGTGACCTAATTTCAAGTGAAGACCCCCCAAAGAACAGTATTTATGACTACTACCCTTTAAATGAAAAGATCACACAAAAAAGAGCCAGTCTCTAAATTATTGAAAAGCCAATGATGGTACTGAACTGTAGATTGTAATGTATCTCCTTCACAGAATAGGTCTAGCGATCTACTAAGGCACCTGTTTGTCTACATTATTGGGTGTATTTTAGAATTTTGTTTAGTCGTTTAGGTTAAAAGATGTTTCTCAATAAGGATCCAGGAATGGATAAAGGGAAGTAAATTGGTGTCTTTCTAAGAAATGACTATATTGCAGATATCACAAGGGTGCATTTAAGCTGGATCTATTGAATTAGGAGTGGGGGGCATGTTTCACTGATATTGAAATGTGAAAGCAAAAGGCATCAATCAAATGCATTTTAAAAGGAAAAAAAATTGAATTGTACTGTATAATTGTTGTGCAAATGCTTAGTATATATTTGTATTTGACATAAAACCTGCGTTTTCAATAGACTTTCTGGTGAACAGAATATCATTTATCTAGACTTCTCAAATGTGTGGTATTCAATGCTTCCAGATTGACAGGATAATGGACTTGTGCTGATGTGCTGATTGAAGATTAGTGCTAATCATTGAATGGCTTCCCCCTGTGTAGCCACATCTTTTGATCATATACAGCAATGAACAGAAATAGATTTCTCCTCCCCTGCTCCCCTCAAATAATTGGAAGGACCTCCGCTGAGGACAGGGAGGAACTGGATTAATTGGAATTAATGATCTATGTGTAAGAGCTCATTGCCAATGTACACACCTGGCAGAAATATTTTTTATTCTCTTAAATTTAGGTAATTTTTTTTCCTTTGACAATTTAGGTTGTTAATTCCGTCCTATATCATGACATACAAATTCTATCTAAAGGCATTAGTAGATGATTTAAGAAAAAAAGGCTGACATCCAGCTATCTCTGTCTTCTACAATATCATTTTATGTGAGTTTTGTCTCATTTTGGTGAGCACAATGGCCCACTTAACTAAATCAGCATTATGGTCTTCTGGTCTCTGATATATTTATGCACTGTTTTTTTTCTGACTGTAGCCGTCATGAATCATCTTGCTTCAGAAGAGGGTGACTGAGCTAAGGAAGAATATGATGTGCCAGTATTGATCTTCAAGGCTTTATTCACATTGGCACATTTGCCACCATGGCCAGGAATATGTGTCCCTAAAGCATTTCTTGATTCATTGGGGATTATTACAGGTCCTTACTTAAATTTGTTATATAGACTTTACAAATTCTCTTTTTCTTCTAAAATATATTATTAGTACTTACTAATTTGGAAAATATATTCTAAAGGTTTAGAATAAAATATTACAATGCTATCAGGACGTTTAATTATCTTCTTTTTAAAATTGAAAGGGGTCATAGAAATCACTTCGTATCTTCCTCCTTCTTGAAAATGAGGAGACTGTCCCAAAGAGGTTAAAGAACTTGCTCTTTAAAGCCAACACTAAAGCCTAGTTCTTCTGCATCATTAGTCCAAGGCACACTGAAAGATGCTTAAAGTATTTTAAAAATTGGGTGAATTAATCAAAGCAGGGCACTGTCAACATAAACAGATGTCTGAATGCAGTAGATAGAGTGCCAGGCCTGGAGTCAAGAAGACCTAAGTTCAGATCCGGCTTTAGACACTTACTAGCTGTGTGACCCTTGGCAAGTCACTTAACTCTCTTTGTCTCAGCTTCCTCATCTGTAAAATGAGCTTGAGAAGGAAATGGCAAATCATTCCAGTATCTTTGCCAAGAAAACCCCAAATGTAGTCACGAAGAGTTGGACATTACTGAAAAATGACCAAATAACAAAAATTTAAAGCAATAAGAAGAGGTTTCTCTGTACTAAATCTGAACTGATTTGAAATATTTATTCATTCATCACATAAAACAGTGATCAGATTTACTAATAAAAATGTATCGTACTATTCTCAAGTCTCTCTCTCTGAATACTTATGAGTACATTCCTTTAAATCGCACTGCTTTTAAATATGTAACTGATTTTATGGAAAAAAATCAGCATTTTAAATTGATTTCATGATTTACTTGTGGATTTTGAAATATATTTTTCATGAATTTAATCAAATATTATTCATAGCTTTCTTTTCCTTGTAAGAGTAGAAAAAAATTGTTTTGTTTAATGTGTCCACATTCTTAATACAAAAATAGCAAAAATGTGACTTCAGAATTCAATTCGCTTCTTAATTTCTCATAATAAAATCATCATCATCACAATGTACAAGGCATAGAATCTCCACATAAGTCTTCCTCTGATATTCATCAGGGACTAGAGTGCCTGTAAAGCACTAACTCTTGAAGGCCCTACCAGTTGGAAAAGCATTAATGTAATTCTGTTGTTAAACCAATCATTTCTTCCTTTAATAGACCAACCCAGCCAAACACAGAATGGCTCATCATCAGTAGATATGCTACTAGGTGGTGGATCAACCATGATAACTAATGTAATAAACAAAGAAAGTTTAAGTGGAAGAGGGATTATGAAAAGATATTATGTCCTCCAGGTGTTCCTGATTACAGATATTAGACAAAAAATGCATAGGAACAATGACCATAGTATCACAGATAGAGAACTTAGACCTTAGAGATCAGGGAGTCCAACTCCCTCATTTTAAAGATAGAGAAACTGAAGTTAATGGAGGTTAAGTTCCTGTTCTGGATCACACAGTAAGTGAGGAATACAGGATTTTAATTTAGGTCTTTCTGACTCCAACTCTCACACCTTCTGTACCACTTAGCTAATGAAGGAGAGCACATTGCATCTTTAAATTGTACAGTGTTTTTAATTATATCATGCTCTCTGTAACAAAGAACCCTCCTTCATCATGAATATTCTTCAGTGATGGCATATAGTGATAAATACTAGAATACCACATTCTCAGAACAGTTAAAATTGGGTCACCCATTGAACAGTGGAGGAGAGCATGATGAAGATAAATAGGTTGCAATATATTGTTGTAATAGCAATTTAGATTTGAAGATCTTTCTCACCCATTAATAGGCCATGTGACCTGCTTACATCATGGGAAGCCTAAGTTACATGTGGTAGCAGGAGCTTGCTGAGAGGAAAGGGAAGTTGTGTCACAAGAAATGCTGGGAGAGAGCTGTTATGGCTGTTAATGGCTGTCATGATAGTTAGAGCTGAGGTAAAGAAAGTCAACCTGTGATAGCTGTATTGTGAGTTTTTGGGAAGGCTCCAGCAGGGAGTCAGAGAAGTTTTGAGATGGCGAGGCTCCATGCTGTGATATTGTGTTTTACGTTGCTTGCTGTTATGATAAAGTGGGCTCACAGGTTGTGGGAGCAGATCGCCTGGTTATGGGATCTGGTTATCTGGTGTCTGAATAAATGTTTTACTTCTTCTACCTTCAATATGGAGAGTCTTTCATATTTTGCGATACAGAATTACATAGGCACGTTCACAATTATTATTGATGTTGTGTTTATTGCCTTGTTGTTATAATTGCTCATTAAAGATGTAGAAGAAATAGCATTAAAGATGTCAGCAGGGAAATGTATGACTCTAAAAGGAGGTGGGTTGGTCATGTAGCAATGGCAAGGTAAACTATTGACAGCTCACGTTCCCTTTGGTAACTAGAACCAGAGACCTAGAATAAAGTCCCCTCAATTATGAGTGGCTTTTTCTCTCCCTTAGAGGAGTATAAGAACCAGCATTGGCTAACATGAGAAAGCATGGATGGATTGTGATCTGCATTGTCAAAGGAATCCCTGTGTTCATGAGATCATGGATTCATTGGTCAAAGTACAGAGACTAACATGCTGTGATAAAAATGTCTTCTATAGTTTTAGGTTAAAGTTGTTTAACAGACATGAGCCAACATGTTGTTTCATTATCATTAGATGAGGGGATCTGATGCCCTCTAAAGGATAGTCAGTTGCAGAACGTGGTCTAGAATTCATTATGATATTGAGTCCTTTTCCTAAACATTGGAGCCTCATTTCTCCGATCTATATGATGAGGGCTAATGGCACTTATAATGCTTGCCTCATAGCTCAAATGAACTAATATGTATGGAGAATTTGGAAAGCTTTAGTCTGTTACATAAATGTCAGCTATTGTTATTTGTATATAGGGCATCCCAAAAGTCTTTAGTGCATTTTTAAGTTATTAAACTTAAACTAAACTTAAAACCACACTAAGACTTTTGGGATATCTAGGTTTGGGGGGTAATTTTCTTCATGTTCTCTGACACATAGACTATAGGCCAGATATTTAAATCAATCAACATGGAATTTGGCCAAACATTAAGAATTATTTTGCAGGGCACTGTCAACATAAACAGATGTCTGAATCTGCTGGATAGGTAAAATAATTGCAATCCCTGGACCATGGCCAGGTTTTTGGTTGTCTAGACATTTTTAAATAATCAAATAAATTCTCTTTAGAACCATAATTTCTACTTACAGAAATATTTTTGTAGAGCTGATATAACGTGAGTAAATGTGGAACCATCTATTACCCAGGTAGGGCATATCTTGCATCACATACTAGCCTACACATGTAACACTAATATTAAGGTAGTACCTAATTTGGTCCAGATCAGAGACCATTAACAATTTTTTGGGTTATAGACTCATTTTGGCATTCTGACGAAACTTATGCTCTCTCCAGAGTAATGTTTCAAATGGATAAAATAAAAAGTATAATATTACAAAGGAAACCAATTCTATTGAAGTGCAGCTATCAAAAGATTGCAATAATGACAACAACAAGCACATGTCCAAAGACCCCAGGTCAAGAATAACTAATCTAGAGGAATAATTTTTATCACATCACTCTTCTACAGAGTTTCTGTATCTACCAGCTTAATATCGTTTAACTCCTAGTAATTCACCTCTAACTGCTAATTTATGACTTAGAATTTTGGGTTTGGATTTGTTTGGGTTTCTCTAAGTACAGAAGAATTAGATTTCAGAAAACAAACACAATTTGTTGTTAGACATACTTATAAGCTATTGAAATAGATAGTAATTGTTTTTAGGAGCATTAGTTTTTGTAGGAGCATTGTAGTTCGGTCATTTCACTTGTATCCAACTCTTGTGACCCCATTGGGGGTTTCTTGGCGTAGATACTGAAATGGTTTACTATTTCCTTCTCCAGCTCATTTTATAGATGAGAAAACTGAGGCAAATAGGGTTATATGTCTTGCTCAGGGTCACACAGCTAGTAAGTATCTGAAGCTAGATCTGAACTCAGGTCTTCCTGACTCTAGGCCTAGCACTCTATTCACTTTAGCTTCCCTGTAGGAGCATACTGTATATAAAATATTCCATTTTATTAAGTGGGGCATTTATTTATATAGATATATGAATGCAAGATATAGAGTACATTATACTTATATAAGCTAGTGTTTTGGTTCAATTTACAAGAACTTATTGAGTATCTGTTAATCTGCCTTACATTGGGCTATAATGGGGTACATAAACTTAGTATAGCTCTACATAAATTAAGTTTCAGAATTAGTGCTATACTGAGGTAGCTAAGTGTTTCAATGGTTTAAGCATTGGGCCTGAATTCAGGAAGATCAAGTTCAAATCTGGCCTTAGATACTAGCTAAATGACTATCAGCCTCAGTTTCCTTAAATATAAGATGGAGATAATAATAACACCCATGTCCCAATGTTGTTGTGAAGATCAAATGATATAATAGTTGTGAAACACTTAGCACAATGCCTAGAACATAATAGGCACTTAATAAATGCTTGTGTTCTTTGCTTCCTTCCTATACCAATATAATTATATAAGAAAACTTTTTAGAAATAGACAAAACAATAATAAAATTTATTTGGAAAATTAAAGTTCTAGAAACAATATGGAAATGTGAGAAAGTATGAGTGAGGGAGTTATCACATTGCCAGATATCAAAACATAATGTAGTAGTTATAAAAATTCTTTGGTACTAGTTAAAAACCAGAAGAATAGATCAACAAAATAGACTGGGTTAAAAAAAAAAGAAGCAGGAGTAATAAAGAAGAGGAATACAGTGTTTAATAAATTCTAATTTATCAGCTATCAGGGGAAGTCTTTTTTGACAAAAGCAGTTTAGCAAAAATTAGGATTAGACCAACATCCTATACCACATACCACAATAATATGGCACCATGTATATCCCAAATAAAGGTAACAAAGATTTGTTAAGCACTTCCAATGTTCTAGGCAGTGTGCTAAACACTGGGAATGCAAACGCAAGATGAAAGAAAGACAGTCCCTTTCTTTAAGAAGTTTACATTCTAATGGGGGGAAGACAGCACATAAAAAGGAGCTAAAAAGCAGGGGCTAAGGAAATGACAGTATCCAGAGCTGAGGCATGCTTGTTGGGGCATTGTAGAGAAAGAATGAAGAGTCAGCAGTGTAACCTAGTGAGGAATGAAGACATGCCTTAAAACAGAGGTTCAAAGAACACGCAGTCAATGAGAGAGAGGCTGCAGGAGCAGAGGGTACTTCCAGGAAGATAATTCTAAGGGTGGAATGAACTTCCAGGTTGAAGAAGTTTCTGTGATATGGTAGATGAAGTATCAAGAGTCAGGAGTATACCTGGAGAGGATACATAACCTGAATACAAAAATGTCACAATATTAAAAAAAAAAATAGAAGTGAACAGAAAGCAGTACTCAAAATTGTGGTGAGGGAAGATATACCTAACCAGAGAGGAAATAATGAAAGACAAATGAGTCAATTGAATTGCATAAAATTAAAGAGTTTCTGCATGAATAAATTCAATAAAGGTAAAACATGAGAAACGTTTTAGAGGGAAAAATATTTATACCAGATATCTGATATGTCTGGCACCATCTCTCTCTCTCTCTCTCTCTCTCTCTCTTTCTCTCCAGATACTTAACATTAGATATATAACACCACAAGCTATTTTCTAATAAGTCAAAAGATGGGAACAAACAGTTTTCAAAGAGGATTACAACCTTTTGAAAACATAGCAAGAAAAAATAGAAATTAAAACAACTCCAAGGATTTTATTTCACATACTACAAATTGGCAAAAATGACAAAGTTGGGAATGTTAAATTCCCAGAAGGAAGATGTAGGGACACAAGTACACATACATGTTTTGGGGAATTGAGAAATTGTCAACTCTTCTGAGTATCAATTTGGAATTGTGGAAGAAATGTGACTCAAATTTCTATACTTTTTGACCCCCAAATTCCACTACAACTTAAAACCCAAAGAAATCAAAGGTAGAAATAAAGTTCCTATCTATTCTAAAATATGTATAGGAACATTCTTTCTGATGGCAAAGAACTAGAAACAAAGTGGTGCCCATAATTTAGGGAATGGTTGAAAAACCTCTGGCAAGTGGAATATTTATGACGGAATGTTATTGTCCAATAAGTAATGATGAATCAACAATTCATAGAAAGAAAGTTTTATATGAATCCATACAGAGAAAAAAAACACATACCAAAATATGGTCTATACAATGATTACAATAATGTAAATGAAAAGAATAAGCATTCAAAGAGGAATGACTGAAAAATCAACTATTGTCCTGGAGAACAGATCATGAAACATAAATCTCTCTTCATGTTGAAGAAACAAGGACTATTAGAGCAAGCTATTAGATATTCTGTCAAGTACAACCACTGTATCAGGTGTTACTTATTATTTTAATTTGTTACAAGGGAGTATTCAATCTGGTGGGTAGTGGGAGGGAAAGGAAAGGGTTCTCACCCCACTATACCTTAGACATATGTGGGAGGTAATGACAAGAGGCAGTATTAACATATAAGTAAAAATAAATATTTAAAGTAATGTGATGTAGTTTCTGTTGTGTGTTATAGTACAGACAAGATACAAATATATATATACATATGTATATATATATGTATATACATGATGCAATTATAATTTGGTATTTAGAATAAGTTCTAAATAGACAAAAGGTTAGGAACACCTGAGTTCAAATCTGGCCTCACTCAGATAGCTTTATGGCCCTGGACAAATCACTTAACCTCTGTTTACCTCAATTTCCTCAATTGTAAAACAGGGATAATAATAGTACCTACCTTGTAGAGTTGCTTTTAGGATCAAATGAGATAATATTTGTAAAGTTCTTAGCATAGTGCCTGGCACATAGTTAAGTGATGTATAAATGCTAGCTGTTCTTATAATTACCTTGTGATCTTTCTCAAGTCATTTAAACTCTGTTGACCTCACTTTATTAATTTTTAATGTGAGGAAGTTGGGAAAGATGTCACATATACTAACTCTAATGACCTGGTCATCCTATGATGAGTAATAGGGGATTACTAGACTTCTTTGAACAACAGAGTGACGATATCATCATGAAAGTATCATATGATAGGTTTATTCAGGAGGAACAGCTGGATGTAGTGAAACTCACATTTTGAAACAGATATGATCCACAAAAAATTAAATTTAGCAAGTTGGTTTATATTTTAAATGTATTTGGGGGAGGGTCTTGATGTTTAAGGAAATTTAATGATGAATAGGTTTGTAAAGTAAAAAGTGGTCTTTATTATTTCTGGATATAAATTTTAATGTGTTAAGTGTAATCACCTTATCTCCAAATCTCTACCATCTTTTCCACATGCCCCTGCCACTAATTTGTAGAGGAATTGTTGTTCAGTCATATATGGCTCCACACGGCCCCATTTGTGATTTTTTTGGCAAAGATACTGGAGTGGTTTACCAGTTCCTTCTCTAGCTTATTTTTACAGATGAAGAAACTGAAGCAAACAGTGTTAAGTGACTTGTCCAGGGTCACACAGCTAGTAAATGCCTGAGGCTTGATTTGAACGTCTTCCTGACTCCAGGCCTGATACTCTGTCCACTGTGCCACCTAGCTGCCCCCTTGTGGAGGAGAAGGTAACAAAAATATGATTAAATATTTATGTGTTTGCTAGTACTTGTTAGAAATATCTCCACTACAATACTTCTAAGTGTGTATCTGAAAAATTTTGAATTGTTGCACAGCTATAGAATCTTCCCTGAAAAAACTCAATTCTTTATCTAATTGTTAGACTATAGCATATATTTGACAATCTCTCTTAGATATCTATATTATCTTATATTTGCCTTTTTGAAGAGAAAGGAAAAGAGGAGGAGCAGAGTATGCTCTATGTCAATTCAATTCAATTTAACAAGCATTAACAATTAGCAAACTAATACGCATAAGATAACACTATAGGTGCTGGACATACAAAACCACTGTAAGGTAGATGGTACAGTGGATAGAGTGCCAGACCTGGAGTCAGGAAGACCCATTTTCTTGAGTTCAAATGTGGCTTCGGACATTTACTAGCTGTATGATCCTGGGTAAGTAACTTATCCTGGTTTGCCTCAGTTTCCTCACCTGTTAAATGAACTGGAGAAGGAAATGTTAAACCACTTTAGTATCTTTAGCAAGAAAACACTGCAAAAAGGGTCACGTAGAGTTGAATCCTACTGAAATGACTGAACAACAGCATATAAAGACAAAAACAATATATTCCCTGCCCTAAAGGAGCTTACACTCTATTCAGTCTTCTTACTCTGCAATGAAATAATAATGAAGCGGAATTGGTATCAGAGATGGTATTTCTCCCCACCTCTAATTATTTTCTTTGGCCATTTAACATTTTGGTAGGAGAATAAAAAAAATGAAAAGAGAATGGTGGAAAGGCTGGGGAAGAGAAAGTAATACATAATGTACTAATAGAGGTGAACTCCACGGGTGGTTGGTACCTTTTTCAAAAGACTGGAACAAAAATTACTAAAAGAAGAACCCATTTGACACTCCTGACCCAAGCGATTATCTTCTGTCATGCCACTATATTGGGGAATTCATTTAGCAGATCTTATTTTAAGCTATATTCCTGCTATTCTTTTGTATGGAAAAAATGAATGCCTTAGATGGGAAATATGCTTTAATAAAACCCCTATAACAGACAAACTAGTAGAGGGAGAATGGCATAGTTTTTTTAGTGTCATTATGAAGACAATCTGCCTGGAGGGCAAAAACATCTTCTGCCATCATGACTGCTCTAGCACTCGCACAGCTCAGTATTGAAATGTAGCAAACAAAAATTGTAGCCTGTTAAAGCAAATACAGGATTTGTGCTGAGTATATGTGTGTATTTGTGCTTGTAGGGGGTTATTGTGACTTTTAGCAGCATTTAGTTCTGAAATGGTTTTGTTGAAATTCCCAGCTATAAAGAATGTGGCCCAGTTCTATTTGAATGTAGCCTGATTGCTTTAAGTGTTTAAAACCCAAAGTGAGATTTTGGTGGATTTATGGGATGCAGCCAAAGCAGTGCTTAGGGGAAAATTTAATCTCTACATGCTTACGCTGATAAAGTAAAGGGCAGATCAATGAACTGGACACACAACAAAAAAAGCCAAAAAAAGAACAAATTAAAAATTCTCAATATCAGATTAGAAATCCTGAAAAACAAAGGAGAAATTAAAAAATTGAAAGTATGAAAACCATTGAACTAATAAATAAAACTAAAAGCTGCTTTTATGAACAAAAAATCCAATAAACCATTGGTTAATTCTATGAAAAAAAACCAAACTAATTTACCAGTATCAAAAATGAAAAGCGTGAATTCACCACCAATGAAGAAGAAATTAAAGCAACAATTAAAAGCTATTTTGCCCAATTGCATGTCAATAAATTTTATAATATAAGTGAAATGAATGTTTACAAAAATATAAATTGCCCAGATTAACTGAAGAGAAAATAGAATACCCAAATAGCTCCATTTTAGAAAAAGAATTAAACAAGTCATCAATGTACTCCCTAAGAAAAAATCCCCAGGGCCAGATGGATTCCCAAGTGAATTCTACCAAAACATTTAAAGGACAATTAATTCTAGTACTATATAAACTATCTGGGGAAACAGGCAAAGAAGAAATCCTATCAAATTCATTTTATGACACACATTTGGTGCTGCTATTTAAATCAGGAAGAGCCAAAATTGAAAGAAAACATATAGCCCAATTTCCCTAATTAATGTCCATGCAAACATTTTAAACAAAATACTAGTAAGGAGATTATAGCTATATGTATCACCAGGACCATATACTATGACCAGGTGGGATTTTTACCAGTAATGCAGGACTGGTTCAATATTAGGAAAACTATCAATATAATTGACTATATCAATACTAAAACCCAACAGAAATCATATAAGTGTCTCAATAGATGAAGAAAAAGATCTTTGGCAAAACATAGCATCCATTCATATTAAAAACATTAGAGAGCTTAGGAATAAATGGAGCTTCCCTTAAAATGATAAGCAGAATTTATCTTAAACCATCAGCAAACATTATCTATAATGGGAATTAGCTAGAATCTTTCCTAGTAAGATTAGGGGTGAAGCAATGATCCCCATTATCACCATTATTATTCAATATTCTACTAGAGATGTTAGCGATAGTAATAAGAGAAGAAAAAGAAATGGAAGGAATTAGAATGGGAAATGAGAAAACAAAATTATATTCTTCACAGATGAGATGTTTGAAAAGTTCCAGACATGTAGCTTCTTCATAATTAATAATTGGTTTTATTAATTATGGCTATGAGAATCAATAAAATCATGGTCACTTGGCTTTCTCTCATAAATCAAAGACAAATCATGGAGTCCAGTCAATGCTTATATAACCTTGGAACAGTGGGTGTTCCCCACAGGTGGAAATCAACTTGGATTGGTTAATAATTAATGAGAGAATAAATATCATAATGAAAGTTGGGCTTGTTCTAATGAGGGGCTAGGTGATTGATTTTGACCATGTCACTCTTAGATGAAGAGAGACTCAATTCAAGTCAGACCATGCCTGCCTTGGCCCAATTTATACAAAAGAATCTATCCACCCATTCAATGAACAATGAATGATGGTAGGGTAAGAATTCCACTTAGATGGTCTTCTAGTTGGGTGGGGTGAGAAGCACATACCTAGAGGATTTGGGCAATCTCATCTATCACCAATGTCCTTCACTAAGTCTGGGTTTTGAATGAGAAAATGGAAAGGGAAAAATCCCTGGATTTCCCCAATATTAATTGTTAATTAATAGTCATTTCTCTCACAGATATGATGGTATAGAGAATCCTAGAGAATCAACTTAAAACCTAGCTTAAATAATTAAATTATTACATTAATATATTAATATAATAATATATTAATCAGTAATTAATTATTAACATACTAATTAATTATATAATTATTATATGTTATATAAACATATATTATATAATTAATCATATAATTAATTAATTATGTTAATAATAATATTATAACAATATAATAATATAAAATTATTATGTTAATATAAATTAAATTATTAAATTTAAATAATTAAAGTTGTTAAATAATTAACAACTTTAGCAATGTGGCAGGATATAAAATAAACCCACGTAAACCATCAGCATTTCTATATATTACCAATAAAGCCCAACAACAAGTGATAGAAAGGGAAATTCCATTTTAAATAACTGCAGACAATATAAAATACTTGGGAATCTATTGCCAAGATAAACCCAGAAACCATATCAATGCAATTACAAAAGACTTTTCACACAAATAAAGTCAGATCTAAATAATTGAAAAGTATCAATTGCTCATGAGTAGGCCAAGCCAATATAATGAAAATGATAATTGTACCTAAATTAACTTATTTATTTGGTGCCATACTAATCAAACTACCAAAAACACTTTATAGAGCTAGAAAAAAATAATAAAATTAACCTGGAAAAACAAAAGCTCAAGAATATCAATAATAAAAAAAAATGGAAAGGAAGGAGTCCTAGTCATAGCAAATCTGAAACTATATTATAAAACTACCTGGTACTGGCTAAGAAATAGAGTGTTGGATCAGTGGAATAGATTCGGTATACAAGGCACAATATTGGTAAATGACCATAGTAATCTAGTGTTTGATAAACTCAAAGACTCCAGCTTCTGTGACAAGAACTCACTATTTGACAAAAACTGCTGGGAAAACTGGAAAAGTGTATGGCAGAAACTAGGTACAGGTCTTAGACCATATACCAAGATAAGGTCATAGTTTAGTCATAAAGGGGGATAACATAAACAAATTAGGAGAGGAAGGAAGAGTTTATCTTTTTTTAACCAAACAAAAGATACAGTGCATTATAAGATGTAAAATGGATAATTTTGATTATATAAAATTAAAAGTTTCTGCACAAACAAAAACAATGGAACTAAGATTAGAAGGAAAGCAGAAAGCTGGGAAGTAATTTTTGCAGTACATGTCTCTGATAAAGGCCTCGTTTCTCATATCTATAGAGAACTAAGTCAAATTTACAAGAATACAACTCATTCCCCAAATGATAAATGGTCGAAGGATATGAACAGGCAGTTTTCAGTTGAAGAAAACAAACTTTATAGTCATATGAAAGAAAAAAAACACTCTAAATCACCACTGACTAGAGGAAATGCAAATTAAAACAACTCTGAGTTACCACCTCACACCTATCAGTTTGGCTAATATGACAGGAAAGGAAAACAATAAATTTTGGAGAGGATGTGGGACAATTGGGACACTAATACATTGTTGGTGTAGTTGTAAACTGATACAAGTATACTGGAGATCAATTTGGAACTATGCCCAAAGAGCAATTAAACTATGCATTCCCTTTGATACAGCAATACTACTACTAGGTCTGTATCCCAAAGAGATCATAAAAAAGGAAAAGGACCCACATATCCAAGAAATATTTATAGCAGCTCTTTTTGTGGTAGCAAAGAATTGGAAATTGAGGGGATGTCCAACAATTGGGGAATGGCTGAACAAGTTGTGTCATATGAATGTAATGGAATACTATTATTCCATAAGAAATGATGAGCAGGCAGAGTACAGAAAAATCTGGAAAGACTTACAGGAACTGATACAAAGTGAAGTGATCAGAACCAGGAGAACACTACACAGTAACAGCAAAATTATATAATTAGCTCCTCTCAGCAATACGATGATCCAAGACAATTCCAAAGGACTCACGATGGAAAGTGCTATTCACTTCCAGAGAAAGAATTGATGGTGTCTGAATGCAGATTGAAGTATACTATTTTCACTTTATCATTTTCATCCTTTTGGTCTGTTTCTTCTTTCACAACATGATTAATATGGAAATGTGTTTTATATTATTGCACATATATAACCTATTTAAAATTCTTACCTTTTTAGGGAGTAGGGAAAGAAGGGAGAGAGTGAGAAAATTTAGAACTCAATTTAAAAAAAATGAACATAATTTTGACTATTATGAATACAAAAATAAAAAATAAGAAACATATAAAGAAATATGTTATTTGCATCCTGAAAAAGAACTGGTAATTAGAAGCATGCATAGAATAATCTTACATACATACGTATACATATATATGTGTGCCTATTTGTGTCTAATAGTAGTCATCTCTAGGGTGAGGAGAGAGTGAAGAAAAAAAGGAAAAAAAAAATACATGTTATCTTTGTTGTACGTTTGGAGAGAACAACAAGTTGTACATGGTAGATTTGCAGTTTTCATGTATAATTTTTTTATTGTACTGTGTTATGAAAATGTTTTTTCTGTGAATTGCGAATAAAATAAATTCTAAAAAAATGAATGTTAAAAATTATCTTTACATGTAATTGGAAAAAATACTATTTTAAAAAAGAAACTGAAATTTAACTAAAACTAAAAAATAAAAGATTTCTTTTCCCCTTCCCCTGAAAAAGAGAAAGAATTATGGTGTGACAATCAAGTCTACTCCTCAGTGCAGATATTTGCCCTCACTGAGGGAAGTTTCCTCATTTTAAGAAGCTTGGGGAGGCATATGGAGAGTTTATCCAGAAGTAGTCTCTTATAATGACATTCCTATCCCCTTCTCCCCCACGCACCCAAAGATTGCACCCCTTGCCAACTGAGGGTGAGGGTACCTTTCATGCTGATTGTCTCAGGAGTAATTTGTGTTATTTGTCCTTGTTGTAGGTATAAAAATTCCTTATTAAATCTCTAGTTCAGAGGAATAGAATGAACTTTCTATTCCTTAAAAAAAAAATCGACTATTGCTGCTAAAATTTGGCTTCTTAAGTAGTTTCTAAATCCGGTTGATTAAATACACTGTGCAATGTAGTTTTGTTTAAAACATTATCAGGAAACATTTATTGAATACTTAAGGATTAGCTCTGAATTTAGAGTCAAGGGACCTTCATTAGAATTCTAGGCCTGCAGCTTACTAGTTGTTCCTGTTTCCTTATGTATGAAATGAAAGTGTTGGATTAGATGGCTTCTTTGGTCCCTTCTAGCTGGAAATCTATGATTTTACTTTCTTGTTCCCATTCATATGGGACAAGTATTCAGGACCTTTGGGATTGTAGGTATTATTTTAATATCAGTTATAGCCTCCTACATTATTTAATCTTTTTGTTATAGAAGTACCTATGTGTGTGAAACACACAAAGAAGGAGAGAAAAAGAGAGAGAGAGAGAAGGGAGAAGGGAGAGACAGTAGAAAGGAAAGACTGGATGGGGGAGGGAGGAGAGAGAGACAGAGAGACAGAGACAGAAACACAGAGAGACAGAGAGATGGAGAGATGATAGAGAGATGGAGACAGAAACACAGAAGCACACAAAGAGACACAGAGACAGAGAGAGATGGGGGGAGGGAATGTGGAAGGGGAGACACCATTTTTTATTTTTCATATTTTTATTATTTAATATTTTTAGTTTTCAACATTGATTTCCACAAGATTTTGAGTTACAAATTTTCTCCCCATTTCTACCCTCCCTCCCCTACTCCAAGATGGTATATATTCTGATTGCCCCATTCCCCAATCTGCCCTCCCTTCTGTTATCCCACTCCCCACCCCATCCCCATTCCCCTTACTTTCTTGTAGGGCAAGATAGATTTCTATGCCCCATTGCCTGTAAATCTAATTTCCCAGTTGCATGTAAAAACAACTTTTTTTGAGCATTTTTTTAAATTTTATTTTTTTATTTAATTTATTTAATATATTTAGTTTTCAGCATTGATTTTCACAAGAGTTTGAATTATGAATTTTCTCCCCATTTCTACTCTCCCACCCACTCCAAGATGGCGTATATTCTGGTCGCCCCGTTCACCCTGTCAGCCCTCCCTTCTGTCACCCCACTTCTCCTCCCATCCCCCTTTCTCTTCTTCTCTTGTAAGACAAGATAAATTTCTATGCCCCATTACCTGTGTATCTTATTTCCTAGTTGTGTGCAAAACCTTTTTTTTTTTTGCTTTTGAATGTCTGTTTCTAAAACTTTGAGTTCCAAATTCTCTCCCCTCTTCCCTCCCTGCCCACCCTCCCTAAGAAGGCAAGCAATTCAACATAGGCCACATGCGTATCATTATGTAAAACCCTTCCACAATACTCATGTTGTGAAAGATTAACTATGTTTTTCTCCTTTCTAACCCATCCCCCTTTATTGAATTTTCTCCCTTGACCCCATCCCTTTTTGAAAGTGTTTGTTGTTGATTACTTCCTCCCCCTGTCTACTGTCCCTTCTATCATGCCCCCTTTTTTATCTTATTCCTCGTTCTTTCCTGTGGTGTAAGATACCCCATTCCCTCCTCAGGTCGAATCCGATGAGAGCAAGATTTACTCATTCCTCCTCACCTGCCCCCTCTTCCCTTCCTAGAGAACCACTTTTTCTTGCCACTTTTATGCGATGATTTACCCTATTCTATCTCTCCCTTTCTTCCTCTCTCAATATATTCTTCTCTTATCCCTTATCCCTTAATTTGATTTTATTTTTTTAGATATCATCCCTTCATATTCAACTCACCCTGTGCCCTCTGTATGTGTGTGTGTATGTATGTATGTGTATATATATATATATATATATATATATATACGTATATATATGTATACACACACACACACACCTACATATATACATACATTGACACACAATACGTGTATATATATACATACACACATATATATGCATATTCCTTTCAGCTACTATGATACTGAGGTCTCATGAATCATACACATCATCTTTCCATATAGGAATGTAAACAAAACAGTTCAACTTTATTAAGTCCCTTATGATTTCTCTTTCTTGTTTACCTTTTCATGCTTCTCTTGATTCTTGTGTTTGAAAGTCAAATTTTCTATTCAGCTCTGGTCTTTTCTTTTTCAAGAATGATTGAAAGTCCTCTATTTTGTTGAAAATCTATATTTTGCCCTGGAGTATTATACTCAGTTTTTCTGGGTTGGTGATTCTTGGTTTTAATCCCAGCCCCTTTAACCTCTGGAATGTCATATTCCAGGTCCTTTGATCCCTTAATGTAGAAGCTGCTGGATCTTGTGTTATCCTGATTGTGTTTCCACAATACTCCAATTGTTTCTTTCTGGCTGCTTGCAATATTTTCTCCTTGACCTGGGAACTCTGGAATTAGGCTATAATGTTCCTAGGAGTTTTCTTTTGGGGATCTTTTTCAAGAGGCAATTGATCGAATCATTCAATTTCTATTTTACCCTATGGTTCCAGAATATCAGGGCACTTTTCCTTGATAATTTCTTGAAGGATGATGTCTAGGCTCTTTTTTTGATCATGGCTTTCAGGTAGTCCAATAATGTTTAAATTATCTCTCCTGGATCTATTCTCCAGGTGGGTGGTTTTTCCAATGAGATATTTCACATTGTCTTTTACTTTTTCATTCCTTTGGTTCTGTAAATATCTTAATTTCTCATAAAGTCACTAGTTTCCACTTGTTCCTATCTCATTTTTAAGGTGGTATTTTCTTTAGTGGTCTTTTGGACCTTCTTTTCCATTTGGCTAATTCTGCCTTTTAAGGCATTATTCTCCTCATTGGCTTTTTGGAGCTCTTTTGCCATTTGAGTTAGTCTATTTTTTAAGGTCTTATTTTCTTCAGTATTTTTTGGGTCTCCTTTAGCAAGCTGTTGACTTGTTTTTCATGATTTTCTTGTATCACTTTCATTTCTCTTCCTAATTTTTCCTCTATTTCTCTTACTTTATTTTCCAAATCCTTTCTTTTTTTGAGCTTTTCCATGGCCTGAGACTAATTCATATTTTTCCTGGGGGCTTTTGATGTAGGCTGTTTTACTTTGTTGACTTTTTTCTTTGTTTTGATCTTGTTGCCAAAAAAAGATTGTACAATCTGAGTCCTTTTACATTGCCTGTTCACATTCCCAGCCAACTACTTGACCCTTGAGCATTTTGTCAGGGTATGACTGCTTTTAGAGTAGAGAGTACTTTGTCCCAAGCTTTAGGGTCCTTGTGCTGCTGTTTTCAGAGCTACTTCTACTCCACAGTCACCACAAGCTCTGCCACACCAGTGCACCTCCTCCCACAAGAACCACCAACCATGACTGTGACCCAGATCCAAGCAGGGCAAAGCAAGAGAACCCTGTCTCTGCACCAGCAAAGCAATCCCTGCCCTCCTGCTATGATCCTCCAATTGATTCCTCTCACTGTTTGGCCCAGGGACTCAGGAAGCATCTGACTGAAGCTCTAGAAGCAGCTTCAAGAGCTTCCTGCTGCTGCCACAGCACCACCTCCGCCGCCCCAAGGCTGGGGCCAGACCTTGCACTTCTCTCACCCAGATCCAGCAGTTTTCCCACTAACCTGCTCTGTTGTCTTTGGCATTTGTGGTCTGAGAAGTCTGGTAACTGCCACGGCTCAGTGATTCAGGGCCATAAGGCCTGTTCTGTCCAACTCCCAGTCTAGTGAGTCCTGGCACAGCCCATGCTAGGCTGCATTCCGCTCCCAGCGCAGTGTGATAGGCCCTTCCCAGCCACCATCCAGGCCATCTTGGGCTGGAGACTTGTTTCCCTCTGTTATTTTGTGGGTTCTGTAGCTATAGAATTTGTTCAGAGCCATTTTTACAGGTGTTTGGAGGGATTTGGAGAGCTTAAGTGAGTCCCTGTTTTCCAGCGGCCATCTTGGCTCTGCCCCGTGGCATGCCACTTTTTTATTGACTATTCTATGGAAAGTTACTACTAGGAATTAGAACAAACCATGAATCCAAGGATAAGATATAGCAATATGGAGAAGTTCAAATAAGGTGTGTATTAAAATAGGCATACTGTGTATCTCAAATATGTACTTCCTTTAATGCGGTGCTGTATTCTTTTAAACTCTTAAATGCTACCTATTTCAAGACTCTTAAAATGTTGGATATTGGAGGGGATGTGGGAAAACTGGGATACTAATGCACTGTTGGTGGAGTTGTGTATTGATCCAACCATTGTGCAGGGCAATTCGGAACTATGCCCAAAGGGCTATAAAACTGCATGCCTTTTGATCCAGCAAAAGCACTGCTAGGTCTATATCCCAAGACATCCAAAAAGAGAGAAAATGATCTATTCATACAAAAAATAATTATAGCAAAGGGAAGCCCATCAATTGGGGAGGCTAAACAAACTGCAGTATCTGATTTTAATGGGATATTTATTGTGCTATAAGAAATGACAACCAAGATGACTTCAGAAAAACCTGGAAAGACTTTCATGAACTGATATATAGTGACCTGAACAGAACCAGGAGAATGCTGTACACAGTAGCAGCAATATTATTAAATGAAGAACTGTGAATGTCTTGGCTATTCTCAACAATGTAATGATCCAAGGCAATCCCAAAGGGCTAATAATGAAGCATATTCTCTGCCTCCAGAGAAAGAACTGATATTCTTTGAATACAGACTGAAGAATGATATTTTTCACTTTCATTTTTTTCTTTTATTCAAGTCTGCTTGTACAAAATGACAAATATGGAAATGTTTTATGTAATTGCACATATATAACCTATATCTGATTGCTTACCATCTCAAGGAAAGATAGAACATTAAAAAAAATTTCCACATATATCTTCTCTCCATGTTCTCACCTCCCTTTCCTACCCTCCTCTCACCATAATGTTTAAAAAAATGAAAAAAAAGTCAAGGAAAAAGAACTAACACAGAGTGGTTTCTGGTAAATGCAACATTCATACCCATAATACCAATCTTGTTGAGAAAAGGAGAGAGGTACATTTCTTCTCACTTCTCTGGAGCCAAGATTTGTGATTATATTTGTGCAATGTTTGCCTACATTTTATTGTTCTTTTAATTTATGTTAGTTAAGTTTTAACCTTCAGGTGTTATTGAAAGCTACTGTCTAGGTCAAGATCTATTCTCATCACATACTTCCCTTGGTAGTTTGTGTGTGCCCTGATGGGGGCAGAGAGACTGAGTAACTGCTGTGCTCTTTATGGTTCCTGAAGTCTTTAGCAAAAATGCTGCTTGCTGCTACTGTGGCTGTGTAAGGCCAATAACACCAGCACACAGGAGGCTACTAGCACAGGTTCTATGATACGCTTTTCTAAGGAAAACAACTTTAAGGGGTCAACAATCTTACCTTAATTAAACATACATATACCATTTACTTAGTTCCAGGGGAAAAGCCAGCACCCTGAACTTCAAAGAGAATACAAACAGAAATTACAAACAGAAATTATGAGCAGAGAGAATAACAGAAATCAAAAGACAGGCTTCTATATTTCTGATCAAACCACAACACATAGTTACCAGAGAGAGAAGCAACCACATCTGGGTTTTTCAAAGCCGGGAGGCTCCTTAACAATGACTACCCAGAGTATCGTCCAATCAAATCACATGATATTCTTCCAGTGAGTGAGAGCCCGAAGCAAAATGCTGACCTCAGAGTATATACACACTTCTTCAGTGTCAGAGGGCATCAGTACCACGTGACTCAAACTCATGTGAGTTAGGCTTTCTTGCAACTTAAGCAGGTCATCAAAGACTGCCAATTCCATCAACAACTCTTGATTGAAACAAAGGCAAGACTCAATCAAAGGCACTTGATCACCTTAGTGCTGAGAGCCACTCAAACAAAAAACAGAAAAAGTCTCACCCTTCTTGGCATTACAAAGTCAATGGCCTTTTATTCCTTATCTTTGCTCCTCTCTACAGGGCAGTGCCAGCTTGTTAAACATGCTTAATAAATGCTTGTTCACTTTCAAGGTGTGTGTGTTTGTGTGTGTGTGTGAATTTTGGAGATCTATCAGAACTTAGCTATAAGAACTTAGTGGCTTTTGCTCTCCTAAATTCTGGAAGTTTGCCTAGACAGAATCAATTAGGATCCAAGAATTTTAGGACATTCACAATGTGAATATGTTTAGTTCTCTATGACTATGGGTGGTTCCTTGTGAGTAAACAAAGAACTATAAGCAAGGAAGCTTCTTCAAGATGTTTGACTCACTTACTTTTGGTAGGATCAGTTACTGGGAACAGAGGACACCGAGATACCAGGGGAACTTTGGAGAGTCTATGGACCAAAAATTACAGCATAGGAAGGGACATAGAACTCAAGATACCATGTCAACTGGATTTACAAGGATTGGTGCTTCCCAAAGTCTAAGCTGTACAGTTGCTGTCGGGGGCATGACTTGGCTTTCATTTTCAATTGGTTCATGTCAGAGCAGGGTGAGAGGAAATGACGTATAGCCTAAACGGCACTAAACGTGGAGTCAGGGAAGACCCGAATTCTAATTTCACTTCAGACACTTACTACCTAAGTGACTGGGAAATCACTTAATTTCTCTGTGCCTCAGTTTCTTCTTGTATAAAATGAAAGGATGGACACAATATTATACGGTCTCCTCTAGCTCTAAATTTTTGATCCTATGATTCAGAGGCGATACTTTTCAAGGAACAGTTTCTTATTAGTGATACTCTCATCTCCTCCTTTCCAGCTTTGAGCTTGGCACATTCTCTTTCCTTAGCCACATCTCACCTTGATTCCTGTCAATACCTCCAACTGAGTTCCCTCCCTTCTTTGTAGAAGTATGAAATGGGACAGATAGTTAATAGTCTTTATATAGTCATCATGTATATAATTTTCATGTTTCTGCTTACTTCATTCTGCATTAGTTCATAATATACTTCCATGTCTCTCTAGAGTCCTCATTTTTGTCATTTCTCATGATGCAATAACATCCAATTGCATTCATAGAAAGAGGCAGTATGGTGCAATGGAAAGAATGTTTTGATTTGGATTTAGAGGCTCTGGGTTCAAATCCTATTCCTACTACCCTCTTGCTGTATGTACTTGGGGGAAGCCTCTTCCTCTCTCTGGGCCTCAGTATTCTTCTATGTGAAATGAGACTAGATAAACTCTGAGGTCCTTTCCAGTTCTAAAGCTACGATCTCATTATATATCACTGTTCGTTTAGTTGTTTCCCAATGAATAGGCATTCTCTTTGTTTCTAGGTTGTTGTTACCACAAAAAAGTATCAACTTAAAAAATTTTATTCACCATTAGATTGTTCAAACATTGACAAATTAAAGGCCACTTCCCTCCTGCTTGTTAATTTTCATGAATTTTGGGATTTAGTTGCCTTCTCTAATAATAAATAGCTCTTTGGAGGTTAACCAATGAAAATCGCCAGATACTGGAAAAGGGTTCCATTCTGATTGCTGGATTCTGAGTGATTTTTCTTTGTAAAGAGTGAATTAGAGACACTTAAGTTGAGATATCAAAAAATCTGTGGGATTGCCAAGTAAGAGAATACTCCTATACACATAAGATATAATGATGTGTTATCAGACTCATTTGTGGGTGGGTTGTTCATTTCATTTAGCAGCATTGAATTCCAACACATGACGGCTCTATGGGCACCCCATGGAGTGAAGAAAAAGGTTAGTCTACACCCACTCTCTGTCTCACAGTTACCAGTATGTTGCTAAGTTTACTCCCCTTTCCCCAACCTGACTCTCTCATCCCTAACCATGAACACTGCAGCTAGTTTTTGTTTTGTTTTTGTTTTTCCTCTCCTTTTACTCTTCCCTTCCTCCACCCATTAGATTACTTTGGATATTTTTACTCTTGTTTTTGGCATCCTTCCTGGTTTTTTCTTGTATAACACATTTGATTAGTATTGGTAGAAATGGATTAGAGAAGTACAGGGCAAATACAGAAGGAAAGAATTTATGTCTGGTAGAGAGAATCCAGAAGTCTTTTTTCCGTATATACCACTGTAGTTTTTGCTAGGATTTATTAGAAAAACTTGGTCAATGAACTAACTCAACTATGCCTAAGATAACTTTGGCTTTATAACAATGAACATTTACTATAAATATGTAGACGTAGCAGTCCTGTGAAGACATGTTTAAACATCTCATTTCCATTGGATTTCTGGTTTAATTTATTTACAATCAAAAAGGACCTAGTAGCACATTAAATACTTTCAACTGCAATCTTGAGATATTTTATAGATCTTTCAAAACATAGAGTGGAGCATAACACCACAATTATTAAAATTACTGACTCATTGATAATCTTAATGGAGAAAATGGCATTAAAAACCATCAAAATCCAAAGATTGACAGCTGAACTGCTATAAAATACACTTTACTAAGTTTGTGGCTCTAAAATGTTAGAATATCACAGAATCTGAGTTTGGAAAGACCATCATATAATCACGTTTAACCTCTACTTAACCAAATATCATTTAGCCTCTGCTGGAAAACTGATAGTGAGGAGACAACCATAGACTATCAAAGCAGCTAATTCTGTTTTTGAATACTTGTGATTGCGAAGGGTGCCCCCATCCTCACCTTCCTCTTCTTTCTATCCTAGTTTTTGGAAATTCTGCCCATTGCTTATAGTTTTTCCCAGAAAAGTTTAATCTCTTTTCCACGTGAAAACCCTTTGATTACTTGTAGATGAATGTATTGATATGCATAGAGGACCCCAATATTTGTGTTTTTGCCATTATCAAATAACTATTATCTATACTCCAAGTATAAGCTAGTCATCCTCCTTCAAGAAAAAATTCAACAGGGCTTTAGGTCTTATTTTCTATTCTCCAGGTTATCAAGGAGAAGGATAAAATATGGAAGAAGGGTGTCAATGTAACAACGACGACAACAACAAAAGAAGGAATCTGAAGGTCTACAGGGAAATTCTGCCTTGTGTCAGAAGGGTGGAAGTTAAAAAAAGTGACATAGAGGAGAAGAAAAGAAGGCTCACTAAACACTTAGAGCTAAGTCATCAATATGAGGCTTTGTCTAAAGAAGGAGGAACTGGAGGCTTTGAGGAAGCAACAGTTTACTGTCCTCCAAGGAATGAAGATGTATATCCATAAATGCTTTCAGGTAAAAGATCATTGGGTAAGAGTTAGAAGAAGAGACAAGTACTAGTATTTCATTACTGAAGGGCACTGAAACAACTGTGTGAAAGAGAAATAAATGTTTTGTTGTTGTTTATTTTTCTATTTCTCTCAACACTATTACCAATACAACCATACCTTATAACAAAGAAGTATAGTTAGGCTGAGTAAAGCAACACATTGATAGGGCAGTGTCTGACAACACATGTCTTAAATTGCAATATCTCAGAAGTATGCTTTACCTTTAGTCCACTGGTATTGACTATTTGTTGCATTATTGTGTGGACCACAGTTCAGATGTCTTTCAATATAGTTTATTGTGGTCATTGTGTAAATTGTTCCTGGTTCTACTTTACTCTTCATCAGTTCTTACAAGTCTTCCTAAGCTTCTCTGAATTCCTCATATTAATTTTTTTGGTGGTAAAATAATATTCTAGTGGATTTATTTATAATACTTTGTTTAGCCATTTCCCAATTGATACATACTTTGTTTTTGCTAAAAGCAAAAATATGCTGCTATAAATGTTTTTTCTATATATGGTACCTTCTCTTTAGTCATTGGCCTTCTTGGCCTATATGCCCAGTAATAAAATGTGGTCTGCTACATTTTCTATATCTATTTGGAGTAATTTGGGCAGGGAGCTCATTACATTTCTTCTGCCTTCTTGACTGTATCCTCTGTAATATGCTTCTGACAGATCTTCCTGCCTCAGTCTCTCCCTTTCTAGTGCATCCTCTATGCAGCTGATGAAGAGGTACTCTTAAAGCATAGGTCTGGTCATATCACTTGCCTACTCAAGATGCTTCAGTGGTTCTTTATAATATGTAAAATATAATATAAACTCACTGGTTTGGCATTTAAAGCCCTTTGTAACCTTGCTTCAACTTATATATCCAGACTTATTAAACATCCCTACCCTTCCCACATTTTGCACTTTAAGATGACATACTGTCTTTCATATGTGACATTCCATCTAGCCTCTCTGTGCCTTTGGGCTGTTGGCCAGTCTTGATGGCTTTCCTTGTCACATCCTCCCATTAGAATCTCTAGCTTTATTCAGTGCTTGTCTTTCTGAGCCACAAATCCCAGGATGTTAGCCAGTTCTCAAACTCCTGTTGCACAGAATATTCAAATCATCATCACCACCACCACCACCACCACCACCATCATCCAAGACAATTTTAGCAGAGAGGGCACTAGGAACTGGGGTAGGATCAGGAAGGTCTTCAGTGTAAAAGAATATACTTCATTAAATTTCTGCTGGAAACCAGGAATTTTAAGAGATGGAGACAAGGAGGGAGTATATTACAGGCTTGGGGAAAGCCAGTAGTAAAGGAGGAGGGAATGAGGAATAAAATCAGGGAGTTTTGCGATATAGACAAAGGGAAAAGAGGGAGATCACAATAAGTGCCCTCCTTTTCTCAGGGAAATAAAGAAAAAAGGTCCTCAGATAAGAGGATGAGAGGAAAAAGGTACAAGAAACTTAAGAATAGAAGTGTTGAAATAGTTTCTGTGGGAAATGGAATAGAGAATCAACCAAAGAAGAGTAAAAGAATTATTTTGCTTTAGTGAGGGTCTAGGTGAGATTTGTAGTGGATAAATTCATTTCCATTGGGTGACTCTTTCCATCTCTGCTCAGCAGCAAGTGAGTAGGAGTAGAGGAGTCAGATGTTAGGAGTAATCCAGGGTTTGGGTTTGACAAGACATAAGTGAGAGGATAAATCTTACCATTTCTCTCAATGCTTCTGTCTAAATTCTACTTACTTCCAAGGGGCATCAGAAATGATCGACATGTGTCGTTGTGATATGTGTCACTTAACCTTGAAAAGCACATGTTCTAATCTAGTGCTCTGAGAGTCTAGTATCAGTATGAAACTGTAGATCAAAGATGGCAGTGGTGCTGAGTGGGCTAATGGGAATCTGGGGATGTCAGCTGGTTCTGGGGCTGTGCAGCAATTATGTGAAGGAAGAAAAGAAAACCAGTAAGATAGAATTAGAAACAGTCTATTCTCCTGTGACCCTTTAAACTCAAAACTGGTCCATAATGAATTATGATCCAATTGCCTCTTCATTCCTGCCACCCTCCCAAACCAAGTCAGTGCCAGATGCCCTGAAATGGAACCAGCCTCCAAGGCAGGATTGTCTGGAGCCACCAGTGAGTGGGTGTTTCCAGATTTCCATGTCAGTCCCTCTGCCAGGCAGGGGGAATACTGGAACATAACATTGATTAGGGAGAGATCTTTATCAAAGTGAAAGCATATACACAGCCATACTCCAGACAACCTTTTTGGCCGATGTTTTTGCCAAGCCTTTGCTCCTTGCCCCACAGCTATTGCAGTGGCTATGGAAAGAAAAGAGTTTCTCCTAATCTCTGGCTGATTGCATTTTTACATTGTCTTCCAAGAAATGGCATTGAAATTGGATATTTTATTTCTCCCCATTTCCTAGTAACCACTCTGCTTTTATGCAAACATTGTCCCTTAACTATATCCCTTCCATCCTCAGGGATGGAAGGGATATAGTAATTCTGGGTCCTATAATTATTCTGGGTCCTATGCTGGGTCCTTTAGACTGTTATATAACTTTCAGTTGCTACAGGAAGAAGACAAACTATCAAAAATTTTCAGGATCACTAAAGTTACTTAAATTGGTTGAGTTCTTTTTAGTTGTGTTTAATTATTTGTGATTTCATTTAGAGTTATCTTGGCAAAGATTCTGGAGTGGTTTGACGTTTCCTTCTCCAGCTCATTTTACAGATGAGGAAACTGAGGCAAACAGGGTTGAATGACTTGCCCAGGGTCATACAGCTAGTAAGTGTCTAAAGCCAGATTTGAACAAAGGAAGATGAGTCTTTCTCATTCCAAGCCCAGTGTTCTATCCGTTTGCACCACCTAGCTGCCCTCACTTAAATTTAGAAAACACAAAACTAGACGCAGTGCTTGTATACCTTTAAAAGGATCATTATTTACAATCGAAAGGAAAGGATAGATGTCCTTTCAAGAAATTTCACATAATATTTATTTTATATTTGCAGAAACAATGTACTGCATGACACGTTAGAAATTTGTTCCTAACTGGTGTAATATTCCAAGTTACATGCAAGAGGGTGGTGTTCAAGCCATGTAATGTACAGCAATGATTTTTTGGGAAATATTTCATTTTATAATACTTCTCTATATTGAAGAGCCCAAAAGTGCTAATTTTGACAGTGATGGCAATAGCTTCCAAATAACAATGTACTTTGTGGGAACAGTTCAAATTTTAGTAAATCATGCTACATGAAAGAATTCCTCAGAGGAAGAAAGAAGTGGAAGAAGTCCTTCAGTAAAGTCCCTCTCCCTACTTCTTCCCATTCTATGTCTTTTAAGGGCAGATAAAGATATATGCTTAGAATCCAAAATCCAGGCATCCCTTTTCTTCAAATAGATGGCTAAATATGGCTTTAACTCTTTAGTTTTGAGGTAAAGAGTTTTCGTCTAAGTCTTGCACAAGCTAGTAGCATTCAAAAAAACAGACATGTTGAAAACAAAATCATAGAACCCTTTTGAAATCAGAATTTGTTGGTTTCATTCTCTAATACTTCTGAATGATTAAAAATTGAAACAGATGTTTAAAAAACCTGATTTCTAAAAGAAATGGATGAATTCTAACTAATTTAACCAGTCTCGAAAAGGTCTCTAAATTCAAGCTTTCTTTCCCTAAATGAGAAATGCTTTCTGAAATTAATTTTAGTATTCATTAAGCAATTTGGAAGCAGGTGCTGTGGTTAAAGAGCTATAACTAAGAATTTTGGTACCTGGGGAAAATTCAGTCTGCTGGATCAGGAGGGGACATATCAAACATGGTGACTCTTATAGACTAGAGACAGAAGTATAAGAGATTGAGAAACTGCCAGAGTATTAAAAGGCAACAGGAGTTGGATTAGAAAAGAAGACTGTGTCAAGAATTGAATTTATTGGAGAGAAGAAGCTTGGTGGCTCATATACAAAGAACTGGAAAGGACAGAGAAAAGATCATTCACAAGAGGTGAGACAGGTGGTTTCTGAGTGACAGTTTCAGAGGGAAGGTCTGAAAGTGGTAGTAGGAAACAAGGATTATGCCAATTCCTTTGTCTTTCTGGTCCTATGTGGCAGTAGTAACAAGGTGGCTCAGTAGAGAGATCACTTGTCCTGGAGTCGGGAAGATCTGAGTTCTAATCTAGCCTCAGATACTTACTAGCTGGGTGACCCTGGACAAGTCATCTAACCTGTGCCTTAATCCATTAGAGAAGAAAAAGGCAAACCACTCCAGTATCTTTGCCAAGAAAACCTCCTAGATAGTATGGGCAATTGAGTCATGAAGACTCAGACACAATTGAATGACCAAATAACAGCAACCCTGTACGTCAGGAGTGTGGTAGTGGATGCAATCGCAGAAGAGAGGGTGATGGAAAACGTTCATGTTTGCAGGAGAAATCTAAGTTAAGGTGAGCACTTGAAGATGGAAGGAACATGAGAAGCATGAGGAGAAATGTAAGATGAGAGGGATTTTTTTCTTTTAAGAATGTGGGAGGGTTCCAGATTATATGGTAGAAAGAAAGGACAAAACAAGATAGGGGTGTAGGAGGGTGAGGGTAAAGTTCATTATGGGGAAGGTGTGGTGGCATCCAAATGCTCCCTTTGCAATTTGTTTCACTGATGATTCCTGCTTGCCTTATTTTTTTTTTCCAAATAATACAACATGCTTATAATTATCTATGTTTCTTTATTTTTTTCTATTACTCTTATTTTGAGTGATGCATTCTTTAATTGAAGTGGTGAATCAGAGGTAGATGATCTGCCTACATGTGAAATTTGTCCCTTTAAAAAGTGTATAATGGCCATAGGACCCTGGTGGGTTGACAGTCCAGAGGCTGCAGACTGGGTGAAAGAAGATAACCCCTAGCTACTAATGGTAAATGGAGAAAAGTCCTGATGATTCTAACCTAGTTCCAGCTCTTAGTGGAAGATAAACACAAAATAAGATTCCTGTCTTCAAGAAACTAATGGTATAGTTGGGTGGACAATACAGTGCCTACTATAAGTGCTTTGCCCATAGAAAGTTCTCAGTAAATATATATATATATGTATATGTACAAATATATATATTAAGACTCACATATGAAATAATAGCAAACAATGTAAGACCATACCATTAAGTGCTAAGCTAAATGGTAAAGACTAAGAACTGTACAAATTCAGGAAAAATGGGAGAGGGACATAAAGGAGACTGATGTAGTTAGGGAAGACTTCATAGAAGAAAAAGGCTCAGTCAGTAAGTATCTGAGGCTGGATTAGAACTCAGATCTTCCTGACTCCAGGACAAGTGCTCTCTCTACTGAGCCACCTTGCTACTACTGCCACATAGGACCAGAAAGACAAAGGAATTTGAGCCTCTAGTGGGTATGAGCAACCAATTCAACATTATTTCAGTCATAAGAGCTGGCATAGATGGGTATAGGATTTGGAGTTATGAATGAGGGCATTAGAAAAAAAAGTGGTGTAGATCAGGTGGTACCACACGAAAAAGGGATCACAGGTTCCTCAGAGCTGCTGGTCTACATGTGCAGAATGAGGTACATACAATCAGATCTGGCTCAAAAAGTCTTTCTTTATTGCAAGGAAGGATCTTATTGTGGAAAGGCCATGTAAAGTGACTATTTTGTATAAAAGGATGCCAATAAAACTTTTACAAAGCAAAACAATAAAAATAAAGAAGCCTATAAGAATAAAGAATATGTTTATATATAAAGCATATATATATAATATATGTATATGTATATATCTTTGTATATAGGTTTATACATACATATGTGAATATGTATAAGTATATATATTTTTATATGTAGATATGTATACATATATGCATGTATCTATATACATACAAACACATAGGGCTCACAATTTTTCTCTCCTCCCCAATTCTTGCCCTCGTACTAGGACACTTCAACATACATATTGACACTTTCTGAAAATTCTTAACCACTCAGTTCCCAAACCTAATCACTTCCAGTGAAGTACTCTTCCACCCTGACCTTGGATACACACAAAGATGGTCATATTCTTGATCTTGTTGCCACACACAAATGCACCATCTCCATGTTCAAGGATTCAGAAGCCCACTTATCTAACCATAAACTATTGGCTTTTTACCTCTTCCTCTAACTTTCCTTACAAAAGCCTATTCTTTCTTTGCACCAATCCCTTGACCCCTCAATTCTCTCCCAGACCAACTTCCCTGCACTAGCCACACTCTCCTCTTTTGCCCATTTGGAGCCCTTTGTGAACCAATTCAACTCTACATTGTCCTTCTCTCTTGATTCCCTAGCCTCCTTATCATATCATTAATTATGACCTGCCAAGTCTCAACCTTGGATCACTCCCATCATTTTCTACCTTTAATCTTCCACACATGACAGAATGAAGGCAGATCTACTACAAATTTATGGTACCCAATTTCAACTAGGTCCTCACTCCTGCTGGCAATCCAACTATACCACCTTTTATCAATTCACTATCCCATTTTCTACGGCAGCTCTTTTATAATTTTTCATACCTCTTCAAACCTCCCATGGCTCAACCTTTCCCCATCCTCTCATCTGAGATCCTTACCTCAAATTTTACAGGAAAAAATTGAGGCCATTTGCTGTGACCTCCCTCTTCTACCCTCTTCCTTATCTATCACTCAGATACCTTTTGTCATCATCTCCTCTTTCATCCATTTCTCACATGAAGAAATGGGCTTACTCCTTCCTAAGACTAACCCTTTACCTATTCAAGCAATTTCATCCCATGCCATCTCTTCAAAGATGGTCCCATCTGTTATCCCAACTCTATCACTTATTGTTTTTGGGAGAGGGCAGGGCAATTGGGGTTAAGTGACTTGCCCAAGGTCACACAGCTAGTACATGTGACAAGTGTCTGAGCCCGGATTTGAACTCAGGTCCTCCTGACTCCAGGGCCAGTGCTGTACTCACTGCACCATCTAGCTGCCCCTCTATCACTTATTTTTAATCTTTCTCTGTCTACTAGATCATTTAATACGGCCTACAGATCTTCCAATGTCTCTCCTCTCATGAACAACCCCTTACTTGATTCTTCCATTCTCAATAACTGTCATCCTATAGCTCTTCTCTTTGTAGCTTTCTTTTCATTTTCTTTCATCTCACACTCTTCTTGATCACTTATAATCTGTCTTATGAGGATTTTAGTAAAACTACTTTCTCCAAAACTACCAGTGATCTCGGTTGTCAAATCCAATGGCCTTTTCTAAATCATCATTCTCCTTTAACCTTGCTGCAATGTTTGACATGGTTGGTCATTCTCTCCTTGATATTTTGTTCTTTCTAGGTTTTTAGGACACAAATCTCTCCTTGTTCTCCTTCCTTTCTGACCTCTCCTCTGTCTCCTTTGCTGAATTCTTACCCAGATTATACCCTGTAACTATATGTGTCCTGCAAGCTTCTGTCCTGGGCCCTCTTCTCTCTCTATGCTGCTTCACTGAGTGATCTCATGAACTCCCAGGGATTTAATTTTCATCTCTATGCTAATGATTCTCAAATCTACCATTCTTGCCCCAACCTCTCTATCTTCTATCTTCCATCTTTAGCTGTCTTTCAGAGATCTCACACTGGATGCCTAGTAGACCTCTTGAGCTAAACGTGTCAAAAACAGAACTCGTTATTTCTCCCCACAACTCTCCCTCCTCTCCTACCTATCCTATTACCAGCCTCCCAGTCCTCAGGCTCACAACCTAGGAGTTATTCTCAGCTCCTCACTCTCTCTCACCCCCTATATACAAGCTGTTTCCAAGGCTTCTCGATTTCAACTCTGCAACATCCCTTGTTTATGCCCCCATTCTCTCCTTGAGCACTGACACTAGCCTGTTGTAGCTCCTTACATTTTGTGTAAAGATTATTGCAATAGCCTGTTGGTTTGTCTGTCTGCCTCAAGTCATTCTTTACTCAAATCCATCCTCCATTTAGCCATTAAAGTGATGTCTCTAAAGCTTAGGTCTGACTATATCATTCCTCCCACTCAATAAACTCCAGTGACTGCCTATCACCTCCAGAATCAAATATGAGATGCTCTGCTTAGTATTCAAAATCCTTCATAACCTAGCTCCCTCTGCACCCCACCTTTCTAGTCTTCTTACTCCTTACTCCTCGATATATACTCCTTCATCCAGTTACACTGGATTGCTGGTTGTTTTTGGAGCAAAACAGTCTCTTTCCTCCCAGCTTTTTTTCTGGCTGCCCCCGTCTGGAATGCTTTCTCTCCTCTCTGTTATGACTACTAACTTTCCTGGCTTTCTTTAAATCTCAACTAAAATCCCTTACAGAAGCCTTTCCCAATCTCTTTGAATTCTAGTGCTTTCTCTTTATTAGTTATTTCTTATTTATCTTCTATGCATTTGTTTGCATGTTCTATCTCCATTAGATTATAAGCTCCTTGAGGGCAGAGGCTGTCTTTTGCCTCTTTTTGAATCCTCAGCACTTAGCACAGTGCCTGGCACAAAGTAGGCACTTCATAAATGTTTTTTGATTGATTGATTGGTTTGAGAAAACTAAGTGTCATATATGAGAGGGCTAGGAATTAAATTTCAATTTCTGAAAGAAAAAGCTCCTAAACTTTTGTTAACACTTATGCATACAATTATAAAAATGATAAATAGACAGGCCATGTTAATTATAATTTATTGTGCTGAAGTTGGGGTCTGCCACATGTATAGAAGGGTCAACAGGTCTCCACTTGGATAACCTGGGAAGCTTTCATTTGAGAGAATCTCGATGACTTGTAAGGGAAGTACCTTGGAGAATCAGACTGTGGAGGATACACAGATATTCTGTAACTAGTACTGGTCTGCTAATGTCTTATTGAAGAGGAGGCTCCTAGAATGGCCATGAGATAGTCAAAAAGGGCTCATCCCCTTTAGCAGCTGTCTGTTCGCCTCATTCACCTCTGGGGAAATTTTCGTGACTCCTTCACTCTTGGCTTCATGTGAAGGAAGTAGTGTCTCCAACCTTGGGAGTTTCAAAACGTTGTAAGAGCAAGCCTCAGCAACCTAGAAGCTGGATCCCAGGCTAAATGTTGCAGCCAACCCATTATTTAATATCCGGAGGAGCAAGGATAAATCTGTTTTTTTTGGTGGCAGCAAATTTTTCAAGGAGAAATCTTTAGGTTCTCTACCCAGCAGAAAATGAGACATGAATTTGGTAACCTACCTTAATCACCACCAGCTATAACCACTGACCTACAGTTACCAATAGGCAGACAAGCTAAGGGTCCTGGTAGTAGCAGCAATCCTCAGACTACAAGTATGACCAAATCAGCCCTCCCAGGTATCATCCAGGGAGGCAGTGCCTGTGGAGAAGGGGCCAGCAACCGCAACCAACTGCCTCCCTCAGGGCCTAGATGAAGTAGCAAGGCACCCCAAGGGAGAGATGGAAGGTAGCAATGTAATGAGCAAGGCAGGCCTTCTATTCCACCTTGATCACCATCTCCCCTCAGACCCTGATAGAAACCTAAACCTCAGATCCTAGGTAATGGCATGCTTCCAGTCCAGTGCCCACAACCATTGTCCTAGGAAGTCAGTCCTGCAGAGATGCAACCTGGCAACTCTTCCTGCAGGTGCTACAGCTGTATCTATGGAGGACTCAGAAAAGAAAGTTCTTATCACCAAAGTCCTTGGCACAGTCATATAGTTCAACATCAGAAACTGATATGATTTCATCAGTAGAAATGACATTAAGGAGGCATTACCATCTGCTTTGCTGCTGTACCCTAAGGACCATGGCACCTTTCCATATGACTTGCAGCTGAAACCTTCCAAATGTGTTCTTTCCCCATTAGAATTTTTTTTTACACAAAAGATAGATAGTTTAATGGAAAGTAATTTCAAAGAGCAAGCACTAGCATCTGGTGGAGGAGGAGCTGGGGAATTGTAAAAACTCTGTCTAGAAATTGCCCTTCACCTCTTCATATATATGTATATATATATGTATATATGTATATATATTATATATACATACATGTATGTATATATATATACACACATACATACACACACACAGACACACACATATATATATATACACATATACCTATACCTATCTCCCCAACTACATGTTAAAACAATTTTTTAACATTTGTTTTTTTCAAAATTTGAGTTCCAAATTCTCTCCCTCCTTCCCTGTCTCCCCTCCCTGCTCCCTGAGACAGTAAGCAATCAAATATTGTGACACATAAAACATTTGAAAGACATAATTTCTCGGTAGTCATTTTATTAATTGTTCTAGCAGACAATAAAAGGTGTCAGTGACACTCTGGAATGCCAATGACCCCACACAGAACCCACTCAATGCTTATAAGCCCTTGGAAGAGTTGGTGTTTTTGAGGGTGGCAATCAATTCTGGTTGACTAAAAATTAATGAAAAGAATGACTATTATAATATTCATATAATGAATAATGAATAAATGAATGAAAAATTTTAAAATGAACAAATAAATGAATAATATAATATTCATATAATATTATAATGAGAATATTCTGATGAGG
Source organism: Phalanger gymnotis (assembly GCA_028646595.1). NCBI lineage: Eukaryota > Metazoa > Chordata > Mammalia > Diprotodontia > Phalangeridae > Phalanger > Phalanger gymnotis. Next base: position 273,446,547 of record CM053622.1, on the reverse strand, counting down.
AGCTGGGGTTCATGACTCTGATCACTCAGTCTTGGACATAGAGACTTATGTCCTATCTAGACTAGCCTGCCTAGGACAATCTAGACAAAAGGGATTCCACCTCTGCCTGGCTGGAATTCACCTTATATTAAATTCTTTGTAAGGTTCTCTAGTTGGGTGTGGTCTCCACCCAGGATTGAAAAGCAATCTCATCCATCAACAATGTCCTTCAATTGAATGTCCTGAATAATCTACAGGTCCTAATTCAATAACTGAATTATTAGTTAACTAATTATTAATATGTGAGAGAAATAATAATTTCTATCAATATAGGTTATAAATGTGCAATCATGTAAAACATTTCCATATTAGTCATTTCGTACAAGAAAATTGCAAGAAAAAGAAAAAGAATGAAAGAAAGAAAGTGAAAAATAGCATGCTTCAATCTGTATTCAGACAACATCAGTTCTTTCTCTGGAGGTGGATAGCATGCTTCATCATTAGTCCTTTGAGATTGTCTTAGGTATTGATGAAGATAGCTAAGTCATTCACAGTTCTTCATCATACAATATTGCTGTTATTGTACTGTACAGTATTATTCTGGTTCTGCTCACTTCACTTTGCATCAGTTCATGTAAGTCATTACAGGTTTCTCTGAAATTATCCTGCTTGTCATTTCTTATAGCACAGTAATATTCCATCACGATTATATACCACAGCTTGTTTGGCCATTCCCCAATTAATGGGCATCCCTTTGATTTCCAATTCTTAGCTGCTACAAAAAGGGTGCTATAAATATTTTTCAATAAATAGGTCTTCCACCCACACCCCTTTTTTGATGTCTTTGGAATATAGACCTAGCAGTGGTATCACTGAATCAAATGGTATGTATAGTTTTATAGCCCTTTGGGCATTGTTCCAAATTGTTCTCTAGAATGATTCCCACTAGAATTTGGGCTCCTGGAAAGCAGGGACTGTCTTAATTTTCTTTTTATATCCCCAGCACTAAGCATATAGTAAGTGCTTTATAAAACCTTCAATCATTCATTGAACTATTAGGACTAGTGCTATTTGGCATCAATAGAATTTTAAATGCAGTCCAGACTGGACCAGTCTCTAACCCGACAATAGCTGGAGCCTAAACAGAACAGGCCAGAGATGGGTGTGTCAGGAGTCAAGCAGAGGTTTAATTAATTTCAAATAAACACTTCAGAAAAGCACTTGCAAGTGGAAGCTCCCTCCCTCCTCCTCCCCAGAAAGAGGGGCTTGGCGTGTTGGGTTATAGGTAATGCTTATATAAATAAGTGGGCTGGATCTTGACATAATCATTCTTAGATCTTGAGTAGATGTTCCCATGATAGCCTCATGCACTGACAATGCAAGTGTTCCTAGATCTTGGGAGAACAGTCTCCAAGTTGATTGTCTCACAGTGGAGTACAGTATGTGGTTTGGCTCACTTAGCTGTTACAAGGAACAGGCATTTTAAGCAAGTAAAACAAGGTGATGGATGGACTTTCAGGTCCCTGGGAATTAGGGGATAGAGAACACTTGGTGCTGGTCAAAGCAATACACTTTGCCAGAGGGTGAGATCATCCAGAACACAAAGGATTGTTGTTATGCCAAGCTCAGGACTTAGCCTGCTTTCTAGGCCTTAACTCTGGGAAATAGAGTGTCTCAAAAATATTTTAACGATAGGCACTGACGTTTAGTCTACAGCTTTGTTCCCAGGATCAAGATGATATAGGGGAGATAATGCCCCATAGGGATTGGGGAAATGCTTGTATATTTTTCTTCTGGCTATATCCTAAATTTTCATATGTTTTGTTCCCCCTAACTGAATGTGATCCCCTTGAGAATAGGGACTGTCTTACTTGTCCATTTGTATCCCCACCACTTAGCACAATTCTTTGCAGTTAGTATGTACTTAATAAATGTTTCATTCATATATCTTTATCTTTCAAGTTATCTTTTTATTAGCTAATCAATGTGAAGTGGTTAAATGGAACTTAAGTAAGTACTAGTCACTGGCCCCCTCAAAGTGGGGGGAACATATTTGGTAGAGGGCTAAGCTGAGAAAAATTTACCATAAGCTTTTTAGGGTATTCAGGGCCTTGCATATAGATATAGCTGTTTCGGCCTTGAATGAATGGACCCAGAGTATACATGCTACAATGTAATGGAACCCAGCACGGCCTTGATTGATGCCCTCATTCTAGCTTCTCTCTTTTCATGAGAGCACACATAATTAATGACAATGAAAAATACTAACTTTTACTTATAAAAAAAGCAGGAGATTTATCTATCTTATGAGAGGAATACAGGTTTTTAGTCTTAGCCATAATATGTAACTTGGGTTTTTTTTCCATCAGATTCTTTAATTCTTCACTAGTCTTTTTATCTTGATCATGTCGTCCTCTTTGTTTTTGTGACAGAAGGCTCCCGTCACACATGCCTCGTGCTGGTCATTGAGATTTTTGATTTACCAGTTGTTTCTCATGATCATACCAGGCACAAAAGTACTGATATCTTCTCATCCTATTAACCTTTCCATTGTCACTTACCTGGTTGACACCTTTGAGCACTGTCACTTTAGAAAATCCTAATCCCTTCTTTAAAGTGAGAATACTGAGAGTTTCAAAATAACAGAAGCCTGTTGCACTGCTAAATTTCCATTTTCAAATGATTAAAATAAACAAATGGCTGGTGGTCAAGAATCAGTGCCAAAACTATACTCTTAAAATAATACATCTAACAAAGAGCATTTAGGTATTGTTTTTAATGGAAACAAATTTATCGAAGCGTCATGAAAGAGTAGGGAACAGGTGGGTCATTGGTCCTAAGCTAAGCTGATTACCCTGAGGACTCTGGTTCAGCCTCAGTCATACAGGAAAACAGATGTCACGCTGAGAAATTGGATAGTGTGCACACAGTGGCTGCCCAATTCTTCTAGTACTTATTAAGACTGGCAAGAAATGGCTTAATATAGTTTTTTCCTTAAGCTGTGTTTTTATAAGAACTTCATTATACACAATTTTCATTTGAGTACAATTTTAACAAGTAATTTATCATTTATATTTATAATTCTGCCATCCTGGTATTTAATGGATGGAAAACCCATTCTAAAAATTCAATAAAAATCAAAAAGATGTCCAACAAAATGCCAGTATTGGCTTCATTCTATTCTTTATGGGTGCTTTAATGTAGTTTTCTCATCTGCCTGGTTGAATTATTTTTATTTATGTCAGAATCTCCCTACACAAAAGATTAAAAAAATTAAGTTTGGCTATAATTTTCTGTTTTCATGGCTCAATTTTCACTCAAACAACAGGAGATAAATAAACTCAGATAGGATATAAAGAAGAGACAGTGCAGACACTGGAGTAATTGATAACTGCTCCAAAGGATTTATTTAGGATATCTATTCAAGATTGTAGAACCAAGTGTGGAAATTCAGATAAAAAACAAGTAGAAATGTTGCAGTCTAGGGGTGGTAGGAACCCCGAAATTCAAAGGTACAGGGTGGGGGTCTGCCTTGAAGTAATTTGACCACTCAAACCCTCTTTCAGTCAGAGACAGAGTTTATTGTGTCGCCAATAGTAGTTGGAGAGATTCCTGACAAATCTGTGGTAACTGTGACGCCAATACAAGCAGGCCAGATTTTAAGAATCTGAGCATTCGATGAGGATAAAATTGGTACTTTTATACAGAAAGATTGTGGGAAGATTTGGATGGGATTAAGAAGAGGCGAGTAGCCTGGGGTAGGCCAGGTGCAGACAATGAGGACCACAATGAAAAGGCAGTTAAAAGGATTATTGACTGTGATTGGCTGGGTGCCTCAGAGAAACTCCAGGGATCTGGTTTCAGTGGCTGGGTTCCTGAAATTTGTGGGAAAGTTCAGGGTCTTTTAGGGGTCCATCTTTAGTGCCCTATCAGAAATAATTGAGTATTATAATGCTATTCTTTGCTTCATTTATTGACTGGCACAGCATTTGCTTATCATCTTGTAAACTCTAGGAGTTCTAGGGGTCATTTACAAAAAATAATGAAATATGTGTCTTAAATTATATTTAGTGTAATTGTAAGCTCCATGAGGACAAGGGCCATTTTATTTTTATCTTTGTTTCCTCAGAACCTAATCCAGTGCCACTTAGATTTTATATGTTTAATCAATGTTGGCTGAATCTAATAAAATTATGAAAAATCACCCAACTTGTCTTTGTTCATTTTCTATGTTGAAAGGAAAATTCTTCGTTTGGGCTTTCATGCTGATTAACAAGGCAAAACTCAGGACAAAGAAAATTGAAAAGATTTTATTATAAATATGTCAAGGTGACAACTTATTGATAGTCAGACCACAGAAGATGAACAATGGCTTCAAAGTGGGACAGCTTGTGTAGGTAACTTTTAGACAATCCAGATAGGTCCACCTCAGCAGAAGAGATTGGGCCTTTGCATCTCTGTTCCTCCCCAGGGTAGCAAGAACATGACAGTTTGCAGGTAGAGTTATATGACAAAGAGCAGGTAATACAAAAAGCTGCAGACTTTGTGTGTTCCTCCCCACCAGACTCTCCTTCAGCACTGATTGATAAGCAGGGCTGGGCATAGTGAGATATTGAGTCACCATAACTTTCAACATCTAGCTTTGAAAATTACCCAAGTTCTAGATAGAGAGAACTAATTGACAAAATTGTTGATATAATTGTTATATAATTGTTGTGACAGAAAATTATTAATATTGATTATAATATGGACTACCACAACCTCTTAGTCATACTGACAATGTCAAAATTCCAGTAATGTCCTTATATTCCTACCCTTAAGATAGTGAGATTAAATTGAACTGAGTCAGAACCGATGTCCTTGCCCCCATACACTGGGATTCATGATATGTAAGGGAAAACAAAACAACCAGAATGAAGTATTTTTCATTGCTCTGGTTGCTGAGGGCTGATGGGATCTCATGACCAGGCCTTGCTGCCTCCTCCCTGTGCCTCTTCCTCCTGTTCTCCCAAAGGTACAAGAAGCTTTTGCTTGGGTCTAAGAGTTGGGAAATCCATTGCTCTCTGCACTCATGGAACATCACCCAGAGTGGCAGGTTCCCTACCCTGTTATCTCAATTAAAAGGCACTTTATCTCTCAACTCATGGCTTTAATTTATTTCAGGACTTGACATAGCTGTAGTTCAGATCAGCTGGCAGGCTATTAATGATAACAACAATTAACACTTAAAAAGTGAATTTAGGTTTATAAACCATTTTCCTAAGAAAAATCTCATAATGGAGTTACTATGAATATTATTCTCCTCATTTTACAGAGGAAATTAAGACTTATTTCAAGTAACTCAATTCTGGTCCCACAGGCTAATATATGTTGGAGCTAAGATTTAAACTCAAACTCCCGACTCCAAGTCCAGCTTTTTTTCCCCCTACATAATTTTTCTTGCCAAAGATAGATGGTGGATTTGCTATCATAAAGCAAATTCTCATTGTAGAACTTCTTTAGATGGGTGTTTCCTTTATTATGCCAGTTTTGCTTAAAAATGTTCCATGGTGATCATCTTGAGGATAGTATCATTCTTAAACTCTAAGCTCTAGTGTATTTTCATCTAAGATGTTTGCTGCCATTCTTTTCCCCTTAAACTTCTGACTAAAGGATTTTAAGTAACTTTGGCCAGACACGCGATTGCCTGATGCTTCACTCAAACCTAATAACATATTTATTTGACAACAATACTCTTTTCCTAAAGAAATGATTGTTTGTAATTATGCTAGAAAGAGTAGATTCATTCCTGCCCTTTAAAATTACTCTTTATGACTCTAAAATAGAATTAACTGATGATCTCTTAAGTTCCCTTTCAGCTCTATGATCCAAGAGCTAGTTGGTTTTGAATAAATAGTTCTAGAATTTTTTTTTTCTTACAGGAGAAAGGACTGTTTTCTATGTAGTATGCATTCACTCTTTCTTTTAGATTTATTGTAATCAGGTTTAAGAACATCTTAGCAAAGACCTTTTTTTTTTTAAAGCAAAAGCTCATCAAAGGCCTCAATTCACCCTAATAGGGTCTTAAATAAAATGGTCCATAAGATTTCCTGCTGCTTTTTGAGGATATTTAGATGTCTGGGCAATGCTTTGCAATACTTTGCTAAATCTTAAGCTATGGATGGTTTCTATTTGGACAATTTAGATTTCATAAATATATGTGTTTGTATCTATGCGTATACACACACACACACAGTAAGAAAGAAAAAAAGAGAGAGAGAGAGAGAGAGAGAGAGAGAGAGAGAGAGAGAGAGAGAGAGAGACAAAGAAAGAAAGAAAAAAAGGAAGGAAGAAAGGAAGGAAGGAAGAAAGAAAAAGCAAGCAAGCTGGGTTGCCTAACTGGCCAGTTCCAGTTTGGTCCCCAGTGGGCAGCTCATTTTCTACTTACAGAGGTTGTTGTTTGTCTTTCATTCCCAAAAAGGACCATGACAATCAGGACGGTGATGCCATGACAAGCAAGTGAATTGGATTTAAGTGAGGGAGAGCTGTGTAAGTCACCAGCCTCACTTTTTCCTCTGGAGCCCTTTGGGTCCAGTGGCCAGATATAGATCAGAACAATTGGAGGTAGCCCAGGATACAGTGGAGGAC
>CM053622.1:273398117-273439441 GCA_028646595.1 Phalanger gymnotis | reverse complement strand
TTCCCTCTGCCACTTTGTGGGTTCTGCAGTTCTAGAATTGGTTCAGAGCCATTTTTTATAGGTTTTTGGAGGGACTTGGTGGGGAGCTCACACTAGTCCGTGCTTTCCAGCTGCCATCTTGGCTCCGCCCCACTAAGCTAAGGTCTTTAACAGGTCTCAGGTTGACTGAGACAATGCCCATTCATGATTAAGACTTAATAAGAAATGAGGCAGAGAATGGCCTCTTTACCTAATCCAAAAAAAAAAGATAAAATGAGCCATTGTTTTGTTTTGTTTGTCTTTTTCTTTCTTAAAGACTACCTTTAACCCCAAACCACTGTGGCTCTCATTGATTGGCCAACAATAGATTCCAGGCCAAGCCCTCCTTGGTCATTGTTTGGGCCCTGATGGGCTCAGAAGGACTGTAAATAGTAATTGTTTCTGTTTTGGCTAGAAACTCAGAGAATGTTCCCCTTGGAGATCAATTTTTTAAATTAATTATTATTATTATTTTTTAACTAGGTAAAGAGGCCATTCTTTGCCTCATTTCTTGTTAAGCCTTAATCACTGAATGGGCATTGTCTCAGTCAACCTGAGATCTGTTAAAAACCTTAGCTTGAAAAGGCCAAGGTACTTCACTGCTTCCTGGACCATCTCGAGTTGTCCTGGTCTGTATCTAGCCACTGGACCCAGAAGGCTCCAGAGGGAAAAGTGAGACTGGTGACTTTGCACAGCCATCCCTCACTTAAATCTAATTCACTTGCATGTCATGGCATCACCATTCTGATATCATGGTCCTCTTTGAAAACAAAGGACAAGAGATAATAACAACTACACACACACACACACACACACACACACACATCTGTATGTAAACATATACATAGATAGAGAGACACAGTATTTCAAAAGTCTGTACTAACAGTTCTCAAGTTCCTTATCAGAATGCTAAACACTTTATATTATTATAAGGAAATAAATTCTAGAAATCAGGTTTTAATCCCAATTTTGGATGGTGACTTCTAAGACATTGAAATCTTACCATGAGATCATTTCATTTAAAATGAATATCTTGTTAGTTAGTTCTTATCCCTTTCTGTTCAGGTTCCTGTCTTGTTTCTCAGCATGATAGCCCTCACTTGATTTCATTTCCATGTATAAAGATGTTGGTATAAATATTTCATTTCAATTTATCGCCTTAGTTCTGCCACTGCAGTGTTGGCTATTTATTATTTATCCTGTTTTTCAGGACTCTTTTGTGGTACTTACACTTTAGCTCTAAACATGCGATGATTTGAATGATAAACTATTAGCTAATAAACCATAATATTTTCAAAATTGAATTCTTTAACTCTCATTTCAAATTTTTTGTGATTCAGTTACTCTGCCAACTGAACCTTCCCTTCATATTCAAACATGTTGAGCCTGTAGATATGGATAATCTATACCTCTGATTCACATTTTCTTATTCCATCTTCAACTATTAGGCAAAATTATTCTATAAACCCTAAACTAATGCTTTTAGATGACTGAATTTTAGACAAAAACTTTATTTCTGTTCTCCTTCTTCTTGGCTTCAGCTGACGCTGAGATTCTCAGGCACTATTCTAATGCTTTTGGACACCTCTTTATGCTTGGACATTGTCACCTTTCTTGGCTCCACATTTTCCCCCCAGACTCTCTGATCATAGATGTCCCCAAAATGAAGACAATAACCCTCCTTTGTTTTTCTCTCATGTTTCCTAAATGAGAGGCTAGTACCAAACTCACAATCATGGATTTGAAAGTTATGTATAGGAAACTATGAAAATCCTCAGATAAGAACTTTTAGGAAGTAACATACTTTAAAAACTCTCTAAAACCTCCTGTGTCCAACTTTATAGTCCTGGAATGAGAGAATCTTTCTTAACTACTTCCTGGTTTAATACCCCCCACTTTTTATTCAATAAATATATCATATTGCGTGTTTATATTTGCAAATTCTTTGCCCTGTCAGTTCTTTTTGCCTTAATTGTAGTCCAGATTTTCATCTTATATTGAATAATTCAGTAAATTTCCCTTGAGGATATGAAAATATCATCTGTCCTCTTGCCACTCTAGACTTTCTTATGCCCATTTTAGTAATTAAAAAAAAACAAAATACCTTCTTATTTTTTTCTGATTGTTCCTGACAATTCTTGGAATATAAACAAAGAATGACAGCCTTTGAAGTACTTACAACAATTAGTCTATCCTATTTTACTAATCTTATTTCCCAGACACTATTGCTTGGTTTTTTAGGCGAAGTAGATTAAATTCAATTCAACTGAATAGATGTTTATTACTTATATACTTCTTGCAAGGCACTATGTTAAGCAAGGGAGATTGAAAAATAAAAAAAATGAAACTGCTTTTGCCTTCAAGGAGCTTAAACGCTTTTTAGTGGATATAATTTGTATAGATTAAGTAGAATAAAAGGAAAGTTGGATAGAGATAGATGTCCCATTGATCCTGTAAAATGCAAATAAGGAATCCCAGGGTGACATGTATTTAAATGTGCACTGTCTGCAGTTATAATTATGAAAAATATGGTAATTGGTTCCAACCAATGGGAAATATATGGTACAAATTCTGATATTGCCACCACTTCAAGGCTTTCATTATTTGCAATTCTGAGTACTTGGCCTCACTAACAACTGGAGAAATCAGGGCAGGTTAAATAGAGGAGGGTATATTTGAACTGAATTTGAAGAAAAGCAAAAGATGCTTAAGAAGAATTGAGAAGGGAAAGAACACATTCTAGGGAATGAAACTTTCACTGAAACATGTCCATGTTCTTTGCCAATCCTTTTAGTTATTCATAAACCAAGAATAATTTTCTTTATTATTATTGTAGTACCAGCTCATAAACAGATCAACCCTTCCACAAAAGCTAGGTACTACTTGGAGGTTCATGGTACTACATGAAGCCACATCCACTAAAACTGTAGCACATAAGCACACACCTATATGCTTACTTTTAATATTCAGCCTCTATGTAGTTGTGTCAACCTCAAATAGAAAAAGAGGCCATTAATCCCAGCATAAAGGTCCCTGGGTGTGACATATTGATTTAATTTTAAAATGGAATGTTATCTATGTCTTATCACATTCTTTTTTATTTTGTTAAATATTTCCAAGTTATATTTTAATCTGATTCCTGCAGCATTGTTTGTTTTAAACCTCTGAACCAGAGGACACAATTAATTTAAGAAGACATTAATAATACAATAAAAAATAGCAATAGAAGATTCTCTCCATAAACCTAGGGCATTCTCTTACATAAGTATACAGTCTCAGTGAAAAGAGAAGAAACTCATGGTGATCACATGTTGAGATAGACACTTAGGAAATGTGTCCAATACGTCTATATAGAAGAATGACTAACACTATTGCTGTCACTGAACTGATAAGGTCTTCTCATGATCCCATCACACAGATCTGCTGGGCTTGTTCCCTACTAGACATTGTGTCTCTGCTGCTTCCTCCTGGATAGCTGGTGTGTTATTTGCCTATTGCTTCCTCTTGGTAGGGCTATTCTGCCATTTGTCATCTACTGGGTAACAGAGGTTCTAACTCTTCTTCATCAGAGGAGAAATTGGGTCCACTATTGTTTTTTTAAAACTTATGGACAAGAGGCGAACGTTTATTTCTATTAGAAAGGCAGGCCTTCACACACTGTCTCAGATACTCTCTCTTAAGGAGAAAGAGTTTTGTTAACTGCCTGAGTTTCAGCCCCAGGTGTTAAGCTCTTTAAGAACACAAACCAGCCAACTAGCTAGTAGTCTCTTTTGGATTACATTTCCTCCAGCCATCAGTGAAATCTCTGTCTAGCCTCTATCTAACATAATGTATTGTTGTTATTGAGTCATCTCAGTCATGTTTGACTCTTCTTGACTCCATTTAGGGTTTCTTGGCAAATACACTTGAGTGGTTTGCTATTTCCTTTTCCAGCTCATTTTACAGATGAGGAACTGAGGCAAACAATGTTAAATGACTTGCCCAGGTCACACAGTTAGTGAGTGTCTGAGGTCAGATTCAAACTCATGGAGATGAATCTTCCTGATTCAAAGCCCAATGCTCTATTTACTGTGCCTCCTAGCTGCCCTAATGTTAGAACATCCCATTTAACTCGTTATTTATTGATTATCAACCTTAAATCCTCCTAAAACTACTTTGAAGCTGGGGTGTAGAATAAGGGACTGCAATCCAATGACTCTGTGAATTTGAGGCATGGTTGCTCTCCCAGATACCCTCTTCCAAATCTTATAGCTCTCTCACGTAAATGAAGAGGTTGGGAAAAAGAAATAACAAAATAATGAGGTGGAGTCACTGAGAAGTTATGGGAGATGAGAACAATTTGTCCCAGTGGCTATGAAGGTGGCTGAAGCAGGCACTATGGAGCACTAAGAGCTTGATCAGATGTTGAAGATGCCAAGGTCATCTATATCAGTAAGACAAGATTCATGACCTCAAGGATGACCATGAACGTGCCTGAATGGTTTGGAATCACAAAGTATAAGAAATTCTCTAGGTAGAAGCAGAGGAAGTATAACATTTATTTAGACATGAGAGAATCCAATCCTAAGACCAGTAATTCCAATTTCATATAGTAGCAATAATATTCCAAAGCCAGGAAGCCCACTTCAATGTAGCAACAAGGAAATTAACACAATATTACAGCAAGGAACCAAGTCATCCTGTAACCTTCCCCCCTGCTAGGGCTTTCCTGTAAACAATCACTCATGAATTCTAATTCTTTGCTCAGCACTCTTCTTCTGCAGCTCTGTAGACTCCTGGTTCTTCCTTCTCCTTGGGCTGAATTCCAATTCCTGTAGTTCTCTGCAGATTCTGCTCTTTGATCTCCGCAACTTTCTTGTTTTGCATTCTCTACTCTGCACTCTCTCCGGACTCTGGCTCTCCCTCAATGTCTGCTGGGTTTGATGTCTTGATGTCTGCTTCTTGATGTCTGCTCCTGAATTCTGCTGCTCTCAGTCCTGCTGCTTTCAGCTCTGGGTTCTCTTTTTGTACAGGCTCTGGTCTTAGCAACTCTTCATAGGGTCCTAAGGGCTTCACATGCCCACATAGGTTTATTTAGCAAACAGTGTGGGCCTGGGGCCTCACACCTACTTAGTGAAAGGGTGTGGGCCTACCTCTAATAAGGACTCCCTTTCTTGGCCCCCCCACCCCCAGGCCTATTCAATGGGTAGGAAAGATCTTTCACTTACAGATTGACCTCACATCATCGCAGGTCATTACCAATCATCTTGACTTTTGTCCTGCCACTGGACTTTGATAACTCTGGAAGAGAGAGAGAGGATGATTACTTTGTGCAACTCTGCCTCACTTAAATTCAATTCATGCACAAGTCAAGATGTCACCAGCCATCCACTATTTTACCCTAGCATCATGATGTCATCGGTCCTCTTTGAAAATGAAGGACAAATAACATTTTCCCCCATTTAAACCCTTTAATGTAATTCCTTCCTTTTCCAGTGACTGACCATAAGCTTCGCAGAATTTGATCCTCTCTACATTATAATGTAAATACCATATGTATAAGCTACTGTATTTGGTTGGTCTATAGCCATTTGTGAATATTGATTTTTATAGGTAGGTATACCTATACAAATGTGAATGAACACGTGAATTTGAAGCTAGAAATCTAGGTTTGAATCTCTTTTTCTGCTATTGGTAATTCTACTTCATTTTTGTGAGACCTTAGGTACCCAGGGAAGTCCCTAGCCTAGACCTTTCATAATCTGTAAAATAAGGGTGATGGATTTTTAAGGTCCTCTGCAGCTCTCTATCCTACTTCAGAAAGCCATTTAATTAGGTCCAGTACAAATTATGAAGCTATCAAGTTATTTTAGAATTGAGCTGTAGCAAATAAATTAAATATATATGTTTTCTGTGAATATATATTATATAAATTACATAGTAAGAAAAGTTATGTAATGTGTACATAACGTCTTACGTGTGTAATATATATAATATATATTCACAGAAAACACATAATTATACATAATTAATTATGTAACTTTTCTTCTTAGATTGTAGAATGTCATAGAATAGCACATATATTCACATATATATGAATGTATGTGTGTATCATATGTATATGTGTGAGCGTGTGTGTGTTTGTGTATTTGTATTGTTGCTTTTGTTTGTTCTTTGTTCTCAAAGAAGACCATGACATCACCAGCCTCGCTTTCTCCTCTGTAGCCATCTGGGTCCTGTGGCAAGCCATAAGTAAAAGCTATGTGCTTGTGGGATGTTACCTTAGATCTCTTGTTACATTTCCTGGTTTCATTATGCATATCTGCAATAATTTATCTGTTCTTTGCTTATCATTCTTCCTAGTGATATATGTTGTTGGTCTCCCTATATAATTATTTGTGCACATCTTATCATTACTCCTCCTAGCACTAACAATATTTTTTCACTGGGAGCTATGTCTTATTTATCTTTTTTGTCTATACTAGAATATTGCACCTAAATTTATATATGCATATATTCATATGTACATATGTGTGCATATATGTATGGGACATAAATGTGTGTATATGTATATATATTTTATATATGCACACATATTTATCTTTTCTTTTAAACAATAATTGGCAGTTAAAGGCTATTTGATTTCATAGAGAGGATGCCAAACTTTGTAGAAAGGCCTAGGTTTTAAAACTACCTCAGACACCTATTAAATGTATGTCCTTGTGGAAGCAACTTAATCTCTCTGGACCTCCATTTCCTCATCTATAAAATGAATTGGACTGAACCTCTAAAGTCTCTTTGAGCTCTAAATTTATGATGCTAAGTTGTGTGATGTGACAGTCAAAATCACCAATACCATCTTAAGCTTCATTAATAAAAGTGCAATGGCCAGAGAGAGGTATATGAAATTCCCACTATACTCTGTCTTGTTCAAACCCTCTCTGGATTAGGGTGTTCAGGGTGATACATTTTAAGAAGGACATTGATAAATGGGAAAGCATCCTGGGGAGGGCAGCAGACCGGGTCCTTTCCTTCCAGACTCTGTTATGAGAACACTGCAGAAAGATAATCAAAGCCAATGCACTAGATGCACTATTACTAGAGAAACATGCAGCTTATATTTCAACCTATGCATCGAAGAAAGATGATTACAATGGAAATGAAAGGCACATAAGGATGAGTAGAATCCACTGGGGACTAACAGCAATGGGCCTCATGGGACAGCTTCATCAAATGAATAGAGAGGAAATTCTAACATTCATTAAGGCACACCAGACAACATGAGTGTGAGGGATAGGTGCTAGCACAGGCCATGGTCCTCATCTTTTATATACTCTTAGTGGAGTTCAGGTAAATATCTCACTGAAGACATTTACACCTGTTTGATTTTGAGATTTAGTAGATTCAGAATGTTGCCTCACTGTGTCATACATTATAAAGTCTTAAGCATAGTTGGTTTTCTTTTTAAAAAAAAATTATTTTATTCTGAACTGAAGAAATAAAACAAGCATTGCTATAGCATAGCAGAATAGAAGAGAAATGCACATGAAACTGCAAATCTATTATGTACAACTTGCTATTCTTTTAAAAGATACATTAAAGTTACCATGTAAGTTTCTTTTTTTCTTCCCTTTCTTCCTCCCCTTCCCCTCACCTGAGATGGCTATCATTTTACACAAATATGTATATAGATATATACATACATATATGTGTGTATACACACACATATGTAAAATCATTCTATACATACTTCTCTTTTGTCAGTTCTTTCTCTGGATATGGAGGGCATCTTCCTTCATAGGTCCTTTGTAGTTTGGGTATTTGTAATAGACAAAATTGATCACTCAAAGTTGTTGCTAAAACAATATTGCTTTTACTATGTACTACACTTTCTTGGTTCTGCTCATTTTACTCTTCGTTTTTCTGTGCAAGTCTATTAATGTTTTTCTAAGATCATTGAGCTCATCATTTCTTATTGGACAATAGTATTCCGTCATGATCATAGACCCCAACTTGTTCAGCCATTCCCCAATTGATGGGCATCCCTGTAATTTCCTGCCCTTTGCCACCACAAAGTGAGCTTCTATAGAAAGTTTAGAACATATAGGTTCTTTTCCTTTTTCCCTAATCATCTTGGGAAAAAGATCTAGTAGTGGTATTGCTGGGTCAGAGGGTATAGGCAGTTTAATGACATTTTGGGCATAGTTCAAAGATCGTTCTACTAAAATGTTTGTTCAGTTCACAGTTCCACCAAAAGTTAGTGTTCCATTTTTTCCACACCCCCTCCAACATTTGTCACTTTCTCCTTCAATCCTTTTAGCCAATTTGATAATTGTAAAATGACATCTCAAGATTATTTTAATTCACATTTCTCTAATCATGATTAAGGGTATTTTTCATATGACTAAAAATTGTTTTGATTTCTTCATCAGAAAACTACCTGTTCATGTCCTTTGACCATTTATCAATTGGGAAATGACTCTTATTCTTACAGATTTGACCAAGTTTTAAAAAATATATATTTGAGATATGAGATCTTTATCTGAAAAACTGTCTATAAAAATTTTCCCCAATTTTCTGCTTTCCTCCTGATCTTGGCTACATTTTTTTACTTGTACAAACCCTTTTTAATTTAATGTAATATAAATTACCTATTTCACACCTCACACTGCTCTCTCTCTCTTCTTTATTCACAAATTGTTTGCCTATCCATAAGTCTGATAAGTAATGTGTCCTATATTCTTCAAATTGTCTTGTAATATCTCTATATCTAGAACATATATCCATTTTGACCTTATCTTGGCAAATGGCATTAAGTATTGGTCTATGAGCAATTTCTGCAAATCTACTTTTCAGCTTTCCCAACAATTTTTACCAAACAGTGAAGTCTTCTCCTCAAAACTTGTCTCTACATTTTCAAACACAAAGTTGCTATAGTCATTTGCTGCTGTAAATTGTATGTCTACTTTGTTCCACTGATCTACTTTTCTATTTTTTAAACAGTACCAGATAGTTTCGATAATGAGTATCATATCATTTAAGATCTGGTATTGCTAAACCTCCTCCCTTTACACTTTTTTCCCATTAGTTCCTTTGATATTTTTGACCTTTTGTTCTTCCAAATGAATTTTGCACTTGTTTTTTCTAACTAATTAAAATAAATTTTTGTTAATTTAATTGGGATGGTATTGAATATTTAAATTAGTTTAGGTAAAATTGTCATTTTTATTGTATTGGCCCTACCTACCCATGGACAATTGATATTTATCTATTTAAATATGATTTTATTTGTATAATTTTAAAAATAATTTTGGTCATATAGTTTCTAGGTTATTTTTTTGCAGGTATACTCCCAGGTATTTAATACTGTTCAGAATTTTAAGTGTGGTGTCTCTTGCTATCTCTTCTTTCAGGTTTTTGTTTGTGATAGATAAGAATGCTGATGATTTCTATGGATTAACTTTATGTCCTTCTACTTTGCTAAAATTATCAATTGTTTCAACTAACTTTTTAGTTGAGTTTTTGGGATATTCCAAGTATATCATCATATTGTATACAAAAGAGATAATTTTACTATCTCATTTCCCTATTCAGATTCCTTCCATTTCTTTTCCTTCTTTTATTGCTATTGCTAGGATTTCCAATACAATACTGAATAATATTGGTGACAGTGGTGAATATTGTTTCACACCTGATCTTACTTTGAAGGCTTCTAGCTTATCCCCATTAGAAATCATACTAGCTGTTGGTTTTAGGTAAATGCTTTTTATCAACTTAAGGAAAAATTCATTTATATCTCTACTTTCAAGTGTTTTTAATAGTGTTGTACTTTAATTTTCTGCATATATTGTTATGATTTTTGTTATTTTATTGATATAATCAATTATGTTAATAGTTTTCCTTATGTCAAAACATTCCTGCATTCCTGCTATAAATCCTGCTTGGTCATAATGTATAACTTTTGTAATGTATTGTTGTAGTGTTTAAGCTAGTATTTTGTTTAGGATTTTTGCATCCATATTCATTAATGAAATTGGTCTATAATTTTCTTTATCCGTTCTTACTCTTCCTTGTTTAGGTATCAATATCATATTTGTTTCATAAAAAGGGGTTTGGTAGGACCGCTTCTTTGCCTCTTGTTCCCAATAATTAATTTGATTTATTTAATTTAATGTAGTTGGTTTTCTTGATAGAAAAGCAATGTTGATTTCTGACCCTAGGTCTAGGTGGTACAGTGGGTAGAGCACTGGACCTAAAGTGAAGAAGACCTGAGTTTAAATCTAGACTCAGACACTTTTAGCTGTGTAACCTTGGGGAATTCAATTAATCTGTATTTGCCTGAGTTTCCTTAACTGTAAAATGAGAATAATAACAGCACTTACTTCTCAGGGTTTTTGTGAAGATCAAATGAGATCATATTTATAAAGTGCTTTGTATGGTGCTGTAGTAGGAACGCTGAATTTATAATCTTAAATATAATCATGTATATGTTTGAATGGTTCAAAATCGCAAGGTATGAGAGATTCTCTAAGTAGAAAACAACAAAAAATTTATTTAGGCCCCATCGCAGCAGATCCGTGAACCAGCCTCCCCATTCTGACATTTTGACAAAAAGACTCCAGGCCCAGAAAGCCCGCCTCACCAGAGTAACCAGGAGGCCACAGAAAAACAAGATAGTATTTAGCCAAATCATTTTTACTGGCCTCAAGTCCTTGCTCGCACTCCTGGGTCTACACACAGGTCAGCTCTGCTTCCGCAGCTTCCGGCTTCCGCAGCTTCTGGCTTCTGCAGCAGCTTCCGCTTCTGCTGTAGTTGTCTCTTGGCTTGCCTTTCCTCTCAGCCTCTGGCGTTCTCAAGCCCCACCTCAACGATCAGAGACCATTGGTTTCTGAGTTGGCCCCTCTTAAGTCATTAATCTACACCTACACAGGTTTCACATTTGATAGGGCTTTGGGCCTGGGGCTTAGCACTTAACAGCTGAAAGTACTTCCACTCAAAAGAAACAAAAGCCATGCTAAGGAGACAATTTTGCTTAACAACATAGGTGCCTGGAATATTGTAGGTACTATATAAATGCTCCTTCCCTTTCCTTCCCCCTTTGTGTTTATTGAAGTCCTGATCTGAGATTTTATTGCTGTAGGAAACTCTTAGAGGAGAAACCTCTTCTGGTCAATGCAAATTGGCAGCTGCTTTGCAATTTATTGTCTCAGAGAATTGTTTGGGACACTAAGATCTTAGATGATGTTCTCAGGGTCACACAGTCAGTATGTCACAGGAAAGACTGGAATCCATGTCTTCCTATTCCAAAACTGGCTCTTTATCCATTATTTCACAATGTCTCCTATTGGAGTTGACCAAAGGTGCAATGGGTTGCTTGGAGAAGTGAGTTTCTCATCCCCCTACATCCTTAAGGGAACGGTGGAAGACCATTCTCCAGGAATTTTGCAGAAGAGATTTATTACTGCTCAGATAGCCATTGAACTACCTGACCTCCAAGCTCCCTTCCATCATGGAGATTCTGTAACTCTTGCATTTTCCTGTCAAATTTAGCCATTGGATTTTTAATTACTGATACATGAGAACGTAGAAATCTTTTCCACAGAGAAATTAAGAGAAGGACAGCAAAGAAGACTGTTCCCTGTGTTGGAACTCTGTGGCTTATAATAGGGGTCCTTAGTTGTTACATATGCTAAATTTACACTTTAGCAAGACCTTAGCAACAGAATAAGTGCAAGAGTCTGTGGCGGCAAAGTGTGGCATGCGATGACAGCACCATATGGGGAATTCTATGCTATCTGGTGACAACTTGTATGTTAATGTTTAATTTAAGAAATATGATGATCTAAATTTGGCAGTAGGAGCTAGGAGAGAAAATGTTGGAGAGAGGAGAGAGGGGAATGATTATGAGAACCTGAAACTCCTATCTATGATATCCAATGAAATGGATAAAGATTCATCATTTTGTCTTCTTCTACAAAATGCTTTCATATTTTGAAAAATCAGTTTTTATTAATCTTGCAAATGAATATTCCTATCTTTACATGTGAGAAATCTGTTACTTTATTGCACACTATTTATTTGTATAGATTAAGGTTCCCTCCCCCATTTTAACTACTCTGTTTGTTAACATTTAATCTCATATAAATATGGGTGCTTAAATTGCTATTGCAACTGTGAGTGTTTTGGCCACAAGTTGTGAATCACACAAATTGTAGCATATGGAATAGCATATGGAATAAGACAAAAAGCATTGGGGTTCACTTTGTGGGAGCATATGTCACATCATTTTCTGGTATTACTAATAAATATAGTATAGGTAAATGTAATTTGATTTCAGCTGTGTAGTTCAGAGAAATTAAAAAAACCTGCGCATTTATTTAAACAGAAGACTATTCAAACAGGATAATTATTTCAATTAAGGAATATTGAAGACTTGTTAACATTTTTCTGATCAAGTGAACTTCCTTGACTCTCATTCCCACCCCCAACTACATTTTTGTAATTATGGCTCAACTTTCTCAGAAATTTGTCATTCTTTAATTCACATGAAAAAGAACATAACTGTGGATGAATATAAGCCAGTACAGTTTCATATGCATATAATCATGCCAAGAAAAAAAACAGGACTACGAAATAAAAGTGAGGCTTGAAAACCCTCCAAACACACCAGCATCTATGAAATCATGAAATCAAACTTTAAAGAATGGGAGTGCACTGTGCCAAGTTTAGAACTTACTAAAAATTCTTAATTTCATCCTTTATAACCTAAAGAGATTTTGCAGGGATTCACTTTATATACTGAGGTAGAATGAAGCTTCCCATTTTTAATAAAAAAGTCTTAAAAGCATATCTTAAAAACCCCATTTTTATATAATATTATTTCTTGATTGAAATATAAATACCTAAAACACAGGAATTTTATTTTTAATTTAACCCTAACCACCAATACTCAAAACATATTGTATTACATTATTTTCTCTGGAAAATCATTAAAAGCCACATTTAAGGACACATGCAGGCACTGTTTCTATACTATACTATAGCAGAACACCATTGTATTTCTTGCCTTCTCAAGTGGGTTGGGAAGGTGTAGAGAGAGGGGAAAATTTGGAACTGAAAATTAAAAAAAATTAAAAAAAGAGTTAAATTGGTCCACCAAGGGGTCAAGATGGGTTAGAGAGAAAACTAGTGCAAGGAAAAGCATCTGGGAGAGAATTGATGAGATCAAAAGACTGAAAGTCACAGTAGGGATGAAGGATAGGTTTTTTTTAAGGGAAGGTAGAAGGAGAGGTAAAAAGTCGATAGATTATGGTCAGGTAAGGGGATATCAGAATTCTTGAAAATGGGTAGTACATTTGTGGGTAATGGTAAGATGGCTATGTTTATGTGCAACTGAGGTGGAGGGAAGTGAGTAGGCTAAAGAACAGAGTGGTTAGGGAACTGTAGGGAGAATCAGTATGTATATTGAATTCTTCTAGTATGAAGGCAAGATTTGGGAAGGAGAGAAAAGCTGTGAGCCATATGCTGAACTTATTGAGGAAGGAAGGGGAGTGTCCTAGGGGCGTATGTTGACAATAGCTACTAGGATTTTTCTTGATTCATATCTGTAAATAGCATGAACCTCAAAGGAAGAAAGGCTATTGAGTGATAGAGGTAGGGGGAGAATGTCAAAGTGGAGCAAGGATTATTCTAACTCTCTCATCTCAACCAATTATCCAAGGAGAATGAGTAAAGGTGTAGCCAGTATTAGAAAAAGTGGCCAAGGAGGCTATGTCATCTAGGAGGAGACAGATTGTAGTAATAACCAGTAAATGGAAGGAGTAGGAGAAGAAAAATTTAAAGATGAAAGGAAGTTTGTATGGAGCTGGCACGTCAGTGCATTGGAAAATCTGGGTGGTTTTGGTTGATATTTTGGGATTGGGATGGTTGAGGAGGATAGGGATGAAGAATTAGGTGATCAGTCAGAGTGGGGAATGGGATTTGGGGCTTTCATAATTTCTTGGTTATGAAGGGGCTGACCATTGAGTTGGGGTTGCCATTTTTTGCAGAGGAGGTTGGAGACTGGGCTGGAGGCAAGTACAGGATGTGACTGGAGAGACATGGTCAGATGATCCGATGAGAGGCCTTGCTTCACTACTCCTCTTCATTATGAAAGGTAGAGATTAGGGAGGAAAGGCACAGCAAGAGAGTGAAGTAGAACCTGCACAGCAGAGAAAGAATCCCATGGGGGAAGGACTTCATGTGGGAAGTCCCATTCTCCACCAAACTTCCCTTCTTCCTTCAAAGGACAGGTGCAAAAGGAGATAGAATGCCTAAAATCAAAGGATTGGGTGCTATTCTTTACCAGAGGTTCTCTACATCTCATTTAGGATATTGGACTGGCAGCAGGATGGTACAGATGAAAGTTGTTGCTTAGAGGCAGAGAGAACTCCTTTATAGCAGATAGAAAGCACCCAGTCCAACCTCTTGCTGCTTTCCCTCATGGTCATGTTGCACCCAGCAGGAGATGGGAGACATAAGGTGAGTGGTTACAGGAACTCTTGGCCTCTTTTCTGAAACAAGAGGACAACATTAGGATTCTATTTCCTTTTTAACTCCATTTGGCCATTGTTGTGTCCTGTGGAATGAAAACTAGAACACTAGACTATTGTGGAGACTAATAATCACTTATAAGTGAAGTGAAGATCACATACACACATATACGTGTATATACACACATACATACATATGTATGTATCTATACTCACATTTATGTATATATGCTTATGTGTATATATAGGCACATTATACATAATGCATGTGTATGTGTACATGTGTATCAAATGGGACAATCCCTTAACTCTCTTCTAGTAATAACATCCCACTTGATCTAAAAAGTACAGAATTAGAAACACTATTCTAAAGAAAAGTTTGAGAAATACTGAGTATAATATAAGGATTATTTCTTAGTTTCTGTGTTGAGTCCTTAAATATGACATACAGAAAATCCCTCAAAGGTTATTATGCCTGAATATTGCAAATTTAATGGACCCAAAAAAGTTTAAGTGACAAGTTTCAAAGCATTTTAAAACCCTTTACACTCGATGGTAGTTTATAAAGTTTAGTTTAAGATATACTATGTAAGAGACTTAACCTGATACTGATTGTAATTATTAAAAATGCATTGTTTTCTCTATTGAAGGGAAATATATTCTCAAAGTAAACAAACAGAACACCTGATCTCCCTCTTCATGGATGGAGTGCATCTAATGAGGGAGGGAAGAATATACATGCCAAAATTGTTGGGGATTCTTTACTAGGATAGTTACACTGATGCTTTGTTGATGGATCTATGAATTAGTCAACAAATTTGGAAAGTAATTTGAAACTATAGCCCAAACGTTGCTAAACTATGCAAAGTCAACCCAGTGTTAACCATCATTAAAAAAATACCACGAAGAGAGCAAAGACAGAGGGAAGGGCCCAAATGCACAAAAATATAATAGCATATTCTATTGTAGCAAAGACCTAGAAACAATTTGGGAAATCATCAACTGGGGAATGGCTGAAAAAACAATGGTATATGAGTTTAATATAATACTGCTGAATGAAAAGAAATGATGAATATGACAGATTCAGAGAAACCTGGGCAAATTAATGTAAAGTGTTGCCCTTGACGATGTAAGCAGTTTGATTTGTTGAAAGATGAAGAAAAAGTACTTTAATAGAAAGAAAAGTAAGTAACTCAACCTGTGAAAAATATAAGATAATGCCCCTTTCATGGATGAATAATCTGCTAGCTGGAAAGAGCAGAAAAAGAACTTTTGTTTACTAAAAACTAATAAAAATATGTTTGCAAAGAGACAATTTCAAGATCAGATGTGAACAGTTTCACTGAGAACATGGTAGAAAATGGACTTTTGCATAAATTGGAAGGTTTATAAAGATATGGGAACAATTGTCTAGTGGAAAGTGGCAGATAAGGAACTTTGATTTGCTGAACACTTGAAATAAAAGTGCAAAGAAACGTAGTTTTCAGAGATGCAGAATTTTAGGAAGAATGGATTGAGGAGTGGAAAAGAGCTGATGGGGACTGTTGTTCTTTAGCTTATTTTCATATGACTTTTTTTGTCTTAGAGGTTAATATTCATAAAATGAAAAATTAAGTAAAAGTTTTTAGACTGGTATGATTAAATAAAGATTGTTGATTTTATAACTAAAAAGGGGGGATATACATAAGGTTGTTGTTTTTTTATTTCATAAACAAAAGGTCAGTCATTAAATTCTGGTAAACTGTTTTGATCCATTGAGCAGTGAAGAACATAAACATAAATGGGCAGAAGAGAATTGATCAGGAGAATGAAGGCTCAGCTAGGAGTGGAAAAACAAGCTGTGTGAAGAAACAGGCCAAGTCAAAATGGACAAGAAACCTTCTGCTATCAGTTCCATATTATATGGAGAAAGGCTAATTCTCATTGGAAGACAGTTGAATTGCCCTTTAGTTTCAACTGTGGTTTGACAGAGGTCAAGCTCCTTTGAGATAATTATTGTTTTGTGCTCTTCTCCTTCACATGAGAAGGCAAACAGAAAGGTGAAATGCAGGTTTTTCAGCTCTTATGCTATCAAGATAACTGACTGACAGCTAATTGAGTGCCATAGAATTTTGATAGGTGGAGAAGTGACTGGGTTTGTCTACTTTGCTCAAAGACAGTGAGCCTGATATTATCTACAATTCATACATTGAAGGGAGCAGCTAGCTAATACAGTAGTTTAATACTTTCGGAATGCCTTTTTGTAGCAACAGTCTGCCTAGCATCTGTTGTGGGATGCAAGACACAACAAGATCAGCAACAAAAGCTGACAGCAAAGGTTCTTTAATCTGCTTTACTAAGGAAAGCAACATTAAGGAGTTAACAATCTTACTTGAATCCAACATGCAAATATCATTCACTTAGTTCAGGAGGAAAAGCCAGCACCCTGAACTTCAGAGCAAATACAAACAAATTACAAACACATTAGAAACAGACCAAATCGCAATTCCTAGTTACCAGGAAAGCATCAACGTCTGGGTTAATGAGCTGGGAGGCTCTTAGAGCAGCTGCCCAGAATCTTCACATCAACACTCCTCCAGGAGTGAGAACCCCAGTCAGAATGCCAACCTTTGAGCTTTTATATTCTGTTAGGGATAAAAGGATTCACACCTAATCAGCAAAAGGGCTTGAGCCTGGGGTTTAGCAGTACCTAGTTAGCAAAAGGGTGTAGACCTGTGGCTTTGCACCTAGTAAGGCTTAACCAAAGGGGTTTGATTACATTAGCATTTCCAAAAAAGAAAAGAGTAAAAAAGGAAGTCCCACCTTAATTACCAATGCACCTTTTAAAGATGATTGTAAATTAAAAGAGCTTGTAAATGCTTCATTAATTCAAGATTAGAAGAGAAGAGAATTAGCCTATCAGGAGATTGGTGAGGATCAGAAGGAGTTTATTTTGAAAAGATGTAGCTTCATATGGTGCAAATGTTACTGAATTGACATCAAGTTCTAAATTCCAGAGTTATGTTACCCTGGGTAGAAGAACAGAAATAATTTTTATATTAATTCATTAAACAAGAGTTTAGTAAGTTACTATTAAGGGCAAGTCACCATGTAAGTGGTAGATAGAAAAAGATGAAAAGTGCATGTCTTTAGATACATACATATGTGATAGTACGGGTAAAGAAACACAGTGATAGTTATACCTGGAAGTTATATGGGACGCCATGCCTTCTTGGGGAGGGGGGGGAGGGAGGGAAGAAAATCTGGAACCCAAAATTATGTAGAACTGTATGTTGCAATCTAAAAATAAAAAAAAAATGGAAAAAAAAAAAAAGAAACACAGTGAGCTACAGATCTTACCAAGGAGAGTGTGATGTATACTATAGGAAACTCTTAGAAAGTGTGTATTCTCACTGTTTCTACTTTCTTACCTTTGCTTTATTTCTCAGTACTTTATTATTTGGCTTTTCCACTACTGCATGGAAAATGCTTTTTCCAAGGTCACCAATGATAACTTTATTACTAAATCCAATGTCCTTATGAAGTCTTCATCCTTCTTGATTTCTTTGCCGTATTTGACTTTGTCAACAGTCATATTCTTCATGACACTACTATGCTGTGCTTCATTTACTATCTACTTTATTAATTTTATACAGTCTTCTTTGGATTATTCCCATGTATTATTATTTATTTCCCATTCCCTCTGTTTCACGTACACCAAAACACTGTTCTGGGCTCTCTCTTATCTCTATAACAGTTTCTCTCTTGGAAATATCATCAAGTCCCATGGATCCAGGTATCATTTCTCCATAGAAGACTTCCAAAATATGTCCAATACTTTCCTATACTTTCATCTTGCATCTCTATCAATTTGAAAAATTGATGTGAAAAATACAGTATGTGTTACCCTCTCTGCCCCTAAAATATGAACTCCTTCATTGGCATTGGAAGCCTTTTACAAATTAGGTACATCATATTTTTTTTCAGACCAAATCAACATTGCATTCCATCATATACACTGATGCTCCAGTCTGGAGTATTTTCTTTCCTCATCTTTATCACAATTCCTAAATCCCTTTAATGCTCATCTCAAGTGCAATTTCTCCATCTAGATGTCCTGTAGGCATCTCAATCTCAACATGTCCAAAATCAAATTTATTATCTTTTCCACTAATCCCACCATCCCTCCTAACTTCCCTATTTCTATCAAAGGCACCAACATTTTTTCAGCCATCTATGTTTGCATACTAGGAGTAATAAATGCTTGCTGATTGATTCTCAAATCTTCACTCTCCCTCACCACCAATATTCAATCCGTTACCATTTCTTGCTGATTTTGCTTCCTCAGCATCTCTCACATCCATACCCTTCATGTTACTCATATGGCAACAATCCTGATTTAGGCTCTTATTATTTTTTTCATGCACCATTGAAATAGTCTCCTAATTGGACTCCATAAATCCAGTCTCTCATCTCTCCAATCTATTTTCCACACTGCTGTTAAAATAACAGGAAGGAAAAGAAGAAAGGTGAAATGTGGGTCTGAAATATAGGCCTGACCATGTCGCTTCTCTACTTAAGAAGCTTCGGTGACTCGCTGTATTCAGAATAAGTATGTTAACTTATGATGAACAACTTTATTTTGTTGTAAGTCTCTATTGCGGGAATAAGTAGTTGATACATAAGCTATTTTTCTGTAATAAGATAAGCACTTGAGTGGCATACTTTGGCAATGTCATGTATGTTCTCCAAATCTAGTAAACAGCTACTGATGATGTATCTGTGTCCCAAATCTGGTGAACAATGGATAAACACTTGCTAATGATTTTAGAAAACTAGCAATTTAATTATTTCTTTTCATCATAAACTCATCATAAACATCATAATCAGCAATCAAAATTTGGATGTAACTTGTAAACACCTTTAGCCAGAACCATAAAAACCCAGCAGAGATCCAGCTATCCGTCTGCTCCGGGATCTCAACACAGGACTCCTGTGTTCCTTGCTTGAGGAAATCTGAGCTTCTCATGTTCACATGAGAGCAGTGATGAGTGATGGAGAATTGCTAGACTGTCACCTTGGAAGGAGACACACTGCCATCAGCTGTGCAGATAGAGAACCTACTTAAAAGCACTGGTACAAGACATAAAACTTTAGAAATAAGATTGGTGATTTTGTTCCTAGAGGGTTGATGTTTGTATTATTGAATAGTCAATAAAGTTTGATTGCTTGCATTGATGAGTTTTAAGTTTTATTAGTGTACCATCAGCATATGGAATAGCAAATTGATTTGAAAAAAATACAGTATATGTTACACTCCCATTGCCTCTAAAACATGAACTCCTTTGTTGGCATTGGAAGCCTTTCAACAAACTAGGTACAGTATATCTTTTCAGACCAAAACCACATTGTATCCCATCACATACACTGATGCTTCAGTCTGTAATATTTTCCCTCCTCATCTTTAACTCTTGAAACTTCCACATGCCTTTGATGTTCAGCTCATGAGCAATTACCTCTAAAAAGTCCTTCCTTTTTTGCTATAAGTATTCCCTCTTCTCCAATTTTTATTTGCTTTATTATATATCTAAATGTATTCTCTCAGTAGAATTGAACATTCTTTAGGACAGGAACAGTCTCATTTTTGTATTTATATTGCCAGTAATAAGCACAATGCCTGACTCATAGTAAATACCTAACAAGTGCCTATTGATTGATTCCTGGAGATTTGATGCAATTTGGTTTATGACTAGGACATAGTTATGGAAACATACATCTTGTTGAGAGACCAAAAGATGTATCAGGGTTGCAATGAATAAATGGTCAAAAGATATGGCCTGAAGAAAATTCTTCAGAAAAAAAGCTCTGAATCAAACATTATTTCAAGTACAAATCAAAAGACCTCATATGCAAAATTGGCAGAGATAAAAAATGTAAATAGTCAATATTAGAAAGGTTTTGGAAATACAAGAATTGAGAATTGATGGAGTTATGAAGTGGTCCAACTATTTGTGAAAGTTAGAATTATGCTAAGAAAGTGATTAAAATGTCTGCTCCAAGTCAACAAATAGTACATTCCTATTGACCCAGGGATACCGTTTCTCTGTTTATCTCAAAAGAGATCAGAGATAGAGAGAAATGACTCATATGCACAAAAATATTAGTAGTAGTTCTCTTTGTTGTGGCATAAAATTAGAAACAAAATTGGTGCTCATCATTTAGAGAATGGCTGGACAAATTGGGGATATATAAATTTCTCCTTTTTGTTTAAGCTGAGGAAAGGCAGCATGAGTTGAGGCATAGCTAACTTAACTTGTAGGACCTGGGTTTATTCTGACACTTTCTGGCTGTGTGACTGGAGACAAGTCACTCAATCTCTCAGCACTCAAGGCAACTCTAAGATTATAACTTACAAAGAAGGCACCAACTTGTATTGGTAGGAGTTTTCTCATCTAAAGTTTAATATGTCTTTGAAACCACAGATCTAGAACCTATCTACCTAAAAGAAAATATAATCCAAAATTTGTGAATATGATTATTGAAACCTTCTTGGTGATTTTGAAAAATTATGTGGAAGAGAAGGGGTGGACTCTGCCAAGTCATATGCCAGGAAAATTGATTTTGATTCTTGCCAGCAATCTGGAATATACTATTTAAGGAGTGTTTCATTAAGAACAAGTGAGCTAGCAATTCGGAATGAGATACTGCATTTATTCTCAGTCATGTCCAGTATATTAATTCATTTTGCTAGACTATATTCTTTTGGTTGTTGTTTCAAGGGAGGGCTTCTTGCTGGGGATAGGGAGTGGGTATGGTAAATTAATGGGTAGTGATAGACATGCAAAAAGGGATCATCAATAAAACAATTTAAAAATGCACAGAAGACAAAAAAAATTCAAAAAAGGGACACAAACATATAGAGAAATTCTATTATTTATTATACATATATGTATACACATATACTTCTTAAATAAACTGTTCACAGTTCATAGAGTATCTTACATAAATCTTTCTTTGTTTGTTATATATTGGAATGTTCATGTTTGATACAACTTATTGAGTTAAAAAAGAACATTAACTTAAAAAGAAAGAAACATATGAAAACAAAAATAAATTTAAAAAGTCATGGCATTAAAAGTTAACCCTATTTCCATTTATTAAAGGCTTACTAGAACTAGTTTATTAGGTAAATAGCATAGACATGTTATAAATGAATTTCAGCAACATATTTGACAATATCTGTTTTGAGACTGTATAGATAGGAAAGGGATTAGCTGAATCAACACTGGCAAAGATAAATAGGTTCAGAACCCATTGAATGACCACCTCCCCACCCCCAACATGTTGGCCTTTCCCAAGGGAGGTTTTAATATGAGTCAGTAAATTAATATGGCAACCAAAAAATCCTGTGAGTCTTATTCTTCATTAATAGATTGCTGTCCAGAATGAGGGAAGTGATAGGGCTGGTATCATTGTTCAGTCATTTTTTTAGTTGTGTCTGACTTTTCATGACCCCATTTGGGGTTTTCTTGGCAAAGAAATTGGAGTGATTTGCCATTTCCTTCTCCAGCTCATTTTACAGATGAAGAATTGAGGTAAACACAGTTAAGTGACCTGCTCAAGGTCACACACCTAGTAAATGTCTGAGACCAGATTTGAACTCACAAAAAGAGCCTTCCTGACTTTTGGCTTACTACTATTCACTGTGCCACCTAGACACTCTAGGATTCGTATACTCATACAAAGTAGGCTCTTGATGAATATTTTGCAAATTAAATAGCAATACTAACCTTCTTATCATGACTGATAGACACTGAAAACTGTCTCCTATAGAAAGGCAATTTACATTTGAATGTACAGAAGGAATCTATTCAATTCAATTTAACAAACATTTATAGCATGGTATCTTTGGCACTAGGGAAGATGTGAAATTTACACAAAACTGGAATTATCCTCATAGCGCCTGAAATCTAGTCAGGGAATATCTATACATAGATAACTGTAATAACCAACCACAAGTATTTTAACAAGCTATAAAACTAAAGATTATATGAGGTATGAAGGCTTACACCACATATCATATTAAATTCACATGCTAAATATAATATTGTTTTAAATGGAATTTATATTTGAAACAAGGTTTGGTTCTTGATATTAGTTGTAGAACCAAGTTGTTTAGTTGTTTTTCAGTCCTAACTCTTTGTGACCCCATTTGTGGTTTTCTTGGCAAAGAAATTGGAGTGACTTGCCATTTCCTTCTCCTGCTCATTTTACAGATGAAGAAATTGAGGCAAACAGGTTTAGTGACTTGCCCAGGGTCACACAGCTAGTAAGTGTCTGAGACCAGATATGAACTCTTGATTATGTCTTTCTGCCTACAGGCCTAGTTTTCTATCCACTTGCAGAAGTTAGTTGCCCATGGGATCAAGTACATTTTAAAGGGCTATATTTTGGGCCCTCTTGGCTCAGAGTGAATGTCAATGGTAACTGTTTCTCTTTTGACTAGCAACTCTGAGAGTCTTCCTTTCCAAGTTTGATTTTTTTTTCTTTTTTTCTAATTAAAACTACCATCCCTCAACTCACATTTTAAAAAAGCCTATTCACCGAATGGGTGTTATTTCACTCAAAGTGAGAACTTGCAAAGTTCTTAGCTTGAAAGGGCCAGGGTCTCCCATTGCATCCTGGGACATCTCCAGTCATTATGATGAATATCTGGTCACTGGATCCAGAGGGCTCTGGAAGAGAAAGTGAGGCTGGTGACCTTGCACAGCCCTCCCTCACTCAAATCAAAGTCAACTGCAAGTCATGTCATCATTTTCCTGATGTCATGGTCCTCTTTGAAATTAAAAGACAAACACAACAATTTAGCTAATATGAGAACATTATTCTCCAGAGTGCATTAGTCTATGTTCTCTGATGCTTCTGAGTTTGGGAGGGAGGGAGGGAGGGAGAGAGAGAGAGAGAGAGAGAGAGAGAGAGAGAGAGAGAGAGAGAGAGAGAGAAGGAGAGAGACACAGACACAGACAGACAAAGAAAGAGACAGACAGAGAATTAGTCATACTTTATTACACTGAAATTCAATATATATGTTTGTTATTAAATAATTGATACATTATAGAATTTATTCACTATAGATTCCCTGGAGAGTTGCTCTGTTGTCTATTTTCATCCTTAAAGCAATATTCCCCTCTCATGAGGTTTACTACTGTCTTCCAGGAAATATGCCCCCTCCCACAATTTGTTTAACAAAATATTTCGCCACAGGTAAACTGTTTCTTTGGCTGCATTTCCATAGCTCCTCTAATTTACAGAACAGACTAACATTAATTTAGGACAGACAATAACTTCTATATGATGCTAAAGATCTTAACTCAAACAGCCAGGCTGTTTTCCAACTGTTTAGATGTCACGTAGGGTATCTGATAGTCATTCAATCACCAAACATTTATTAAGCACCTACTATGTGCTAGATGTTGGGTAAACAAAATCAAAAGTGATCACTTCAGCTTTAAGAAGCTTAAAATACAGATGGGGAAGAAATGACATACATATATAAATATATATTATATATATGTACATGTATGCAATACACGTACATATATATGCATGTGTTATACATACACATATATGTTATATACATACATATGTGTGTATATATGTATACATATACATACACAAGATGGGATCAAGAAAAGTTCTTCGTAGAAGGTGGTACTTGAGCTACATCTTGAAGGAAGGGAGGAATTCTACAAGATAGAGGTGAGACAGGAATACATTCTAGACATAGGGAATAGTCAGGGCAAATGTACGTGGAGAAAGAAGGCCAATTTGGATGAATCAGAGAAGTGGATTAATGTACAAGTCTGGAAATAGGGGCAGGGCAAAGTTGTAAAGGGCTTTAAAAAGCTATACAGAAGAGTTTATATTTAATTCTAGAGGCAATATGATGTCATTGCAGTTTGAATAGGGCAGTGACATGGTCAAATCTGTGGTTAAGCAAAATTATTTTGACATCAATGTGGAGGCTAGACTGAAGTGAGAGAGATGAGTCAAGAAGAAAATTAAGAGATTATTACAATAATCTAGGAAATTAGTGATGAAAGCCTATAAGATAATAGCTGTCTAAGGAGAGGAAAGGGATTGAATGACAATTGCTCGGTAGATTTTTAGCATAAGATGCTTTTGTATATAGGGCCAGTCCAGTGAACAATTGTGAAGTAGGTTAAATTTGTCATTTACACCCTCATTTACTTATTTTTTTTAATCTCCCCTGTATAAAGTATATATAACTTTCATGAAGGGGCTCTGGCATTTCACATAGGTATACATATTTTCACTATGTAGGACACTATTCTCTAGACTTTGCTGTGCCTCCTCTTCTCCAACAGATCTTGCCAATGTCCTAATTTCTGATAGGAAGCCAGTAACTAATTTGAGAAACTGATACATGCAAATGAGTGTAAAGGATGCTAATAATGGACTAATGAATATCAACACATTTGACATTTTAATCATCTCCTACCAGAGATCTCGTCTCAACTCAAAGGAGAGTTTGGAAAGAGAATTAGGGGCGTGACTCAGCTCATACTAGTTGGAGAGCTGTCTCCTTGTTTTAAAAGATTTTCTGCATTTTGAAATATCATTTCAAATTGTATTGAGCTAAATTCCTCTACAGAGAGATATTGCCTACGCTAGAATGAAAGGCAATAAGAAGTATATTTAGAAACACAAAAAGGCCTCAGAGAAATACTCCAGTGACTACTCGATAGCTTTCTTGAGTCAGTAGATGTCTTAGATAGCATCACATCCATATAACTGGGAGTATTTTTCCTGAAATGTATTACCCACCTTTGGCCTGATATCAGTTCAGCTACCACTTTCCTGTCTTATGTTTACTCAGGCTTACAAGATATCCTTTTGTTTTCTTCTATTTGGCTTGGCATTCCATTCATGGGAGATTTTATTGTCATATATCCTTAAATTTAGGATGGCCTCATTTGGCATTTTAACTATTGAACTACTTACTCCCTTTCTTTAAAGCCTACCTCAAATGCCATCTCTTATATGAAGCCTTCAATTATTGTTTCCCATGCCTCATCCTTCACTCTTACTTCTGATCCCCCTTAATGATACAGCCCTTAAGAAATGGAGAATTGAATAGTCCAGTGCTTTAGCAAGAACAGCATGTATTGTTTAAGTCAGTCCCCTATATGGATTATGAAGACTAGTGTTTCTAAAAAAGTATCAAAGTTGATCAATATATCTACTTTATCACCTTTTAAAAACTCTTCATTTATATCTATTCTTTATCTTTATCTATTCATATACTGAGATAGCTATTGAAAATATGAGCAAACAGGGTTTTCTAGACAACTCTAAAAAACAGGTAATATCTTTGCAATCACATTGACTAAAAAGTCTAGAAGATATAGAATTCCATGGTGTTTATTGTTTGTTGATTACTTTTTAAATCTCTATTTTTAATTGTTAGGGTAAAAGGTAACTTTGAAGGCTCACCTCCAATAAGGTACTTCCTTTATCTCTGTACAGATCATTAAAGAGTTTTCCGATATGTATGTGACAGGTCAATATGTATATGGTCAATCGCCCTAGCACTGCCTTCCTGACTCTCTGAGAGCCTACTCAGAGCTTAAGCTTATACTCTTGACTCAGCTCCAACCCATTGGGAATTTGTATTCTGCTCCAACCACTGAGAATCATTTAGACCTGAAATCATAATAGAGCATCATTTAATTAGATTAGGGAAAGTATGGTAAAATTGAGAAGCATTTAAGCAACGGATAATGCAATAAAATGCATGGTTATTTGCTTTCATTTCAACTCAAATATGGTCTCATACATACCTAGGCTGTAATACAATTGCTTATTACTCTGAGACTGAATGCCTACTCTATTCCCACTTCTAGGGTAGGATATCATCTTCTTCCTATCCTATACACTTCTCCATGCCCATGGGTACAGAAGGCAGGTAATTCTATAGTTGTTGTTGTTTAGTTGTTTTTTAGTTGTTTCCAACTCTTCTTGACCCCATTTGGAGTTTTCTTGGCAAAGACACTGGAGTGGTTTGCTATTTCCTTCACTAGCTCATTTTACAGATGAGGAAACTGAGGCAAACAAGTGTCTTGCCCAGGGTCACACAGTTGGTGAATGTGTGAGGCCAGATTTGAACTTAGGAAGATGAGTCTTCCTGACTACAAGCCTGCACTCCATACACTGTGCCACCTACCTCCTGAGGTAGCTCTATTACTTCTTCATAGAATTCTCTGTCTTTGAATGTAGCTAGGGGAGAGGATATGCACATCTCTCTGTCTCTGTCTATGTCTCTGTGTCTGTGTCTCTGTCTCTGTCTCTCTCTCCATGCCTTTCCCCAGTCCCTAACATGGTAGTTTAGGTCAGTAGTATTTAAAGTTCAGAGGAAACCATGTCATCTATGGAATTTGTTGGAGAAGCTGATGCCAGCTCATGGGGTTCAGTGCTCTTTCATTTTGCACCAATCATTCTGACTTGGAAGGACTGGAATGCACTTTGGACAAACTGTTTCAGTGCTTAGTGGTAGAGATATTACTAACTTGGGGTGTGTGTGGGGGGTACAGCTTATTTACATGGCTACAGCTGTGTTAGCCACCTCCTCCTTCTACATTTTCTTTCTTTTTTTCTTTTCCTTGTTATTTCTTTAATCCTCAGTCTAGCTAACCAATTTTTTCTTTCCTCTGGTCACCTACCATCATGGGGAAAAGGGGCAAATGAAAGTATGCCCAAAATGTCTCATTACTTTCTCTTTATGGAAAATATTGTTCAATATTTGGTCATGTTTTTTCAGAAAATATACCCTGTACAGATGCAACCAAAATTAATTTTGTTTAGTGATCCTATGATGATCAGTATCATTGGATGCACAAAACAGGGAGATCTGCTGGCCATAGTTTGCCATTTTCATGGAATATGTACTGTCAAAAGTTTATATAAATATAGGATTCTTTATTGTAGGATATCAGGTACTATCACTTTGGTACTCTCATAGACTCAGATTCAAATTATGGGAGCTTTAAATGGTAATTGACCTCTCTTGGCTCTCTTGTCACCTTTTCACCAACTTGGAATTTCTACAGTTAATTTGGATCTTTGTATTCAGTTGTTTGTCATGTTTGTAGATCTAGGCAGAGGGAAGCATAAAAACAGCAAAATATACTTGACTATAACAGAAATAAATAGGAAGGCACTGAAAACAATATTAGCCCTTATTTCTGAATGATGTCTGTACACTTCCTTCCAGAATTATTTGGAAAGTGGGTTCCACAAACAGACTCATTTTTATGTTGTGGTCAGGTAGACCCAATGTCTCTCATAGTCCAGAGTTGAGGTTGGGGAGTGTCAGTGTGGGTGGCCTTGGGGTTGATCTTTGAATGCTGACCCATATTGTAGTTTGTTTACTATGCCTTGCTTACCTGAAACCTCCCACTTTAAAATATACTTGCTGGCTTGGTTTTTCTCAAGAAATCTTATCATTCCTGGTTATGGGCAACTTCCTGCTACTGACCTACTCCCCTTCCTCTGCCTCATTGTCGTAGATTGCAACAAAAATACCCAAATGTCCATTATTCTTCCATCTTGTTTGTACTCTTCTTTCCCAGGCATTTTAGCAAACTAGGATGAGAGTGATCCCTTTCAGCTTTGGCAAAGAAAAAACAACTTTATATTATTTCTTTCCCTATAGTGTGAAATAAGCAACACCCCTCTCTTCTCTCTCTCATTCCCCCCCATCCCCCTGCCGCCCCACCAAGAGAAGCAAGAGGTGCACACATGCAGCTCTGGAACATTACAAGGATTCTAAATGAGATCCATGACCTTTCTGAGGAGAAGAATCTAGCAATCCATACGGGGAAACACAAATTGCTAAAAGTATGGCATGCAGTTGGATGGGAAGCTCTTTGAATAAGTCCATCAATACAGAGAGCTTGGCCATGTATACTTGACTCAGCATTAGCTAGGAGGAAAATAATGGTCTATATCAAACTCCAAGATTTCAGCGTTTATTGTTATCTTTTTAATATTACTATTTTCCTGGTGATATTAGATGTTTCTAAATTGTGGAACATCATGGTCTCATATGAATCAAAATTTCAGAAGAACTAAAGAATATGAATGAGAGTTGGTTTCTGTAAATAAGTTGGGACATATCACCCATGATGACATGTGAAAAAGAGTCATAAGAGAAATTATTGAGGACATGTATGTCCAAAGAAGGAAAGCACATGGACCCCTTCTTGAGAAAAAAAAATTAATAATTAAAGGGAATGCTAAATTTAAGTTAGAAGTTAGAAAATTAAGATGTTCCACCCAAGTTCACAGACACCCTGAAATAAGTTCACTGAGCCAGGTAGTGTGAAAAGAATGCTGTATTTTGAGTCAGGTTACCAAGGTTGGAATCTTTGTTCTGGTAATTACCACTTGTGTAATCTTGGTTAAGTCCATTCCCCTTTCTTAGGCATGATTTCCTTGTTTGTAAAATGAGAAGGTTGGGTGATTTCTATGGTTCTTCCCAACTCAAAGCACTATGAATATAAGTTATAAATGGAGGCAAAAGAAAGGCTTAAGAAGAGAAGGTATGTAGTGGTTGAGGCAGCACAGGCAAGAATTCAAGAGCTATGGTTGAAACCTTTCAATTGTTAACATTCCTTGGCTCAAATAGCTGACATTCCTCAGCTCCAGTCAATTTACGTATTAGGTGCAGGATCAGGTGTATTAGAAGACCTAACATACTCATTGTGGAATTGAATTAGATGTACAAAGCCAGGCCTTTCCCTCCCTTAGTGGCATACCCTTCCAACTTTCTGTCTTGCTCTTGTATTCCCTCCCTTCTCCACAATTTTCTCTTCCAATGAACTAAAACCTGTTGCCAGGGAAAGACCTGGAACTCATTTACACTGAAGTGGTATAACAGTATTAGCCCTTTCCAGGGATAGATATATTTTAAATAGTATTAGAATTTCATTAATTTAACTTAAGAAATTTCAACACAAGGAAAGCAAGGCTTTTCAAAAATGAAAGAAAACAGCAAGAACCTAAAACATAATCAAGTGAAATAAATGGAGAATTGGGTTGAGGCTGGTGAACTTTGAGTTGTTTTTCTGTTGCAGTAACTGATTTTCATCTACATTCCCACCCCTTTGTATACTACCTATAGGTATAGCACTGTATGGTTTATAAAGTGGTATATGTGTAAATATACACATACACATGAAGGCTGCTAGGTGGCTCAGTGGATAGAGTGCTGGGCCTGTAGTCAAGAGGATCTGAGTTCAAATCTGGCCTTAGACACTCACTAGCTGTGTGACCCTGGGCAAGTCTCTTAACCTGTTTCCTTTAATCTGCTGGACAAGGAAATGGCAAATCACTCCAGTATCTTTGCCAAGAAAATCAATTGGATAGTAGGGTCCACCAGATCACAAAGAGTAGGATACAACTGAACAACAACAATGCACACGTGTATATAGGCATTTAATATGCATAACCATGAAAAATAGGAGCTATTTTTATCCTCACTTTACAGATAAGAAAACTGAGGCTCAGAGAGCTTGCCTGACCTATCCAAGGTCAAATAACTCATGAATTCTGAAGCAGGATTCAAACCCAGGTCATCCGAGCTCTAGGTTTAGTACTCTAGCCGCTATGTATACTACTCAGCAACCTTCCCAGTTTTTCTAGAATGATTTCACATTACTCTCCTTGTGTGGTAGGACTAATATCTATCAGGATTTCCTCCTCTTTTCCCTCCCAACAGTAATTAGTTTTCCCTATAAGTTGACTGAATTGCTCCTAGGACCTGATTGGTTCCTGCTTCCCATGAAGTAGTTTCTTAGTTACCTTAGGATATAAAAAGTTCTATCCATGTGGAGCCCAGGCCTCTCAGACTTGGAGAACACCAGGAAACCAAATGAGTCACCATACCTTGTCTGCCTGGCCAGGCATGTTTCCATAGAGGGGTGATGGATGCTGAATCTACACACTTTACGTTCCAGTCAAACTGACCGACTTTTCTTTTTGGTACACGATAGTCCATCTTCCACCACTGTGCCTTGGCATCATCTGTCTTCTATGTCTAGAACTCTCTCCCTCCTTTCTTGCACCTTTTAGAAAATCTCCAGATCCACTCAAAGCTCACTTCAAATGCTATCCTCTCCTTTAGGTATTTTTTGTTCCCTTCCTACTTACTTGGAATTATTTTATATTGATTTTATAGCGCTCATTTGTCTGTAAGTTATATTTATTTTTTAATTTACTTTCTATCAATGTATCTGTCCACATGCTATTTCTTCCTGGTGTAACATAAGCCCCTTGAGAGCCTAGACGATCTTTGTTTCCCCACAAAACAGCCCAGTGCCTGATGTATGATAAATATTTATTAAATTATATTGAGTGGCTTTGTGAGATAATGGAAAAGTTAAGGATACCACAGGAAGACATGAAATTTAGCCAATCTAGCTGAAAAATATGGAGATTGGAAAAATACACAACTATAGAATAGTCAGCATTTTGTATACACTCTAGTAAAATTTCAGCTAAATTATTCATTAAATAGGCTTTTGTGACCTGGCCTGGGTATATATCTTATATTTTATATCATGGTTTCTTTGGGTAAATATGTTGTTAGTTTCAAGAAACGGGGTAACTGTTGAAACAATTTTTCATTTGATCAATGCCTTATGAGGATTAATAATGTGGAATCAAAGAAGCTAATTAGTAGGCATCAGATTTTGAGGTGGAAGGGATCTTAGAGGCCTCTTCATCAGTCTTTCACTTTACAGATGAGGAAACTAAGAACCAAAGTGGTTAAGTGATTGAAACAAGGATAGACAGGTAGTAAGTAGAAGAGTTGAAATTTGAACCCAGGTTTTCTGACTTCAAATCTGCCACTCCCTCAGTTGTGATTTTCTGTAAGTGTCTTAATTTGGATCACAGGAGATAATAATTATGAAGTATTTAACATGATGACTGGCACTTAGTAGGTGCTTAATAAATCCTATACTCCCTTTTATTTGACCCAGATTGAGCTATTTTTGACTTGCTTTTTTTCCC
Source organism: Phalanger gymnotis (assembly GCA_028646595.1). Classification (NCBI taxonomy): domain Eukaryota; kingdom Metazoa; phylum Chordata; class Mammalia; order Diprotodontia; family Phalangeridae; genus Phalanger; species Phalanger gymnotis. Next base: position 273,407,837 of record CM053622.1, on the reverse strand, counting down.
ACAAATATAAAGCTAACCTAGAAAAGAAAGAATATTGAAAGCAAAGTTAAGCTTTCTACATAAGAAACAATTTAATTCTTAACTGAATGGAAAGTAAATGCTAATATATTTTCTCAGAAAAAAAGTAACTGTAGAGACTAAGCTGTACCATTTACATGAGCATTTTGACAGGGACAATCATACTTTTTTATCATCTGTAAAGATGATTAAATCATAATTAGGACAGAAAAAGTTATAAACTTAAGGATTTTTCACATTCCTGCCAAACTTTCAAATAAGGAAGGAATATTTGGACTGAAAATCAGGGTGAGAAGAAATTAGTACTGGCTGTATTAACTATTATTTGTAATTATTACTGCTAACCAAAACAGATAAAATGAAGTTCATTATATGAAGAATCAGAACAAAAGGGAAAAACAACAAGAAAGAAAAAAAAGAGAAAACAATATGCTTTGATCTGCATTCAGACTCCATAGTTCTTTCTCTGAATTTGGATAGCATTTCCCATCATGAGTCTTTTGAAGTTGTCTTACACCACTGCATTGCTGAGAAGAGCTAAATCTATCAAAGTCAGTCATAGCTCAATGTTGCTGTTACTGTGTATGTTGTTCCCCTGGTTCTACTAATTTCACTCAGCATCAGTTCATGTAAGTCTTTCCAAGTTTTTCTGAAATATGCCTCTTCATCATTTTTTATAGAACAATAGTATTCTATTATATTCACATACCACAACTTGTTCAGCCATTACCCAAGTGACAGGCACCATCCCAATGTACAATTCTTTGCCACCACAAAAAGAGCTGCTACAAATATTTTTGGAAATTTGGGTTCTTTTCCCTTTTTTATGATCTCTTTGGGATACAGATCAAGCAGTGTTATTGCTGGATCAAAGTGTATGAACAGTTTTATAGCCCTTTGGGCATAGTTCCAACTTCCTCTCCAGAATGGTTGGATCAGTTCACAACTCCACCAACAATGCATTAGTGTTCTAATTTTCCAACATCTTCACCAACATTTATCATTCCCCTCCCCTTTTTTTTATTGTTATATTAGCCAATCTGCTATCTGTGAGGTGGTACCTCAGAGTTGTTTTAATTTGCATTTCACTAGTCAATAGTGATTTAAAACATTTTTATATGACCATAGTTAGCTTTAATTTCTTCTTCTGAAAACTGCTTGTTCATGTTCTTTGACCATTTATCAATTGAGGAATGACTTGTATTCTTATAAATTTGACTCAGTACGCTATATATTTTAGAAATGAGGCCTTTATCAGAGATACTGGCTATAAAAATTGTTTCCCAGCTTTTTGCTTCTCTTCTAATCTTGGTTGCATTGGCTTTGTTTGTGCAAAAACTTTTTAATTTAATGCAATCAAAATTATCCAATTCGCATTTCATAATGTTCACTATCTCTTATTTGGTCATAAATTCTTCTCTTTTTTAAAAAATGTGTTTTCTATTTTTAGTTTGTAACACTCAGTTCCACAAGTTTTTGAGTTCCAAATTTTCTCCCTTTTCCTTTCCTCCTCCCTTCCCCCCCCACAAGATGGCATGTAATCCAATATAGGCCCTACATATGCCTTCACATAAAACTTATTTACAGAATAGTCAAGTTGTGAAGAAGAATTATAACCAGTGGAATGAATCATGAGAAAGTAGAAACAAAACTAAAAAAGAAGGAAAAAAAGAAAAAAGAGCAAATAGTTTGCTTCAATCTGCATTCAGACTCTGTAATTCTGAATGTGGTTAGCTTTTTCCATCATGAGTCTTTTGGAACTGTCTTTGAACCTTGTATTGCTGAGAATATCCAAGTCTATAAAAGTTAGTCATCACAGATACTGTATGTTTGTAATAACGTATAATGTTCTCCTGGTTCTGCTCCCCTTGTTCAGCATCAGATCATGTAAGTGTTTCCAGGTTATTATGAAGTCCGTCTGCTCCTCATTTCTTACAGCACAATAGTATTCCATTACATTCATATACCACACCTTGTTTAGCCATTCCCCAATTGATGGGCATCCCCTTGATTTCCAATTCTTTGCCATCACAAAAAGAGCTGCTATAAATATTTTTGTAGATATGAGTCCCTTTCCCACTTGTGTGGTATAAATTCTTCTCTTATCTATAGATCTGACAGGTAAACTATTCCTTGCTCTCCTAATTTGCTTATGGCATTACTCTTTATGTCAAAATCATGTACCCATTTTGACCTTATCTTGGTAAATTGTGTAAGATGTTGGTCTATGCCTACTTTCTGCCATACTATTTTCTAGTTAGTATTTTTTGGGTCAAATAGCAAGTTCTTATCCCAGAAGCTGGAGTCTTTAGGTTTATCAAACAGTAACAGTAAATTACAATAGTCATGGATTACTATGTCTTGTGTACCTAACCTATTCTACTGATCTACCACTCTATTTCTTAGCCAGTACCAAATAGTTTTGATGGTTTCCTGCAACCATTTTAAAATTGTCTTTTAAATGGAAGCACCTTCCCCTTACCATGATTAAAGCAGCAGGAATACTAGCCTATTAGAAAATGCTTAATTGATATTGAATATCATAGGGTTTTTTTTTCTGGCAAAATGGCTTTTGTTCTTTTTCAATTATAGCTGCATACATTCAAAATCAGCTGACAACAGTAACGTTCACCTGAATGAATTACCTCTAGGTTCAAATACAGTCTTGTCTATTTGTCATTGAATGCCCTTCACAATCTGGCTCCCATCTCAATTTTGCAAACTTAATAGGCATAGCTTCTTTTCATACCCTGAATGGTACAGTCGAACTAGCCTTCTTGTTGTCCCTTACACATGACATTCCATTTCCTCTACCTGTGCCTTTGGGCATACATGCTTAAAATAATCCCTCTTCTCATCTCTCACTCTTTGAAGCCCTAGTTTTCTTCAAATCTTAGCTCAAGTGGCCCAAATGAAGCTTTTTCTGATTCCCCTACAAGCTAGTGCCTTCTCTTACAAAAATCACATTTTTTTTGTGTATTTTATTTCTACTTATAATTTAATTTTATGTACTGTTTCCCCTAATAGAATTTAAACTCCTTGAGGGCAGGGACTCTTTTTATATTTTTCTTGGTATCCCGAGCACTTAGCATAGTATTTAGCACATACTAAGTGCTCAATAAATGCTTGCTGATTGATTCAATACTAATTTAGGATTATGAATGGAAGAAGGTAGTATTATAAAACTATGGGGATCTCATGACTACCGGGTTTAGTAAGTAATGCAACTTGTGTCTATAAACAGAAGTACTAGCTATTGTATTTTTCCTTGTTATACTTCTTTTAATATTAATAACAGCAGATAACAATAAGACAGTCTCTAAATTTGCATTCGAAGTTGCATTTTATATTAATTTTTATTTTGTGTGGGGTATGGGGTAACGAACCAATAAGGCTTATTGTCGATCCATTTTGTTAACACACAGATAATCTAAGATGTTGATACCTGCATTAGGGTTTTACTGTAAATTTATTTTCTAGAAATAGCATCAGAAGTTCATAGGTATTTTGCAAACACACACATATATATGACTATATACATTTATGTGTGTATATGTACAGACCTACATGAATACTGTGAAAGAATAGATTTCTTTTGTAATTCTATGTGTTTTATTTTATGCATTAATAACTTTTTTTTCTGGGAGGGCATCTATTGCTTCACCAGACTGGCCATATCCCCTAAAAGGGTCAGTGACACACAATAAAGCCTAAGAACTCCTGACCTACAGGAAGGCCTCTCTCATACAGGGCGAACAATCCATGGTTTGCTTAAGGACTTGCAAGAGATTTGCACAGGATGAGAAGCCATTTCACCAATAGAAGGAGGACTGCATTGATGAAAACTCAGACTTGTTGAATTAGATAGAACAACAGGTAAACAGAGAAATATCAACATTATTTCATATATCTATGTTTTGCAGTTTTAAAATAATTATGAAATCATATTTAAAATATTCTGGGGGCAGCTAGGTGGCACAATGAGTAAAGCACCGGCCCTGGAGTCAGGAGGACCTGAGTTCAAATCCGGTCTCAGACACTTGACACATGTACTAGCTGTGTGACCTTTGGCAAGTCACTTAACCCCAATTGCCCTGCCAAAAAACAAAACAAAAAAACCAAAAAAAATTCTGAAAGATGTGGTCTGGAATAAATACTTCCAATGCTCACATGTAAGCTGCAATTATCTCTGTTTCTTTTTCTTAGGCTAATCATGAGCTCTGCAGGATAAGCATGATTAAATGTCCCATGAATGATCTTTCTTGTTTGCTTTGGATGTCTGAGGATATCAACTTCACATATTCCTTTGCTTCTTCAAGAAGAATCTATAAGCCGCTGAAATGGTGTGTCATCATTTTTTAAGGAAACAATAAATATACATCAATTGCTACAGCAAAGAAGGGAAAAGAGCTGAGAAATCATGTCAGCCAGCAAACATTTGATCTTGTCAAGGCATGAAGTCATGGCAGCTAAAGGCAAAACCAATGTAGAATTTATAACCATTTTCAAAATTTTATGAAGGAAAATATTAGAACACCACAAGCAGTATCAATTCAAGATAGCAAATGATTTGAGGGTAAAAATGCATCTAGAAATCCTTGTATAAGACCTAATTAGGTCTCTATACTATCCCAAAAATATTTTTAAAAGAATGTACAGGTAAGAAAACAAACCTATAAAAAATGTGATATATCTTTCACAATTTCTGTAACAAACTATTTTCTTTATTAACAATAGTATAGTCAACTACATTTGGATTCCAACTTTGTAGTCCCTAGCTGTCATATATAGGAGTCAAACTAGCAACAAGGATGGGAAGGACAGATGAAACAAACTGAAGACATACAGAAGAAAATGTAATTTTAAGAATTTGAGAAATTCTTAAATTGTCTAAAAGAAAGCAAAATACTGACTGGTAGGGAAAGAATCACACATGGTATTGCTACTGAAAAGGCAATTAAGGACATTTCAATCACCACAAATCCATTAAACACAAATTTCAAGCCTATTTTCAAATGGGCTAATATATGTAAAGCACTTTGTAAAATTTAAAGTCATATATAAATGCTAGTTATTATTAGTATTGTTTTTGTTACTTAAAAACAATGTGAGGGTGATATAAACATATATGGAACATATATCCTTTATTAGAAGTGAACAGATGGGATATTGCAAAAAAAATCTTATAGCAGACAATATCTTGACTTAAAAGGGTAGAGAATGTGATTCCACTATTTTTCTTATTTGTTGATTATAGAAAAAACGATTCTATAGAAAAATAGGTAAAGTCTCTTCTCCAACAATTCGTCTTGCAGGTGTATGTTAAGATCATATAAGTTTCTCTGATAGATACAGCAGTAGAGCTTTCTTTAATGGATAATCCTCTGCATATCAATTTAAAATAAGGCATATTATAGGAAGATGGAGGCTTATCAAAGGCATTCCTCATGATCAAGGATGAAGTTATTCTTAAATTTCAAATGGAAGAGAAATTCTTTATGGTACTCCAGATATTTCCTCTTGTAGATAATGTTAAGCTGATCTCATTAAGCCCCAGAATACCACAAAGGAAAAAGGATACATGGGATAGTGATATGTGAATAAGTTAAAATCTGCATCAAAGAGGAAGCATGGTATTGTTAGCCACAATTTTATAATTCTATAATCAATATTTCAAAAGTATGAAAAATATTTTCTCGAGAATATTTCTTTCTAATGCCAGCTAGAGACTGATTTACTCATTCCTTTTCTCTATGCTCACCAAAGAGAATGGCACATTTGAGATCCCATGAAGCTCTTTCTTTCAATTTTTTAAATAACTTCATTATTTCACAGCTTTTTAACCTCCTAAATTGAAATAAATATTGTGTTTTTATATCATCTACATTTTCACTGTGTACCTTAGAACTTTTTTTGTTAGCTCATTTAAAATGTATGTAATGAGAAATAGCTTCTGGTCTTGTATTTTTCTATTACTTTTATCAATACCTTAGATATCAAACCCTTATCAAAGATACTTGATACAAATAATTTTCACATAGTGGAGTCCTTCTCTTCTTATCCTAACTGCATCATATTTGTCCATGCAAAAAGCTTTTCAGTTTCATGTAATCAAAATGATTAACTTTTTGTTTTGTAATTGACTCAATCCCTTCTGTGGCCAAGAATTTATACCCTAGTTTTATATGAGGAAGAAACAATCTGCTTCTCTTAATTAAAAAATATGGGATGATATTTAATATTTGGGTCACATTCACTTTAGATTTATTGCAGTATATAATGTAAGATACTAGTCTAAACCTTATTTCTTCCAGACTATCAGTTTTCCCTCAAAATTCTTTCAATTATGGAGTTCTTTCCTAGCTCATTTATTGTTTGGAGTTCATTTAACAGTGAATTTCAGGCTTCATGTCTGGATATTTGGGATCCTATAGGTAACTTTCCACCTTATCTTGCCTAGATTTCTCTAACTCTGCTGCCATACATTCATACCCTTGCCCAGCCCTAGCCAACTCTAGCTACCCTTTATGTGCTGTCTTTCCAGACTAGAATTTAAACCCTTTGATGACAGACACTGTTGATTGTTTTTGTATTTCTGGCCCAATGCTGGACACGTAGTAAGAACTAAGTAAATTCTTTTCCATTCGTTCAGAGAATGTTGTCACCATTAACAGAAGAAGAAAAGTTGGGAGAAGGATCAGGTTTTATAGAGATGATGAAAAGTTCAATTATAGTTTTATTTTTGAAATACTGCTAAGACATGTAGGTGAAGACCTTCAGCAGATAACTGGAAATTTAAGGTTCAAGTTTTGGTTTGGGACACAATCAGAAAAAAACCAAACAGATGGAGGAATAGGCGGCAGACAATAAAGCCATAGGAAATATCTTTACATAGGCAGTGGGATAAAGCAGAGGAGCCAGGAGAGGTCAAGAAGATGTCAGAGAAGTAGGAATAAAATTAAGAGAAAGCTGTTTTAGGAAAACCGGGGAAGGAAAGAGGACTCATGAGAAGGTAGTTTGACAGCAATAAGAAATGTGGAGGAAGAAGACTAAAATACACACATATACATACATACATACATGCATACATACATATATATACACACACATATATATACACACACACATACACACGCACACATATGTATATATATCCAGATATTGAAATTGGCATTAAGGGCATTGTTAAATATGCATAATTTAAATTACAGTGTTCTTTTGAATAATATTGTATTCCAGGCTTCAGGATATTATCAAGATCATCTGCATTTGTTTATGTTTGTCTGTAGGTGGATTAGACTAACATCACTGACTTGAAGTTCAAATAATCAGCTGAATATGACATTTTTAATCAAAATAAAAATTGTGGTCTCATACTTGAGTGATCCTAAATAATATCCTAATCTTTATGAATAAATAATCTTCACATAAAGATCAAGAAAAATACTTTACTAAAGAGTTCCTGAAATAACTTCAAACTTTAATAATAAGTGGAGCCGGTTTCATAGCTAGTTCCTACTCTTCCCCTCCACCCACCTCTGGTCTTTGCATATATGCTGGTAAGAAGGTTGGAAAAACACAGTGTAATCCATCAATACAGGTGAAAATTTCAAAGCATGTGTACCATTGACTGTAGGTCACTAGCAACCTCTTTTAAAAATGCTTTATTAAAAACTTAAATTTGAACATTAGACTATTTACATTTAGATTAATTTCAGGGCACAAAATATCATAGTACTATTTTGGCCCTTCACTTTAAGGACAAATTAGAATTACCTGTGCATTACTTTTCATTTGCTTTTTCTCTCATCAGTTAGATTGCTCTCCTCCTCCTCCTCCTCCTCCATCTCTTCCTCCATTTCCTCCTCCTCCTCCTCCTTCTTCTTCTGACTTCACATTATTTCATAAAAAGTCTTTCCAGATTTCTTTATATTTCTCACACTTGTCAAGCACTTAACAAAGACTTGTTGATTGACCAATTAATTGCACTATAGTATTCTATTATATTAAGATACCATGATTTTTGTAATTGTATCTAATGCTGAAATGAGAGCAGCATTGGGAAAGCAAGCACATTTGATGCATTCTAAAATAATTGCCAAAGATTTTATTTTTCTGCCTATATTCCTTTTTCCCCTCTAAATATGTGGTCTCTAACATAGAACATATTTTACTAAAATTCCATATTCCATATTATTATCCATTATAGAAGGTTTTATAACATTACAACATTCTAAAAATTGATTCCTAATTAATAATGCCATTAAACCTTACCAATCATCAATAATGTATTCCATTTCAAAACAATGATTTTGGTGAGGCAGAGCCAAGATGGTGGCTGGAAAGCAGGGACTTGCCTAGGGCTCTCCCCCAGGACCCTCCAAACACTGATAAAAAATGTCTCTGAACAAATTCTAGAACTGCAGAACCCACAAAATTGCAGAGGGAAGCAGGGCTTCAGCCCAGGACAGCCTAGATAGTCACTGGGTAAGGTCTATTGCACATGGAGCTGAGAGCAGAGCAGAGCCCAGCATGGGCTGCACCTGGGCCAACCAGACTGGGAGCTAGGCAGAACAGGCCCTAGCACCCTGAATCAGTGAGCTGTGGCAGTAACCAGACTTCTCAACCCACAAACACCAAAGACAACAGACAAGGTTAGTGGAAAAAGCTGTGGGGACAGAGTGAAAGGAGTTCCCTGTTCAGCCCTGCCCTGGGGGCAGTGAAGGTGGTGCAGCTACAGAACTACAGCTGCAGTTGCTTCTGGCTCCAGGCCCACCTGGTGGGAGGAATTAAGTGGTGGATCAGAGCAGGAGTGCAGAGCCTACTTAAGATCTGAGGCTGAGTCTGGGTTGGCAGTTCTTGGGGGAGGAGAAGAGCTGGTGTGGCAGAGCTTGCTGTACAGAAATAGCTCTGAAAACAACAGCACATCACCTCAAGCTTAGAACAAAGTACTCTATACTCTAAAGCAGTCATACCTCAATGAAAAACTCAAGGGTCAAGTAGTTGTCTGGAAGCATGGCCAGGTGGTGAAAACAGACTCAGATTCAGACTCAGACTTTGGAATCTTTCTTTGGTGACAAAGAAGACCAAAACATACAGCTAGAAGAAGTCAATAAAGTCAAAGAGCCTACATCAAAAGCCTCCAAGAAAAATATGAATTGGTCTCAGGTCATGGAAGAGCTCAAAAAGGATTTGGAAAAGCAAGTTAGAGAAGTAGAGGAAAAATTGGGAAGAGAAATGAGAATGATGTGAGAAAACCATGAAAAACAAGTCAATGACTTGCTAAAGCAGACCCAAAAAATACTGAAGAAAATAACACCTTAAAAAATGGACTAACTCAAATGGCAAAAGAACTCCAAAAAGCCAATGAGGAGATGTTTCAACAATCTGGCTAGCAGCTGTTGTGGGGGTGAAAGAGCAACCCAAGCCCAACAACAACAATGCTACCAACACACTGCAAAAGCACATGTTCTTTTGATCTGCTTAACTAAGGAAAGCTATGTTAAGGGGTTGGCAAGCTTACTTTAATTCAGCATACAAATATCATTCACTTAGTTCAGGGGAAAAAACCACCACCCTGAACTTCAGAGCAAAATACAAAGTACAAACATCGACAGACCTTGTCTGATTCAAATCCCAATACATAGTTACCAGAGTTTAACAAAGTCTCAGCATCCAGGTTACAAGCTGGAGGGCCCTTAG